>CM060950.1:104426046-104887622 GCA_030765055.1 Mantis religiosa
GCTGCCATCTTTTAAGGAAATACCTCGAAATATTTCAGAGTTGACACACAAAATCTGCAATCCCACTCTAGGGCGTCATGCAATGCAAAGATACCCTTTCTTCCCGGCCTCATAACAAGGGAAGTGCAGAACGGGGTTGGCACGGTTCAGCGTCCCAACTCCAAATCTTTTAAAAGTAGCAAAATTGTTTGAATCTGACACCATTCATTGTTAATAATTTTTTAATATAGCTCTAAAGCTACACAAAGCTTATTACAGTAGCCATAGTTATTTTATTGCTGCTATTATTTGATTTTGTCAGTATTTACTTGCTTATATTCGTATGTACAGTCTGAAAGGACAGCCTCATGAAAGATATGTTTTAAAATTCATTACAATCGGCAATTATCTCGTTATGTCTTTAAATATATAAAACAGAGCACAGATTTGATATACACATAGGATTATTCAAGGGTGCTAGTTTCCACACACTAAATGTACAGACTGTATGATAAACTTTGTGTTATATTTTGATGCTCTGGCTGTGTGAGGCGGTTCTTGCTCAACATCTCATAGTGTAGGGAAGGTGAAGGCTACGGATGGCCGAGTTTCTGGACAGGTCGGAGTTTTCCTCGGGGTTCACTCGGTATGGACCCTCTCTTTTCTGCTCTAGGGCAGGGATGCATCCTGACTGGATGCGGTTTGTTTTAGCGAAGAAAATACCTCTATTGTTCCATTATCGAATTATTGTCGTTAGTAATCGTATCTCACTCGTCACCTGGAAAGGCGCTACTTGCAGATTCGTGATGATGTGTGCGTTTGGCGTGTAACGACTAAGTGCTTGCACGTGGGGATAATCCCGGCGAGTAACGATTGAATGTCTTATATGTAATATGTGTTCGGCGTACGACTGCCGAGTTCATATGTGATGTGCCTTCAGTATGTTCCGACCAATGTGTGTTCGATGCATCACTGCCGCATTTATACGTGATGTGCCTTCAGTGTGTTCCGACCGAGAGTGTGTTATAAAAATCAGACATCGACCATTGCTCTAATTTCCCTCACTATCGTGAGATTTTCAATTTCGTGAAAATCACGTGTGCACTTTCTAAGCTGTGGTTGGTTAGTTTCCAATTATAGTTTAAGCTATCGTACGAATTTTGTATGTGCGCGTGTCCGAAATTTGGTACAATTTGGTAATTTTCCTACACTTTAGCGGAGTTCAATAGCTACTTCAATAGAATGGCAATTAACCCGGAGAAGAGCCCTGCAATTCTCCTGGCGAAAACCAGAGCCAACCGGTTGCAGCAGAACTTCGTTTTACGATGCCGTGGAATCCCATGGGTGCAAACGGCCAAGTATCTCGGAGTGACGCTGGACCGCAAATTAACTTACGCTCCGCACGTCGAAGGCAAGGTCCAGCTTGGACACGTCGCGCTCAGGAACCTATACCCAATATTCCGTTCAACCATGCCCCTCCGTCTCAAACTCCAGCTGAATCGGGCGATCATCCCGCCCATGATTTTGTACGGCTGTGAGATCTGGGGAACAGTGGCAAATACCACTTTCGTCAGACTCCAGACGCTGCAGAACAGGGCGCTCAGAGTGATATACGATACAGACTGGAGATTCCCAGCCCAGATCCTTCACGAACATTAAAAAAGCCCGTACATTGTCGATGTCATCCAAGAGAGGGCACGATCAATGTACGACAAAGTCCAAACCCATGGTAACCCTTTGGTGAACTCCCTGGGCAGATATGACCAGAGGGAACAAAGACGCTTGCCATCATACAAACTCCCCAGAGACGTCTTGGGGCCCCTTGGTTAACCCAAGGTAAAGCCCATTAACTCCAAAATTCATATTACGCCTAATTCATATTACGCTCAAGCGTTAGGCCACCCGTAATCAAAACGCGGCAAAAACACTAAACCGATTCCTCCCCCCCCCCCCCCCCAATGGGAGAATACAATAAAGCTGCTAAGCTGTTGCCTTCTGAGATTACTCAAGGGCATCCAAACAAAAAGTTTAAACAAAACTACAACCTACCCCCAGCAGCACAATAAAAAACTTTCCTGACTCACTTCGCAGGTTAAGCAGCAAAGCGGCTAGGTACTGCGACAGAAGACACCCGGACGGGGAAAAAGATAAATTGCCCCGCCCGACCAGGACTACCTCTGGACCTCTGGTTTGTGTCATTTCAATGGCCTGTTTTGCAGTATAACTTATTTGCCCACAGTAAAATTTAACAGTGAACTTTTTCTTTAGTGTCCATCATGGGAAAGGGTAATTATTGTGGTGCACTTGGCAATAATTCTCAATATTTGCAATTTTGTAGAATGTTTTGTTTTCATTATTCTTGGAATCGCTTTTGCTGTAATTGCGAAAAACCCAGCTACTGTCGGAAACATTTATTTGTGTTCAATTGTCACATGATGTGTGTAATTGTCCAGCGGTTTAACTACAGTGTTCTAAAAAAAAAAAGAAAGAAATTATTCCCAGCATGTTTGCAGTGCTTAGCAAAACGCATACAATGCGCGTTACATAACATTCCTGACCCATTGGTCATGTTTCAAAATCACCATGTATGTGCTCGCATTGTGTAATTACTTCTGATTATATTTGTCAACATTGTCACTGTATGCCCGCCTGGGTAGCGTAGATGGTAGCGTGTCTGCCTCACGTTCAAGAGGTCCCGAGTTCTAATCTCGGTCAGGGTGAGTTACCTGGATACGGGTTTTTTTTGGGGGCTTTCCCTTATTCTTAAAGACGAATGTCGGGTAGCTCTAAGCTCCCTGGACCCCGAACTCATTTGAGCATCATTTCACCAATACCATTCATCGTCCGATATGACTTAACGTTGGAGGACGTAAATTACAAACAAACAGTCGCTGTATACCCCAGAATAAATGTCGATGTTTCCATTGTCCATGTTGTGGCGTTTTTCAGAACTTTCAGGTTGCACTTTATTCTTAATATTAAGTATTATTTTTGGGGCTCTTTCCAAATTTTATTTTTTTGGAAATATAAGGCATGTAATTTTTCCGTGTGATTTTGTTTTATTGTATGTTCATATTGCCTAATAATTATAATATTTATTTAGTTATTATTTATTTAAAGAAAAATGCTTTTTCCTGTGTTTCATCTATTCATTTATTCATTTTACCTAGGCAGGACTCCTTTCCTTTTCCTTGTATTTTCATAGTTGTCACAAAAAATAAGTAAAACATTAGGACAAATTTTGGAGTAAGGTAACAAATTATGTTCCTCGGGGTGTAAGGAAAGGTTGCAAAATCTTATGCACCCTGGTGTTCTATTTCATAAATTTTTAATGCGGGTCGAAATTTTAATGCCAAACTGCTTAGAAAAGTATGTGGAGCTCAGCTTTAACTGCCGTAAGCAGTCATTTTCTTCGCAATTCCATCGTTTATTTTCTCATATTATTTCCTATGCTCATTTTCCACCAATCCCCAATCATCTTATTTTCACCTAACAAAACACGTTATTTTCCTTCATCCGCCAATCACCAGTCGTTTTATTTTAACCAACCAAATTTCTCCAACGTCACTTCCTGGTTATCTTTTTACACCCCTTCCATAATCTTTTAATTATTTCTGTTCCCTGCTACAGCAAGCATAACATATCACTGCTCCGTCCCTCAAAATCACGTGACATCCACTATGTAAATACGTAAAATATGAAACTATTAACAGTGAAGCAAACAAATATATACAAATATAATAATTCATAAAAAAAACTTCACTTATGTTGTAAGAAATGATTATCTTATAAGAAATGTTGTGAACTCCTGCAATTAGCTTTTTTTTTTTTTTTGTTTCTGAAAGACACAGGAGGGTTTTCAACCCTTATGCCAATTTTATACAAGTTATTTTACTTATTTGTTCTATTTTCACATGTTAAAAGATACCGTATTTAGTTAAGTGAACACTGCAATTGGAAGTACCTATTGGGTTCACATGTCGCATAAATAAAGACATAGAAACGAAATGGGAAGACGGTAACCCTGTGACTAGCATGTTGGTCTCAAGCCCAGATAACAGTAACTATCAATTACTCTTACCTTTCCTTTAACATTGACTGTGATGAACTGTAGAGCCCTGAAGACGGGCCTCCACTACCAGACCGGTGCGGAGACATTCCGTCTCCATTATAGTGAGGCGAACACCAGAGCTAGGAAAGGGAAACCTGTAATACAGCAAGCGTCAGATAAGCCTACCGCTACAGCCTGCAACCCGTTTACCGGTAACCTATCCGGCAGAATCGGCAGAATTCTCGCCGAATACATCAAGACCATCCACAAGCCACCTCCGAAGATTAAACACATCTGTTGAGACCAGTGAAAGACAAACTGGACTTCCAAGTTCCGAGAGTGTACCGCATTCTCTGGGAATGTGGGACACCGTATATAGGGCAAACCGGAAGGACCACAGCTACCTGAATAAAGGAACATGAACGGAGCATTCGTTTAATGCAACCTGAGAAGTCTGGACTGGCAGAGCATTGTTTTGACCATAGAGCCAACTTTCGGGAGACGACCATCTTAGCAAAATGCAACAGTTACTGGGAGCGGACAGTTAAGAAGGCTTTGGCCATTTCCTTCGAGAGGAGCACGCTTAATCGTGATGCTGGATTTCAGTTCAGCTCCTCTTGGAAACTGGCCTTAAAAACGGAAATCCGTCGGCTTAAGTAGCACAAATCTATACAGCTTGATCATCAAGTTAAGTAGTTACGTTTCTTTGACCTAATTAATTTTCTATACTGACGCCATCTCCTGAACTGGCATTTAATTTACTGAAAACAGTCTTTTGTTCAGTGATGCGCGTATTGGTAGTGTTTTGTCTTTGTTGATATTTGTGTTATATCCAGTTACACATTCACTTACATTCACTTTCTCTGGGCGAAGGATTAGGTGGGAAAGTTCCATCAAATACTTGGGAGTGAAACTGGACTGGGGCCTAACTTTTCGGGAGCACATCCGGGAGCTATCGCATCGGTCGTGCGGTGCCTTGGCATCGCTATACCCTGTGTGGCGGTCTGTGATGTTCGTTCCCCTGAAGTTACATCTCTTTCAGGCTCTAGTCCTCCCTATCATGTTTTACACGTGTGAAGTCTTGGATATGGCGGCAGGCTCTAATCTGTTACTGCTCCAACGTGTACAGAATAGTTGCCTTCGGGTTATCTATTCTGTATGCAGAGGTTCCCTGTGAGGCTACTTCACGAGGCTTCATCCCTCCGTTATGTGGAGGATGAAATTAGGCACCGGGCCACCAAATTTTACGAGAGTTTACCTCAACATTAGAGTGCCCTAGTTAGATCTCTCGAGGACTATCTAACCCGTGAATGTCGCCTAAAGCGATACCGGCTTCCCCGCATGAATTGCGAACACTACCGGTAACCATAAGGCACTCATTCCAGCCTTAACAAAATTACAACCATCCAAGATTTTGCCTGGATATCTAAATTTCGGCTTTCCCTAGTTTATTAACTAATCCACCAGTGGTGCACGAGGACCATTACACCCGATACTGCAGCAGTTGAGGAGCAACATGCTACTCCCTTTCTTCCCCTTTCCTAATTTTCACCCGCCACCCTGCAACTTCCACACCCCACTACGTGGTTAAGCTCGAACCAGAGCAGGTACACGTCTTAACACACGTCGGGTTGTTCCTCAGTCCGCCAACTGCGACGACGACGACACAGTGGAGCCGAGCATACCAGGATAAATGTTGAGGCTTTACGAATACCATTTGACGTAGTTTTCAATGCGACAAATATTACTAGATGCCGTTACTAACTACATCTCTGTAGGTTTCTACAAACCAGCAGTCAAGTTAATGAATCTGACATAACAGGACACCTCGCATCTCAGATCTGCCTAAAACATGTAAAATACATGAAGTTCCTTACATAGACACCAAAATATTTCAGGCTATTTATAATACAGTTCCCGTAGGGGAGGGGATCCGTCCCCTTCAGCTGCCGTGGTGCGGGCGCTGCGGACCCTTAGCACTCGTGGTACCTCTGACGTTACTAGAGGAACCTCGGGCCGAACATTCGAGCTCCTCCCTCTGGGAGTTGTTCGGATTGGGTTGGTCTCGAGGGGGCAGTGGTTCCCGATAACCGTGGGTGATCGGAAACGTCTCCGGACGGGGTTGAGGGAAGCCATTAATATTCCCGGGTACTAGCCAGCATAGCTAGTAGAAGGCGTGCTAAATCGCCAGGCGGCCCCACCGAGGTCATATCGGTAGCCCTCACCTTTTGGTGTTGACGCACGTAAGCGGCATATCCACTTCCATCCCGTCTTGTGTCCTTGGACCAGATCGGGGGCTTGTTAGTAACCCAGGTCTTGCCCTATGGAAAGCCCCACGGAGGACGCTGGTCGCCCTTTGGGACAGCCCGGATACTCCCTGGTTGAAAGAGACCCAGGTCTTGGTCCTACGGGTCCAGGACTAATGGGAGTAGAACCTCTGGACTCAACAACTATTTATAATACAGTTCGTTCGATATGACTTAACGTTGGAGGACGTAAATTACAAAAAAAAAAAAAAAAAAAAAAAAAAAAAAACAGTAAAACTTCTCTAAAACGGAACGCGATGGTTCCGGCATTTCTTTTCCATTTACACAGGTTTTCGTCTTACAAAGGGTTGTGTTTGAATACAAAGAAATTACGAAATAGTCGAACAGGTTTACAGTGACCGAAAAATGTACAATAATAACAATAGCCTGATATATGTTATTTACTATATTTGCAACTTACATACAATAATTGTAGTTTATCGTCTAGTTTCTCTTCTGTTTTCAATTTTCCCTTTGCAATCTGCAACTGTCTGCATATCAACGTCATTTGCTTTACCAGACACAGCATTCAAAACAATGTTATAGCGATGTTTGAAACTCCCGAGCCATCCATTGGAAGCTGTGAAATTGTGTTTGCCTAATTTTCTTGCTGTCTCTAAAACTTGAGCCTGAAGCAATGGTGAAGAAATGGGAATTCCTTCAATGCGCGCACTAAAAAACTACTCGAACACAGCATCATTTAGCTCGTCATACTCTGTAGATTTTGTGATGCGTTTCACATGCCTTGCTGTTCCCTTTAACCACTCGTCTTTAATTTTTATTTTTTCAAACTCTCATAAATGTGAGTTTTCCTCACTTTAAACAACACAGTTAATTCTTTAGCTAGACGTTTTTTTTCTTTTCTTGTTCTTCAATAACCTTACATTTTTTCCTCCAGTGATAATTTCCTATGTTTAGAACTCATTTTAGAGAATTTATGTTTAAAAATTATTTTCTTCCACTCGTACTTGATCACTTGTAACAATCAAACACATTGCAAAACAGAATTGTACCCTTACAATGTGTGTTGGAAGATCGTAGAGAGAGCTAATGGTTTGCTTTCCCTTTTCATCGAAGGATTACAGTTTTATAGTTCATGGAACTTCGTGCAAATAGAGTCGCCCTCAAAATTATTGCACTTTTTAAAATACGTAGGTTGTAACCCATTACACATGAAGTAATCCGTTTCAATCAGGTTATTTAGGCAAACCGTTCCCGAAAAATATTTCCGTTTCCGTGTTAGGCAGCTTTCCAGCTTAGAGTGTACTTTTACATGGGAAATAGCTCAATTCCGAAATTTATTTTCCGTTTTTCCAAGTTTCCAGCATATAAGGGCTCCGTTTTGGGCAAGTTTTACTCTATAACGTAAATGCGGCGGTCTGTTTACATCGTAATGTGAAACATGGCTATACGAAAACGTGAAATAGCTTATGTTTTACGTAGAAATATAAAATACGTCACGTTAATTACGTAAAACTTATTACCAATCACATTTTATTGAGATTATTGGTAGGTTAGTCGAGATTAGCCATCATCCTATTACAGCTAGATAATAGCAACCGTCTTTCATAATTTTTGAAAGGCAGCATTACAAATCAAGCTGAAATGTTGGTGATCAAAAGCTACTCTAGTACGCATATCTGTGGATTCTGGTCTACCACGATTATTAGATTTATTTCTTTTTGTTCCATTTATACCCGCCCTTAACTGCAATAGACATATCGGCGGCCGTTCTACTTGGGAACATGTGCCCTATTGGTGATCGTATAAACTCGTAGACGTTGGGTTGCTGGTACGTTGGATTTCTAATCATTTGATCACGCATAGGGGAGCGGATCCGTGCCCTTTAGCTGCTGTGGCGCGGACGCTGCGGATCCCTAGCACTCGTGGTACCTCTGACGTTACTAGAGAAACCTCGAGCCGAACATTCGAGCCCCTCCCTGATTGGGAGTTGTTCGGATTGGGTTGGACTCGAGGGGGCAGTGGTTCCCGATTCCCTTAGGAGATCGGGTACGTCCCCGGACGGGGTTGAGGGAAGCCATATATTCCCGCGTACTAGTCTACATAGTTAGTAGAAGGCGTGCTAGATCACCAGGCGGCCCTACCGAGGTCTAATCGGTAGCCTTCCCCTCTGGGGTTGGCGCGAGTAAGTGGCGTATGAACTTCCATCCCGTCTTGAGTCCATAGGACCAGATGGGTAAAGGGCTTGTTAGTCTCTAGGTCTTGCCCTATGGAAATCCCCACGGAGGTGCCGGGCACCCCTTTGGGACAGCTCGGTAACTCCCTGGTCATTAGAGAGGGGGGGGGGGGTCAGTCTTCACTCTGTGTGTATTGCCCTGGTAGATACCCTCGAGCTTATATATATTAGATCACGCACACATTTGCACTCTCATTCATACTCTTAGACTCTGGGGAAGATGGGGAATGATCTTGGTTGGAGAAAAATCCCCACCCCCAGCTGGGAACAGAACCCGGGACCCCTCGCACAGCAGACAGATTAATTTTATACGAGGGCATAAATATATATAATATTTATTTACCTCCTTTCGCCCTATCAGCTTCCTCTCCTTAGATCAGACTACCATACTGTCGCCCTGGCGGTAGACTCGCGAAGCCGAAGTCGAAGCCGGTGGAGATTCGGAAAACTTCGGAACCAATCGTTACCGGTAGCGACAGACAGTTGAATGTAGAGTTAGAGAAAATAAACAGTTTGAGGTTAGCTAGCAAATTGTGATGGACGAATGTATTTGCTGGGAGAATAAAGTGTAGTTTTTGTGTTTTATAACCTCGTTTTATCATTTCATGAACCCACAAAGTAACAACTGGTGTCAGGAAGCGGGATAACTACATCACCGAACATTATAGCCATGGAATCGGCATTGGAAATGCTTTTGCAGAAGATGAACGAATTAACAGCGAAGTCGGAAGCGGCAAATAACAACTTAGCCGCGAAGATGAACGAGTTAACAACAAAAACAGAAGCGGCAAATAACAACCTGGCCGCAGAGTTGAAAGAAATAAAGACCGAACTGACCACAGAAATGAAGGCAGCGAACGACAGTCAGGCCACGGAAATGAAGGAGGCGAACGACGTCCTCGCTGCCAAATTTGAGCAACAGTTGGCCGGCGTGAGGCATGACGTGACGGAGCTGGGCAAGCGGATGGGCAAAGTGGACGAGCGCGTCGAGGACATGGCGAACCGCTTCAATGACCTAGAGGAAAAGGCCGACAATAACGCCAAGTCCCTGAAGGCCATGGTTGAAGACGTCGAAGACCTCGCGAACCGCGTAAACAACCTGGAGCGAAAGGCCGACAGCAGCGTCAAGTCCCTGAACGCCATGGTGGAGGACGTCGTCGGCAGGAGACTAAAGGATTTGAAGGCTGACGCACCGGGACGCGACACAACATCGGCGCGCGTCAAACCCCCGAAATATGACGGCGCGTCAACATTCGAGGTCTTCCGCTGCCAGCTCGACACAGTGGCCAAGCACAACAGATGGTTACCGGAGGAGGAGGCCACACAGTTAATAGCCAGCCTCCAGGGACGGGCCGCGGAAGTCCTAAACGCGGTGCAGACGACGGCGGCGCCCAAGGACATCTGGGAGGCCCTGGAGAATCGCTTCGGGAACCACCGCTTAGCCGCAGCATACCGCAGCCGGCTAAAGGCAAGGTCGCAGCAGCCGGGGGAGACGCTGCAGGAGTCCACCATAGCGATCGAGAAGCTGGCTAGCAAGGCCTAGGTTGACCTGCCACTGGAGTCGTATCCCGGGAAGCCGCCTACAATTTTGTCGACGGGCTACGGGACACGGAGATTCGTCAGCGCCTAATGCTCGGCGATTATAAAACCATCCACGAGGCGCTGACAGCGGCATTAAGGATGGAGGCGGCCAAGGTAGCATCTATCCCGACCTCGAGAACGAGGAGTGTCCGCTACGCCGGAGACAAAAGACCAGCTGTAGGACGCCGGCGAACACCTAGTGGCCTGTGTTGTGGGTGTGGACAGCCCGGACACTTGAGGAGAGACTGCCCACACCAGGAAGAGCAGCCGGAAAACGAATAAGGGCCGTCGTGGAGAGGGGCACGTCGGCGCCATTACCACCATCCCCTCGAGTGACAATCCGCACCGTCAGCCGGCGGATGGATGACCTCATCGCGGACAGCTGGGTAAGAGGAAAACCGTGTCGCGTGCTGGTGGACACCGGGGCGTCCGTGACCATCATCAGACCTGACGTAGCGAAGGGTTTGCCGACGAGGAAGCCGAGCCGACCATACGAGCTTGTGACGGCATCGGGCGACACCATGCCTGTGCAGAAGGAAGCCCTGCTGGAGCTGAACTTGAGACGGAGTGCCGTGCGTCTGTGGGTGTTCGTCGCGAAGGTGGCTGAGGAGGTGATTCTGGGACTGGATGCCCTCAGGAGCCACGAGGCGACGGTCGACGTCGGCAGGAAGGTCCTGAGGCTCAACGGAGAAGAGGTTATACTCCGTCAACCAGAAGAGTGCCTTGGAATCTGCAGGGTCGTCTTGAGCGAAGACGTGGTTGTCCCCGCGAGGAGCGAAGTGATAGTGACGGTGCGACCGGAAGGCCAGACAGCACGTTGGACCCAGAGGCAGCAGGAGTACGACTTTAACTCGGAACATCGCAGAGGGAAGAGTCACGGTAACGCGGACGCTATGTCCCGAAGACGCTGTCCAGAAGAGTGCGGCCAATGCACAAGAGTGGAGGAGAAGGAGCGTGCCGCAGCAGTTCGAGTAGTCACGGCAATGCCTGCGGATGGCTGGGATAGCGCAGGCCTGAGGAGGGAGCAGCTGGCGGACGCAGACTTGAGGCCACTCTTGAGGGATGTGGAGAACCTGGTGGACCACCTTCACGACATGCACGAGATGGCTTGCCAGAACATCCAGAAGGCGAGCGACTGCATGAAAACCCGATACGACAGGCAATCCAACAGCCAAGGGTTCCAGCAAGGTGACCTGGTCTGGTTGTACCGCCCGACCCGGACCAAGGGACGCTGCCCGAAGCTTCAGCAACCATCGCAGGGACCGTACCGTGTGGTGAAGAGGATTAACGACGTGGTCTACCGCATCCAGAAGGTGTCCCGAGGAAAGATGTTGGTGGTACACCTGGATCGCCTGGCCCGCTACGAAAGCGCTGTTCGGGACGACCAGCCTTGAGGAGGGAGCAGTGTCGCCCTGGCGGTAGACTCGCGAAGCTGAAGTCGAAGCCGGTGGAGATTCGGAAAACTTCGGAACCAATCGTTACCGGTAGCGACAGACAGTTGAATGTAGAGTTAGAGAAAATAAACAGTTTGAGGTTAGCTAGCAAATTGTGATGGACGAATGTATTTGCTAGGAGAATAAAGTGTAGTTTTTGTGCTTTATAACCTCGTTTTATCATTTCACGAACCACAAAGTCACAACTGGTGTCAGGAAGCGGGATAACTACATCACCGAACATTATAGCCATGGAATCGGCATTGGAAATGCTTTTGCAGAAGATGAACGAATTAACAGCGAAGTCGGAAGCGGCAAATAACAACTTAGCCGCGAAGATGAACGAGTTAACAACAAAAACAGAAGCGGCAAATAACAACCTGGCCGCAGAGTTGAAAGAAATAAAGACCGAACTGACCACAGAAATGAAGGCAGCGAACGACAGTCTGGCCACGGAAATGAAGGAGGCGAACGAGGTCCTCGCCGCCAAATTTGAGCAACAGTTGGCCGGCGTGAGGGATGACGTGACGGAGCTGGGCAAGCGGATGGGCCAAGTGGACGAGCGCGTCGAGGACATGGCGAACCGCTTCAATGACCTAGAGGAAAAGGCCGACAATAACGCCAAGTCCCTGAAGGCCATGGTTGAAAACGTCGAAGACCTCGCGAACCGCGTAAACAACCTGGAGCGAAAGGCCGACAGCAGCGTCAAGTCCCTGAACGCCATGGTGGAGGACGTCGTCGGCAGGAGACTAAAGGATTTGAAGGCTGACGCACCGGGACGCGACACAACATCGGCGCGCGTCAAACCCCCGAAATATGACGGCGCGTCAACATTCGAGGTCTTCCGCTGCCAGCTCGACACAGTGGCCAAGCACAACAGATGGTCACCGGAGGAGGAGGCCACACAGTTAATAGCCAGCCTCCAGGGACGGGCCGCGGAAGTCCTAAACGCGGTGCAGACGACGGCGGCGCCCAAGGACATCTGGGAGGCCCTGGAGAATCGCTTCGGGAACCACCGCTTAGCCGCAGCATACCGCAGCCAACTAAAGGCAAGGTCGCAGCAGCCGGGGGAGACGCTGCAGGAGTTCACCATAGCGATCAAGAAGCTGGCTAGCAAGGCCTTGGTTGACCTGCCACTGGAGTCGTATCCCGGGAAGCCGCCTACAATTTTGTAGACGGGCTACGGGACACGGAGAGTCGTCAGCGCCTAATGCTCGGCGATTATAAAACCATCCACGAGGCGCTGACAGCGATATTAAGGATGGAGGCGGCCAAGGTAGCATCTATCCCGACCTCGAGAACGAGGAGTGTCCGCTACGCCGGACACAGAAGACCAGCTGTAGGACGCCGGCGAACACCTAGTGGCCTGTGTTGTGGGTGTGGACAGCCCGGACACTTGAGGAGAGACTGCCCACACCAGGAAGAGCAGCCGGAAAACGAATAAGGGCCGTCGTGGAGAGGGGCACGTCGGCGCCATTACCACCATCCCCTCGAGTGACAATCCGCACCGTCAGCCGGCGGATGGATGACCTCATCGCGGACAGCTGGGTAAGAGGAAAACCGTGTCGCGTGCTGGTGGACACCGGGGCGGCCGTGACCATCATCAGACCTGACGTAGCGAAGGGTTTGCCGACGAGGAAGCCGAGGCGACCATAAGAGCTTGTGACGGCATCGGGCGACACCATGCCTGTGCAGAAGGAAGCCCTGCTGGAGCTGAACTTTGGACGGAGTGCCGTGCGTCTGTGGGTGTTCGTCGCGAAGGTGGCTGAGGAGGTGATTCTGGGACTGGATGCCCTCAGGAGCCACGAGGCGACGGTCGACGTCGGCAGGAAAGTCCTGAGGCTCAACGGAGAAGAGGTTATACTCCGTCAACCAGAAGAGTGCCTTGGAATCTGCAGGGTCGTCTTGAGCGAAGACGTGGTTGTCCCCGCGAGGAGCGAAGTGATAGTGACGTTGCGACCGGAAGGCCAGACAGCACGTTGGACCCAGAGGCAGCAGGAGTACGACTTTACCTCGGAACATCGCAGAGGGAAGAGTCACGGTAACGCGGACGCTATGTCCCGAAGACGCTGTCCAGAAGAGTGCGGCCAATGCACAAGAGTGGAGGAGAAGGAGCGTGCCGCAGCAGTTCGAGTAGTCACGGCAATGCCTGCGGATGGCTGGGATTGCGCAGGCCTGAGGAGGGAGCAGCTGGCGGACGCAGACTTGGGGCCACTCTTGAGGGATGTGGAGAACCTGGTGGACCACCTTCACGACATGCACGAGATGGCTTGCCAGAACATCCAGAAGGCGAGCGACTGCATGAAAACCCGATACGACAGGCAATCCAGCAGCCAAGGGTTCCAGCAAGGTGTCCTGGTCTGGTTGTACCGCCCGACCCGGACCAAGGGACGCTGCCCGAAGCTTCAGCAGCCATCGCAGGGACCGTACCGTGTGGTGAAGAGGATTAACGACGTGGTCTACCGCATCCAGAAGGTGTCCCGAGGAAAGATGTTGGTGGTACACCTGGATCGCCTGGCCCGCTACGAAAGCGCTGTTCGGGACGACCAGCCTTGAGGAGGGAGCAGTGTCGCCCTGGCGGTAGACTCGCGAAGCCGAAGCCGAAGCCGGTGGAGATTCGGAAAACTTTGGAACCAATCGTTACCGGTAGCGACAGACAGTTGAATGTAGAGTTAGAGAAAATAAACAGTTTGAGGTTAGCTAGCAAATTGTTATGGACGAATGTATTTGCTAGGAGAATAAAGTGTAGTTTTTGTGTTTTATAACCTCGGTTTATCATTTCACGAACCCACAAAGTCACAACTGGTGTCAGGAAGCGGGATAACTACATCACCGAACATTATAGCCATGGAATCGGCATTGGAAATGCTTTTGCAGAAGATGAACGAATTAACAGCGAAGTCGGAAGCGGCAAATAACAACTTAGCCGCGAAGATGAACGAGTTAACAACAAAAACAGAAGCGGCAAATAACAACCTGGCCGCAGAGTAGAAAGAAATAAAGACCGAACTGACCACAGAAATGAAGGCAGCGAACGACAGTCTGGCCACGGAAATGAAGGAGGCGAACGAGGTCCTCGCCGCCAAATTTGAGCAACAGTTGGCCGGCGTGAGGGATGACGTAACGGAGCTGGGCCAGCGGATGGGCCAAGTGGACGAGCGCGTCGAGGACATGGCGAACCGCTTCAATGACCTAGAGGAAAAGGCCGACAATAACGCCAAGTCCCTGAAGGCCATGGTTGAAGACGTCGAAGACCTCGCGAGCCGCGTAAACAACCTGGAGCGAAAGGCCGACAGCAGCGTCAAGTCCCTGAACGCCATGGTGGAGGACGTCGTCGGCAGGAGACTAAAGGATTTGAAGGCTGACGCACCGGGACGCGACACAACATCGGCGCGCGTCAAACCCCCGAAATATGACGGCGCGTCAACATTCGAGGTCTTCCGCTGCCAGCTCGACACAGTGGCCAAGCACAACAGATGGTCACCGGAGGAGGAGGCCACACAGTTAATAGCCAGCCTCCAGGGACGGGCCGCGGAAGTCCTAAACGCGGTGCAGACGACGGCGGCGCCCAAGGACATCTGGGAGGCCCTGGAGAATCGCTTCGGGAACCACCGCTTAGCCGCAGCATACCGCAGCCAACTAAAGGCAAGGTCGCAGCAGCCGGGGGAGACGCTGCAGGAGTTCACCATAGCGATCAAGAAGCTGGCTAGCAAGGCCTTGGTTGACCTGCCACTGGAGTCGTATCCCGGGAAGCCGCCTACAATTTTGTCGACGGGCTACGGGACACGGAGATTCGTCAGCGCCTAATGCTCGGCGATTATAAAACCATCCACGAGGCGCTGACAGCGATATTAAGGATGGAGGCGGCCAAGGTAGCATCTATCCCGACCTCGAGAACGAGGAGTGTCCGCTACGCCGGAGACAGAAGACCAGCTGTAGGACGCCGGCGAACACCTAGTGGCCTGTGTTGTGGGTGTGGACAGCCCGGACACTTGAGGAGAGACTGCCCACACCAGGAAGAGCAGCCGGAAAACGAATAAGGGCCGTCGTGGAGAGGGGCACGTCGGCGCCATTACCACCATCCCCTCGAGTGACAATCCGCACCGTCAGCCGGCGAATGGATGACCTCATCGCGGACAGCTGGGTAAGAGGAAAACCGTGTCGCGTGCTGGTGGACACCGGGGCGGCCGTGACCATCATCAGACCTGACGTAGCGAAGGGTTTGCCGACGAGGAAGCCGAGGCGACCATAAGAGCTTGTGACGGCATCGGGCGACACCATGCCTGTGCAGAAGGAAGCCCTGCTGGAGCTGAACTTGGGACGGAGTGCCGTGCGTCTGTGGGTGTTCGTCGCGAAGGTGGCTGAGGAGGTGATTCTGGGACTGGATGCCCTCAGGAGCCACGAGGCGACGGTCGACGTCGGCAGGAAGGTCCTGAGGCTCAACGGAGAAGAGGTTATACTCCGTCAACCAGAAGAGTGCCTTGGAATCTGCAGGGTCGTCTTGAGCGAAGACGTGGTTGTCCCCGCGAGGAGCGAAGTGATAGTGACGGTGCGACCGGAAGGCCAGACAGCACGTTGGACCCAGAGGCAGCAGGAGTACGACTTTACCTCGGAACATCGCAGAGGGAAGAGTTACGGTAACGCGGACGCTATGTCCCGAAGACGCTGTCCAGAAGAGTGCGGCCAATGCACAAGAGTGGAGGAGAAGGAGCGTGCCGCAGCAGTTCGAGTAGTCACGGCAATGCCTGCGGATGGCTGGGATAGCGCAGGCCTGAGGAGGGAGCAGCTGGCGGACGCAGACTTGGGGCCACTCTTGAGGGATGTGGAGAACCTGGTGGACCACCTTCACGACATGCACGAGATGGCTTGCCAGAACATCCAGAAGGCGAGCGACTGCATGAAAACCCGATACGACAGGCAATCCAGCAGCCAAGGGTTCCAGCAAGGTGTCCTGGTCTGGTTGTACCGCCCGACCCGGACCAAGGGACGCTGCCCGAAGCTTCAGCAGCCATCGCAGGGACCGTACCGTGTGGTGAAGAGGATTAACGACGTGGTCTACCGCATCCAGAAGGTGTCCCGAGGAAAGATGTTGGTGGTACACCTGGATCGCCTGGCCCGCTACGAAAGCGCTGTTCGGGACGACCAGCCTTGAGGAGGGAGCAGTGTCGCCCTGGCGGTAGACTCGCGAAGCCGAAGCCGAAGCCGGTGGAGATTCGGAAAACTTTGGAACCAATCGTTACCGGTAGCGACAGACAGTTGAATGTAGAGTTAGAGAAAATAAACAGTTTGAGGTTAGCTAGCAAATTGTTATGGACGAATGTATTTGCTAGGAGAATAAAGTGTAGTTTTTGTGTTTTATAACCTCGGTTTATCATTTCACGAACCCACAAAGTCACAATACTACATCAACCTGGACAACCAATAGATCCTCCAAAACACTGCAAAGTTCCTGTCCAGCCTGCCATATATACTGTAATGCCTAAGATGATCGGAGGTCAGCGTCGGGCAGTCGGAATGTAAATAATATATAACGCATGAGGGACTTCTTGGGCATAAAAATCTTTAGCATAGCGTCCTTCGGGAAGAAAGTAAATCCCTTGGTCGCGTGCATAGATTTACGGCACGTGAAGAGGCCTCTGAACAAAATTAAGCGATCTTTCATGCTCAATATAAAATGATGCGCTGAGAATCACAGCAGTTAAATAGCGTCCATAAATAGAAACTCAAAAATTCGATTTCAAATTTTTGCTTTTCAATGCCTTTCTATGATATTTAATGTATTAAATACATTTTCGTAATATTTGAAACCTACAAGTACAGAAGCAGCTTCGTTCAAGCATAATAATTACACATTAAAACATGTTGACAGATTTTAATGCTATCTATAAACTTTGATATAATTCTATAAGCTTTTGAATTACTTATATTAGTGAACTAGTTGCTGCGTACACACCAATAAAATTACTGAAAAACTTCAAATGTACATTATAGCATTCACAGGTCTAACACCTACATAGCATACTACAATGGTGAATTTTTTGAGTGACCAGCTACATACAGACAGTGGACAATGATTGTTTCACTGATTAATCAGCTATAACGTAAAGCAGGCATAACTCTAGATTAATCCATTCTGAAACAACACCAATCACTGGTACAATTGAGTTAAGTCATGCCAAACAATATCAATTAATAACATGTATAAATTGGTTATTCAAAACATTTAGGACCACATTATATTAAGTCAGGTCTATCACATCAGATAGACATCTGACAATACTATCTACCACTTTCTAGGTAAGTTTGAATCAGTAGTTATAATTTTGAGTTAGATAGCTAGTTACAGATTTTTTGGAATATTATAAAAAATTCAAATATCACACAAAACTCCTGCCCGATGGGGAAAAACTGTAATTATATTTGAATTCAGCACGAAAAATACAATTAGAATCTGTTATTTTAATTCTTGTGAAAGAAAAGAAGTTAAATTTTGTCGACCAGTGTAACTATCAGTCACAATTGTCAGAAGTTTTAAATGCACTCACTGCGTAATTTAGATTCTCTCAAACATAGCAGTGTTACAGGACCTTAGTATTAACAGTACATGACCAATAGTAAAGACTTTCTACATGTTAATGTCTAATTTTCATAATGATAACATCACTGGTTTCAAATTTGTATTTTTCGAAAAAGATTTAATTGGCTATAAACAAAAGTTTCAGATCACCAAACTATGTAACTATTAATTATCAACTATTAATTATGTAATTATTAATTACATTGGCACGTAACAGCTAAAATACCTTAAAATTTGCAATAAAACCATTTGCTGAAGTTAGCATTGTTTATATGGAAGAATGGTTCAAAATGCTATGTGTCCATTTATGCGGTGCAAAATACGATAAGTCTGAATTTTTTCATACTTTAACCCGCGATTATAGCTTTAGATTAAGCATCTGGCTTTTGACACTCAGCATCATGGTTCTCATTTTTTTTAAAGCATGAATTTCAAAGGTGTTGTTTAGTTTAGTAGTTATTACATTCTCGGCGCTCCTGCAAAATTGCTATTTGCGGAGTTATCGCATTTGAAATGATGCTCCTCATAGACATGTTCATGAAATTCGAGTATCTGAAGTCGCAGAGAAAACAAAATGACCATTATGCTACACTTCTCTGGACCAGTAAGTTCATCTAGAAAATCTCTTACAATATTGTCACTATTACACTTTTGCAATATAATTTACTTTCGTCTTGCCATAGTTCCTTTTATTACTTTTATGTCACATCAGACTCTCACTGAAAACAGCTGCATTTCTTTGAAGATGTATTAATTTTTCTAACTCTGTTTTGTGTCCTTCAGTTTTGGCGTGCTTCTCACGCTCTAATTACCATTTGACAGGATTGTAAATGGATAATATACTTGTAATAGGTATGTGAATTTATTATTGGGCTATTAGTGAATAGTTCTGTTTATGTCGAAAAGGTAACTGTAGCGGAGCTGGTGTTGCCTCATAGATAAAAAAGGGACAGTGCTACGGAAGAAGACGTATTTACTGTTTGTATTTGTTAAAAGTGAAAATGTTTGTTAGGAGGTATGGGTGGTATTGAGCTTAAGGTTCAAAAGAGGTTAATGTGATGCAACTTCGGTTCGTTATGAAATAGGTCTTATTAGCATCTGAAAATATAATTTTGTTTTCTGATGATACTTAGGGAGCTTTAGTACAAAAACTCATTTTCGTTAAATTATAAACACATTTGGAGGAAATTTCATCCTATCATGTTGGTTAAGCTGGACTGGTTCAACTTTTCAACCTGATCACGATATTTTCATTATCTTTCTCAGTCTTCTACGTACTCTGGTGGTGATCACAAGGTAAGCTTGGGAATTGAGTTTTCAAGTTAGGTTTTAGCTTATTTAGGAATATAAATCTATGTATACACTACTTTAGAAGTCAATACAAAAATATATACCTACTCTGCCTCTAAAGAATTGCATAATGATAATTGCGTATCACGTGGCGTATAGCACATTGCTCTGCCCTTGCGTTTGTTTCGTTTCCTTACATCGTGTTTCTTGTTGTCGGACAATATTTCCAATTTCACGCAATTCTACTGAATGTACTGTTTATACTATTATGTGGATGTGTTTTGATAACTTAATATACGGAACTTAATATACGGATTACTTCGGATAAAAATAATTTCATCTTTCCGAACAATCCTCCATTCGGCGAAGCTAAGCTAATCCAGGAAAACTATCCGTGCTTTGTAATACAATATTATCAGTGAGCCTATTGTCACAAGTTTGTTAAAATCACATGCTTTACCAACTTTGAGGAAAAGATTGTACAACTGTGTTACATCATGTTCCACTTCTACATATAAACTACATTCTGCTTATTGCACGAGTGATGGGAGGGAATCGGAGCATTCGAATACAAAAAGTGAATAGGTTATCTTGTAGAATAGCGGCAAGAGCCTTGTTTAAGCCGCTGAAAATACCATCAGTAACCAAAATGTCTAGGTTATCCGATGGCAAAGCGGCCACAGGCAAAAGAAAACGCTATCTAAATGAGTTGAGTAAAGTAAACAAAACTGAAGCATTTATAGAATATCATAAGAAGTATAAGCAAATATATAATAAGGTAATAAAAGCTGCAAAAAGACAATACATAGATACTTGCATTTAAAATTCGTTGAATAAAAATAAGACTATCTGGAATATAATAAAAAATGAAAGCACCAACAACATGGTCAGAACTAGAGACAAAATTACTTTAACAGTTGATAATATAAAATTAGATAATCCTGCTGAGGTATCAAATATCCTTAATAAACACTTCATTAGTGTTGCTGATAAGAGTACCTTTGAATCATCCCAATTTAACAAATACTCCTAATATAAAATTAATCAGAAACATAAAAGTGTATTTCTCAAACCAGTAACTTGTGAGGAGATTCTTAAAATAATAAATTCAAAAAAGAACACATTCTCTGCTGGATTTGATGACGTACCAGAGTGTATAATCAAATCTTGCAAAGTTTATATAGTAGCACCGTTAATGGATATATGTAATTGTTCTATATCAACAGGCAAATTTCCTGATGTTTTAAAATTAATAAAAGTTGTACAAGTATATAAGAAGGGAGATACAAGAAATGTTGATAATTATAGACCTATATCAGTTCAATCAGGGTTTTCAAAAATCTTGGAAACTGTTATGTTCAACAGGATATCTCCTTTTCTTGAAAAAAATGTTTTCAGTGATAAACAAAATGGATTTAGGAAAAATAAATGAATTTCTAATGCACTATACTCCTTTATGAAACAAACATTAGAAGGGTTTGAGGCAAATAATTCTACTATTGGGATGTTTATGGATTTGTCTAAGGTATTTGATTTGGTTGACCATAATATTCTGTTATCCAAACTTGATGCCTATGATATAAGAGGGGTATCTCATAACTGGTTTGAATCCTACCTTGAGGGTAGAAAACAGTATACTGTAGTTAATAAATTAAATGGTCATAATATTAATTCCAATATTGAAATTGTAGATGTGGGGTTACACAGGGTTCTCTCCTGGGACCACTGCTTTTTCTAGTGTATATTAATGACCTTCCACTTAATATTCCCCATGCAGAAACTATTCTGTATGCTGACGACACTAATATAATTATCAAAGGCTGCAACATTACAGATGCTGATCTCATAATAAGAAAGAATTTTATTTTCTGATCATGACCGTACAAAAATCCAATCTCTACAATACTTAGAACATGAGCGATGCACGTTTTATTTTTCATATGGTTATAGTTACCCAACACCCATTCATTCAATACAAATAAGCCTGAAAAACAATAACATTCCTTCCGGACAACATTTATCTCAAGCATAAATAAACAGTTCACCCTACATGCAGTTTGAAACAGACAGAGTTAATGTTCAGTTTGTTTTCACAGCAGAGTTTGTCATTTTCTTAAGGCAAACAGCATCATTAAGTCATGAGTTGAATTTGAGCTGAGATATTGCTAATATTACATTAAATTATTATACACAATGTATTTTCTCCAGTGTTTGTGGCCGCGCCGTGGCTCAGTGGTTAGACCGCTTGGCTCTCACCAAGGCGGCCCAGGTTTGATCCCAGGCGACCGCAAAGTGAGATTTGTGGTGGACAACACGGCGCTGGGGCAGGTTTTCTCCAGGATATCCGGTTTCCCCTACCATCTCATTCCACTGGTGCTCCATTTTCATCTCATATATCATCAGTGTCATTGCCTGCGATTCCGTATGTAGTAAAAGCGGGCGTTAAACACTACACATTTTCCAGTGTTTGTGATCTGAATGCATGATCATATCCCTTGAGGCAGGAGTAAGTGTTTTTTCGATCAACAAACGTGAAGTGATTCATTCTCAGAGCAGAAAAATTATATATTTAATATGAACAAGTTTTTACGAAAAGATAAGGATATATTGCAAGGATGGGCCGAATACTACAAAGAGTTGTTAAATAAGGAGCAAACAATAAATCTGGAACAAGGAGGGAATGGAAATGAAAGAATAGAAGAAGAAGAGCCGGATATTTGGGATGTTAGAATAGCAATACAGAACTTGAAGAATAATAAAACACAAGGAGAAGATGACATAATTGCTGAGCTAATTAAATATGGTGGAAATGAAAGCAATACATAAGTTAATAATAGAAATATGGAGGAAAGAACAGATGCCTGAAAGTTGGAAGACAGGCACAATATGCACAATATACAAAAAGGGTAATAAATATCAATGTCATAATCATAGGGGAATTACATTACTCAATGTAGTATATAAAATATTTTCAAGTATTTTAAATGATAAAGCTAAAAAGCATATGGAAAGTGTGTTAGGTGAGTACCAATGTGGATTTAGAAGTGACAAGAGCACAATAGACCAGATATTTGTAATAAGACAAATAACGGAAAAATTCTATGAGCACTTCCTGTTTATTGACTTCAAGCATGCATTTGATTCAATTGATAGAGGAGCCCTCTATAAAACTCTGCAATTTTTTAAAATGCAACCAAAAATAATAAGGCTAGTAAAAATTACAATGGAAAATACAAAAGCCAAAGTGAAAGTTATGAATAAAATGAGTCCAGATTTTGATTATAATGCAGGAGTAAGACAAGGTGATGGACTGTCTGCAACTCTATTCAACCTAGCCCTGCACAGAGCAATAGAAAAGTTGATTCTAAAGGTACGATATTCTTTAAGTCCAGTCAAATATGTGCATATGTAGATGACGTAGTGATCGTGACAAGAGACAAAAAAATGTTAGTTGAAGTTTATGAAGAATATGAAAGAAGGTCTAAAGAAATAAGATTAGAAGTAAACGAGAAAAAACTAAATACATAAAAATGACAGCAGATAGAAGCAAAAGAATAATTTCAAATCTAGTAGTTAGAGACAAAACATTTGAAGGGGTATCCAAATTTAGATATTTAGGAGCACTTGTAAGCAATGATAATAATTTAAATCAGTGCATAAAAGAAAGAATCCAAAGTGGAAATGCAGCATATTATGCAAATTTATCACTATTAAAAAATAGGTTTATTAGTAGAGGAACAAAATACAAGATTTATAAAACCCTGATAAGACCAATAGTAACATACGCTGCTGAAACTTGGACCCTAAACAATGCAGATGAAGAAATACTTCGAAGATTTGAAAGGAAAATATTAAGACGAATCTTTGGATCTGTAAAAGATAAAGATCAATGGAGAATAAGATATAATCATGAAATAGAAGAATTAATAAATAAGCAAGATATTGTGAAATTTATAAAAGCACAAAGGATAAGATGCCTAGGGCATATAGAGAGAATGACGGAAGATAGAATGCCAAAAAGAATATTGAAAGGAAGATTGTATAATAGAAGAAAAAAAGGAAGACCGAGAGCAAGGTGGTTAGATGATGTAATGGGAGACCTAAGAACGATCGGAATCAGAGGCGGAAGACAGATGTGTGGAGGAGGATCATGCAGGAGGCCAAAGCCCACCAAGGGCTGTAGAGCCAGTAGAGAAGAAGAAGTTTTTACGAAAGCACTCCAATACAGCAAAAAGGGCAAGTGTAGATTTTTCAAAAACCCAGCAATTAACTATAGAAGGTTTTGGTGTAGATAGTGCACATGTGTTGCAAATTCTTAGTGAAGCAGCTTCATGGTTAGAAAAAGGGAGCTTGCCTGTATTTCAATCTTCAGGAAAAACTCACAAAGCTGGGTGGAAGGTTACTGGATTGGAAACCGTGCTTGCTGTTCCACTGCTTGACGTATATCAAGGCAAGATTTTAATGTGTTAGGAATATTGAATGTGCTGTTTAATTACAGGAAAAATTGGCAGAACCATTGCTGGCATGTAAAATGTGCTATGTACAGAACCTCTGCCAGTACACCCACCACGCTTGGCTAAGAGCTCCGCCTGAGCATTGGCCAGCGTTCATATGCCTTTAACTTTTGTGAGCATTATAATGAAACTATGAAATATTAATACCCTAGTGAAATTACTAAATAACTAACGAAGAAACCAATTCTTTTATAAATTAAACTAGCCAAACAAGTACGTTTTGATTATGCACGGCGAAGAGAAGAAACTAGCAATGCTTTACCTGACATGCATCTACGTGACAATACAGTAACATTTTTGATGAAATTTAGGGAAGGGGTTAAGGGGGAAGTCTCACTTACTTGGTCGAAGTTATGCGCTAGGGCCTTTAAGAGGTGTGGTCACTGCCATTGCCATAGCAATGCTCCCTCCCATAACTTTCTCTGCAAATTGTCACAATACTAAAGTAATTTTAATTCCACCATGATCATTACTACAGATACAACAGTCACAAGACTTATCTTTAGCCTTTTCAACAAAAAGTGCACAGCTAAACAGATGTGAAAATCACATCTATATCTACTATCATAAAATTCATTAGTTACGTTATGCATACGTTATCTATTATAATTTTCTGCTAATTAGCATCCAGGTTTTTCCTTAAACAAATTTTGGGGTTTGTGAGGAGTTGGAAAATGTTTAACAAGAGTTTTATTCGGAATGTGTGATTTGATGTTGGTCTTATTTGGGGTTTGGTAGGACTTGTAAAATATTTAACATGGGTTTTATATGGAATGTATGATACTGATGTGGGTGTTATTTGAGGTTGGTAGGACTTCGGAGATCCATGGTGCAAATCCTGACTATGGCATTGAATTTTTCAGTTTGACTCTACCTTTCCAAACTTTGGTCTACACCCAGTTAGTGTGCAAGACCAATTAATTTCAATTAATTGACGTAATATACTATAAAGAATGAAACTTTTCTGGTAAGCTACCATTAAGGTAGTTGTCTCATGTGTATATGAGAACTCCCTTGGTTATCTGTGAAAAAATGTGAGTCAGTCAACATACCGAGGAATAAAGCAGGATACTGCAGGTAATACAAAGCTATACTTCATATAGCAGAAAAAAATGGGTACAGCAAAAGTCTGGTGTTAAAGGAAATTAAAATGGCTAAACAAAAGAGAACTATTAAGGAAGCAACCACATTCACCAAAGTAAAATAATGCAACAGCATATTCAATACCAGCCAAAAACATTTAATGAATTCAAGAAGATCTTTAGAAAACAAAATATCATCTTGGCATCTGTAAGTACATACTTACATTAAAAAACAAAAGATGAAATCCCATCAATCAATAGACTCTGAATATGCCAAATAAGTTGTAAAGAGTGAAAAAATTCTACATAGAGAAAACTAAAAGAAACCTAAAACCAGTCAAAGAAAATTTTACAAACATCAAATTGAAACAGGAAGACATTTCAGCAGTATCACCATAACCTTTACCTAAATCCAAAGTTATTAAAAGATAGTTTAATCATATCAAATGACAACATGGGAGAGCATTAATATGAAAATATAAAGGCAGAGTAATAAACTTTGAAGTTCCACCAGTCAATGATTTAATAAAGCGGTTCATAGTTGCTCTACCAGAGAGAAGACCATAGACAACAAAACGGATGATAGTTGGACCTTTGAGGTTAAAAATGGTAGCAAAATCTACTGAAACTAGTCCCTTAAAAATTAAAATGTAAAGTTACAGTATAAGGCAAAACCAAACATAAATAGTGTTATAAATTAATTTGGACATCACTGTTACTAAATTTCTTGAAAATCACGTAATTGCCATTAGTCTACAAACATATATATATGTATGTATGTATGTATGTTCTCCATTATTCCAATTCATATAAAGGGTAGTTGCAGAGATTTTGTTCACTGAACTTGAATTGCCGGTTTGATAGGTAATCACCTCATACTTTATTTTCGCATTACGCTTTTGATATTTAGATTTACATGTAGGTTGTTGTTATTATTATTGCTATTATTAATTATTATTATTATTATTATTATTATTATTATTATTATTATTATTATTATTATTATTATTATTATTATTATTATTATTATTATTATTATTATTATTATTATTATTATTATTATTATTATCATTATTATTATTATTATTATTATCATTATTATTATTATTATTATTATTACCTGCATAAACCTTTTGTTAATATGCTGTTCATTTGAATCAAGACCTCTAAACATATATTTCCAGTAAAACTTGTGTATTGAGGCTTTTTATCCCCTCCCCTCTTCCCACCCCAGTCGGAATGCAGTACCTTCTCTACCAATTGTAGTTCATTCCAATTTAATTTGACTAGAATGCTAGCTAGTTTCTTTCTAGCCTTCACTTTAAGCGTTCAACCATATATGCATCTCACCTGAAACAGGATTCGAAGATGACAGCTCATGGATCTAAGCCCATTCTATTGAACACTATATCAACGATACATACAAGGTTTGGTTCATGATCCCGGACCTCAAAAAAAAATTATTTATCAACATAATCTCCAGAACAACTAATACATTTGTCATAGCAGTGTTCTAATTTAATTAAACCATCTCTGTAGTGCAATTTATCATGTCCTCAAAACAGCTGTTTATCGCGTCAATGACCTCATTGCTGTAAAATCTTCATCCTCCAAGAAATATTTTGAGGTTTGGGAACAGGTGGTAGTCACTGTATGCTAGATGAGGCGAATAGGGTGGAAGTTCAAGCAATATAAACTTTAATTCACACATTTTTCCCATTGAAGTGACTGAACGATGGACCAGAGCACTGTTGTGAAGAAACAGGATTTTTTTCTTTGCCAAATCAGGTTTTTTTCTTTTCACCTCATCACTCAAACATTGCAGTTAGCTTGCGCAGCAGTCACCATTGATACTGTTATGGTTTTCCAAGTAATCACATCAATTCCTTGTGCATCCCAGAAAACTCTTCATGACCTTGTTAGCTAACAAAATTTATTTTGATGTTTTGTAATTGGTTCACCTGGCAAAATCCATTGTTTTGCCTGTGATTTACTTTCTGGAGTGTAGTGATGTATCCAAGTTCTATCCATGGTGGCCGCGCCGTGGCTCAATGGTTAGACTGCTTGGCTCTCACCAAGGCGGCCTGGGTTCGATCCCAGGTGACCGCAAAGTGAGATTTGCGGTGGACAACACGGTACTGGAGCGGGTTTTCTCCAGGATCTCCGGTTTCCCCCACCATCTGATTCCACCGGTGCTCCCATCTTCATCTCATGTATCATCAGTTCATCGCCTGCGGTGCCATATGTAGTAAAAGCGGGCATTAAACACTACACATTTCATTTCATTTTATCCATGGTACTAAGCCATCTCAAAAATTCACTGGGACTTTTAAGGTAGAGCTCCAAATTCTTAACAGAAACACGTTTGTTTTGCAACTTTTGATCAGGTGTCGACAAACGCAGCACCCATCTTGCACAGACCTTGTTAAACCACAAAACATTACTTAAAATACTACCTGCACATTATTTTGATATGTTTACAGCCCCTACTATCTCAAACAACTTTAATCTATGGTCTTCCAGGATTAAACGATGAATTTTTTCAATGATCTTTGGAGTTGTGACTTCTTCAGGATGTCCAGAGCCAGGCTCTTCACTAGTGCTCGTACGTCCCATTTTAAATTCTGCAACCTACCTTTTAATCATTGTATGTGAAGGGGCAGAGTCTTTCAATGCCCTGTCCATTTCCTCCTAGATTTCCTTGGGCATTAAGCCTGTCAAATGGAAGTATTTAATCACTGCTCATTTTTCCAAGTCCTCCATTTTCGTAAAACCTGTAGTCTTGTCTTGCAGGCCATTATTCAAAAAACATCAAATATTACCTCTAGCATGTATGTATATTTTGGAATTAGTGATCCATGTAAAACAAAATAAACTACTAATACAAAATTACAAAAATGCCGATATTCACAAATACAATACATGTCAGAAAGATGACTTTCACATTCAAAGTTGTAGAACGGAAATCTTCAGGTCTAGTGCTATCAATAAAGGTATAAGATTATACAACAGGCTACCAGAAAATATTAAACAAATGAAGAGCCTTATACATTTTAAAAAGGGAGTAAAACTCTTTTTACTGCAACATTCCTTTTATTCTGTAAAAGAGTTTTTAAATGTTAATTAGTTTTAAGTGATTGTAAATAATGACAGTGGCCATTAATGTAATTTTTATTGTATGACGTGTCTGATATCAATCGAAAGGACAAAATAAATTGAATTAAATCATGAATTAGAGTAAACTCCACATTTGTGAACAATTACTTTTATGTAGCATTTCTCTATGGTCTTTATATAGTATATATTTATTTGCTTTTTCTACTTTATACTTTTGTTGGATCCTGTATCTGTTACAGTCTTTAGTCTTATGTAACTTTTTATATTTATCTTTGTATCTTGAACTGACGTGTCCTATAACATATGTATTATGTTCCAAAGGATGAAATAAATACAATACTATACAAAATGCTGTCATTAAAAACTAAAGAAGCTATTGACCTGTAACTATGGATACATGCTTGTCTTGAGTTAAACTATATGAAAGCTATCCGTCAAATTGGCCCATTGGCTCCATCTGTGAGGCCTGGGACTTATCAGCTGACATTCATACATATTTATACATATGTGTTTCATCAAGAAATGCTACTTCTGTATAAGTCAGGTATCTTGCATTAGCAGTAAATTTTTGCAAGCTAATTTCTGAACAGCAATATCCTTCATTATATTGGATACATCCTAAATTCCTAAAAGGCAAAACCACCTTTGTACACATGGGACAATTAAAAAATAACCAGAAAGATAAGAAAGGGATATATCCAGTAACTGGTAGCAATTCTAATCTCCTTCACCAGTTAATGATAATAATAATGATGGCAGATGATCTAGCATAATAATACCTTTGTATGAATTTGAAAGAATTTTCAAAATGTTTAAGAGAAAATGGTCAGATAATTAATCATTTTGAATGAGGCATTTGTTGAATAGTTTTGTAAATTAACTAAAGTTTGTCAATTTCATGTCTTTTTACTGCAGCAAAAGTTGTACTAAATTTCTGCAAACCAGATTTCCGAATTTATGTAACCCTTACAGTCACATTAGTAACTGTTATAACTACAAATTTTATTCATTGTATCCTATACATATTAATATATTAGGAAAAATTTGTATATTTAGGCACATTTCCTGTTCATCATTGCAATAAAGAACCATTACCATTTGTGTTTCTTGGGTTTGAAGGATCGCCTGTTTTCTTGAACACTCCAATACTTTGAAAAGCTCCTCTGTATTTTAACTGGCATCATATGCATGCTTGAAGTGACCAATGTACCCTGGTGAAAAACGTTCTTCAAAACTAAAGTCAAAATGTTCACCTTGCAGAACTTTCTCAATTTTACACAATTACTGATTAGGCAATGTTCTTTTCTAATACATTTTTCATTTTCTCACAAACTTCTTGACCAATTTTTCCAACACACTTTTGCCACTGTTCCTCCACACTTTTGTTCCTTTTGATAGCATGTGTACTATCATCTCTTTTTTCTAACCGTGTTATTTATCATATCTAGATTTGCTTAATGCAATACATTGTTTACTTACAAGGGAACTATCACTGTACTCGCACTGCTACTCACCTGAAAATTTGATGGTATAATGCCTGCTGTATGTAAAGCATGTGTAGCAAACATCTGCTGTGGTGTAGAACTACGATACCCAACACTGAAGTCTAGAATGTGTCACATGCGACCACTTCCACATAGCCTTTGAACATCCCTTGTCAGCCCTGTGATGGGTGTGGGAGATTGCTTCTTAAGTATGCCCTGGCAGGCCACTACCCCTCAGGGGTAAACATCCCTCCCATTCAATGCTGTGTTCTTATGCCTATATGTTGCTAAGCATTCTGGACTCATTTTCAGGTACTGCCAGCTATATTCAGGACCTGATTTTTGGCATGCAGGCCCCACATAGAGCAGAGATGATGCCATCAAACTCTCAAGCGAACAGCTATGAGCATAGTGATAGTACCTGACTGTGCAGTTCAAATGGGAAAAGTTCTGGCATGTAGCGAATCAGATGCATTAGAGCCTTCAGCTTGCCACCTCGTTACCCCCACTCTTTTTATATTTCCCTCTCTCTCGCTTATTTGTGAGTCTTCTTGGTGCTAGACATAAGGTTGAATTTTCCAAAGCTTTATAATGCAGTTGTTCAAATCACAATTGCAACATGGATATTTGTATATTTCGCACATGTTTTAAATATATAGTTCAAAAATAGTTTACGAATTACCTATTTTTGTAGTCCAACAAAACTGCCAGCAGCGCATCCATATAGCTAAGTGAGTGTGTGGTGTTTTAGGGCCCGTCGACAACATCCATATAGCTATGAATGTAACTTATGTTAAGAGAATTCATCATTGTCACTGTCTTCATCGTCTAAGTGTTGCAAGTTTATAATGATAGACTCCAAAATCTCATCACGTGCTGTTTCTTTCCTAAAGCAGTGTTCTTGTAGTTTATCTGCATCTCAATCTTGTGTAACTTTATCGATTTCTTCCTGAATAAGTTGTTAAGCGTCAGTCAGTTCAAAAGTATTATTTCTGTTTGCAACATAATTTGAGCCCACATTAACTCGATTGGATTGTTCTGGCAGTAGTAAGAGGGAAGGTGGTTTATAGTACCTTGTGTCTTATTTCAATTGGAAGCTGATCCAGCTTATACACTTTCCCTGGTTTTTAAAAGGAAGAGCAACTGAATAATACTATTTTGAACTCTCTAGAGTAAACAGAGATTATGAACCATTCATAAACAAAGATATGTGACCAGATGCATTCTGCTAGACCAGCAGAAGGTGTATTGTTTATTCTCGCTCAAATTTAACAAACACCTTGGCTTATTCAAAGTAATTCTTTTATCACATCATGTCAAACGTTTACATTTCAGTTCAGAATAATTTCGAATATACATTCACGCATATATGCCAACCAATAATGGATGATATCCATTACAGTGCTTACATTGCAATGCATTGTTATAATATAATAGTAATTTATTTTTGAGTTTGAAGAAAACTTGGTGACTGAAGAATACTTCACTGTTAATAATGTTTCTGCTTTTAATATTTAGTAATTTATTTATTTGTATTAGAAAAACTATTTGAGCTAAAAATATGGGGTTTTTGCGGTTATATGAGATAGATTACTATACCATCCTCATGGATCAGATTTGCAGAATCTGAATTTTTGTCTTAGCGTGAATAGTAGTTATTGGAGAATGATTAGGTTGGTGCTAGTCACACACCACTTAGACGGAATGCCATACGATAACACTGCAGGACTGCGATTGGTTGCCCGTCTAGTAGTGCTCAAGGACAAACATCATCCCATTTGAAACACATAATAGTTACTTTATGGGTTATAAACACTTGCACTCTTACATCTTGTTGGCACCCTGTAAATTGCCCTTAACAGTGAAGTATTTCCTCACCCAGAGTTGTCATTTTTCCTCACTATCGAAACAGCTAGCTTTGGAAATTAATTGTTCTTTCACACTGGCCGTGTGTAGGCTAAATAGTGGAAACGTAGAGTCAGACTGAAAAATTCAATGCCATAGCCAGGATTTGAACCACGGATCTTCTGGTCGCCGTCCAGCCATTCTAACCATTGAGCTACTATGGCCAACGTGCCAATATATCATTGAATTCTCCAACTGACTCGTATTTTTCCCGGTAAACCACTTAAGAGTTCTCAAACACATGAGACAACTACCTTAATGGCAACTTACAACATGTAAGTACTTTAAGGCCCGGGCTTTATAGTTAACCACTATTATGTTAATGGAAATTAATTGTTCTTTCACACTGGCCGTGTGTAGGCTAAATTTTGAGAACGTCATTTACGAGTCAGTTGGAGAATTTAATGTCATTGGCACGTTGGCCACAGTAGCTCAATGGTTAGAGTGGCTGGATGGAGACCAGAAGATTCGTGGTTCAGATCCCAGCTATGGCATTGAATTTTTCAGTCTGACTCTACGTTTCCACAGCTAGCTTTGTTTATCAAGCAGTTTAGTTACTATGACTTTGTACTTCAAAACTTCTCCAATACATTCAGTTCATCAGTTTCCTTAAATACTCTAACTTGTGCAAGTTTCCCTTGTGCTAGAGAACTGTGCCAGAACTGTCTAGACTACTTATTTGGTGGTCATTTATTGTATTAACATGAATGATGAGTTTTCTATTTAATGTTTATATTTTGTTTAATATTTCCACTCTTGTAATATGATGATCACGCCTGTACTTGCTTTGCATATTTTTTTACAAGCATTGAATAATAGATACAGTAAGCATGGCACTGATGACCTAGCGGTTTTGCGATACTCAAATGCTGCTGCTGATGACATAATATAGTGGCAATTTAAACATTTATTCAATATTTTTACCATAAGAGTTTAATTTATCATTGTTTACTACTGATGCTATACACAATGTGAATCAGTCAAATTTATTTTGTAGCACTTAGTTAAATCTCTCATAAAATATCTTGTAATTTTCATCTTTTGTAGCATTACATTACTAGAACTTTTTGAACAGTTCACAGATGTGTTTTATAACTTAGCATGTATCTTGTTACAGATATAACATGACTGCCCAACCCAATCCTAATGAGCAACTTCTTACAAGGATCATCGCTTTGGAGGAGAAGATGAGTTTGATCTTCTCCGAGCAAACGTCGAGAGATACTGACCTCTCTGTGAAAAGACACTTCCCTATCCTCATTGTTGATAATGAACAAGAGATAGTCAAGCTGAAGCAAGAACTTAAGACAAGCCAAAAAATTATTAATGGTTTGGAGGAAAAGATAAAGGATTTAGAGAAGAGATTTGAAGAAATAAAAGACCAAATGATAACCAGTAACACCAACGCTGAGGTAAGTAAAATGTACTAGATGCTCTTTACAATTTGCTGAGATTCTTGATTGTGTATAAATGTTGAATTGTTTTAACGTTAATGTAAGATGGAGTTAGGAGTACACAAATAATCTCAAGTATGTGTATGCTTGCTCAAAGAAACCAGAAATACTATAAGAATGTTGGTGATGTAAAGTCTGCTGTGTGCAGAAAGAATTTCTCAGGAGTATTCTCTTCCATAGATGTGGATTTATATAATGCTCCATGGCTGTTCTACAGATGATGTATGCAAAAGCTTCAATTTACTTTCTCTACCACCTTACAACTCTTCCCTCAATTAAAACTTTAAAGAAAACTTTAACCTGAAAATGATAACAAATTTATTTTCAGTTTCTGACCTCGTATTTTAGGTAAAGAATATATTATTGTAGACCAAAAATCTGATGTTGAGATATCACATAATTATGTTTTGATGACGCAGAAAATGAAATAAGACCTGAAGCTTTCCTGGCGACGAATATGCTCACTTTCTTCTCGGGCAGCCAGCCAGGTGAAAAGACGATTAGATATTAACGTTTCACGAGTGTGCATCGCTCCCATCATCAGGATATTTATAAAATGTTATAACCACAAATGAAACAAATAAATGATATTTTATAAATATCCTGATGAGGGGAGCAATGCACACTCCTGAAGCATCCATATCTAATCGCCTCTTCACTTGGCTGGTTGCCCGAGAAGAAAGTGAGTAGAAAATGAAGCTACCTACAGTGAAGCAATAAATAATACACAAATGTAAATATTTGTAACAAAGGCTTCACTTATCTTAAGAAATTGGTGTTAATTCTTCTTTCTACAGTCAACGCAATGGAAATCTTTACATTTTAAGTGCAAGGAAAATCTTACATACACAATGCGCGCAGTTTCTTCTTCCACCACTACACAAAAAGGCGGGTGGAGCTGCAAATCATGTGATTCTCGAGTGTACAGCAGCAACTTCCTTTCAATAGTAGCCCAGGTCTCAGTCTGCCTCTGGTATATGCATACAGCAAGTTGTTTATTGTGCGTTCTTGTCCGATTTTTTATCTCAGTGCTGTTTTTGAAGGTGTGTATTTCTGCACCCAATACACATAATGGGACGCAAAAAGCTCACTTATGAGGAGAACACTCGTGCTGTAACTCTGTTAGAGGTAGGTACCTCTGTAATTCATATAACTGCTGATCTAAAGGTTTCAAGACAAGCCATTTACGACCCAAAAAATGCAGCAACACCTTTGCCACATGGCACCACACCAACTCGAAAAACAGGCTCAGGTGGTAAAAGAAAGACTTCTCAAAGGACTGATGACTTTCTAAAACGTGAAGTGATATCTAATCCATGGATTACAGCAGCAGCTTTAAAAAAGAATCATCCAGAACTGCTCAAAAGTGTAGCAATCCTGACCATTCAGCATCCCCTTCAAAAAGACTTAGGTTTACCAATTCGGTGTGATGCCAAGAAGCCTCTTCTAACTGAAGCTATGATGAAGAAAAGAGTACAGTTCTGCAAAACATATCAGCACTGGACATCAGAGTACTGGCGTAAAGTAATGTTTTCTGATGAAAGCGGCCACGCCGTGGCTCAGTGGTTAGACTGCTTGGCTCTCACCAAGGTGGCCCGGGTTCGATCTCAGGCGACCGCAAAGTGAGATTTGTGGTGGAAAACACGGCGTTGGGGCGGGTTTTCTCCAGGACCTCCGGTTTCCCCCGCCATCTCATTCCACCGGTGCTCCATCTTCATCTCATGTATCACCAGTGTCACCGCCTGCAGTGCCGTATGTAGTAAAAGCGGGCGTTAAACACTACACATTTCATTTCACTGATGAAAGCACTTTCAAATTGGTTAGAGAGAAGGCCATAAAATGTGTCACGGTATAATCCAAAGTTTATGGTCAAAACTGTTAAACATCCAGAAAGTGTGATTGTGTGGGGTGCCTTTAGTGTCAATTGTGGTAGAGGTGGTTTGTACTTTCTGCCTAAAAACTGCAACAATGAAGGGAAATAACTGTTTTGAAGTGTTGCAGCAGCATTTGATCACATTTTGGCCAATTCATCAATGTCAGTTCTTTATGCATGATGGTGCCCCTGCTCACATAACAAAGATGGTTCAGAAGTTCCTAAAAGACAATAATATACCTGTACTTGGCTGGCCTGGTAATTCTCCTGACCTAAATCCAATAGAAACTGCTTGGGATCAAATGAAAAATAAAATTGAAGAACTGCAACCATCAAAGATTAAGGAGCTGCAGGAGGCATTGAAGAAGTTATGGGTGGAAATGGACAAAAAATATTTTGATAATCTAGCAGATTCGATGCCCAGGAGACTCATGAAGGTGATACAAGATCAGGGAAATATCACCAAGTACTAATTGTACGGAAAAGTTCAAAATAAAACCATGTAAAGCCAGTGCTTTTGTTTTTATTACCAAAGTAAAGATTTCCATTGCGGCCATTGTAACGGAGATCGATAAAGGTAAAGGTAATAGAACTATAATATAATAGAACTAAAGCAGATAAAGGTAACAGAATTGTAATTTTAGATAAATTCGATTATATTGATAGAGTAAAACTAACTTCAAGGTGAAGATTTTATAAAAATCAATAAAGACCCTTTAAAATCTTGTATTATAAATTTTAATAAAATATTTAATGAAGTGAAAGTTATTTGTGTTTGATTTATGAGTCACTTTGTTTACACTCAAACTTCACTTACTTGTTGTATAATTGAAACGTTTCCAAGATCATTCAATCTCATCCTCAGCTGTTTGGTGACTAAATGAACCTTCCTCTTCTTCCGCTACTACGGAGCTCCGATCTCGCTGCCATCTGGTGTTAGGGGCACTAAGTTTTAATACTTCATTTAGTGCCGGGATTTCAAAATTTATAACTTTATCACGGTTTTTGTTTATGGATATTTTTTCCCAAATATCCAATTCTATGGGTGTACTTAAAGATTTTAACAGTTTAATGTTGTGGCCAATGTTGTGGTTTTCTGTCCAAAAATGGTGTGAAACTGCAGTCTGTTTGTTTCAACTTAATGTTCCTCTGGTGTTCTTTTTGCCTGGTTAACAAGTTTCTCTTAGTTTTTCCTATGTAGCTTTTTTCACAGGTTTCACAATTAATCTGATAAATTCCTGATTTCAAATTGTTGGGGATTGTATTTTTCAGTGGTTTATTTAGCAGGTTCCTCAGACTGAATTTGTTTTGGGGTGCTAGTTTTAAGTTTAGTCTTTTGAAGATCCGTTCAAATTTTCTAAAAGCGCATGGATGGTAGGTGAATTTTCTATATTGCCAATTTGTGTTTTTAAGCGGTGTGAGAGTGGTCTTTTTTGATATTATCTTCAGTTTTTCCTTTCTCTTCATCATGTTCCTTATGATGGATGGGTTGAATCCATTTAATACCGCTGTGTCTTTTATGTGTTGTTCTTTAAAAAATTCCTCCTTACTCAGTGGGATGTTGTATAGCTGGTGAATTAGACTTCTAAAGGCAGCTAGTTGATGTAAAACTGGGTTGTATTCATTTTTCTTTATGTAATTATCTATGTTTGTGGGCTTCCTGTATATTCCACAATGTACACCATGACGATTTCTAGTTATCTTGAGGTCCAAACAGGGTAGGGTGTTGTCTCTTTCTACTTTCATAATAAACTGGATGTGATTATCTTGCAGGTTTAGTAATTTTAGAGAATCTTCTCGAAGTTTTTCCGGAATGATAACAATTGCTTAGCAATGGGTATTCCTCTTTCACCTTTTCTTGCTGATGTTTTTATGAGTTTTTTTCAAAATTCAAGTCACTAAATCTTTTCCTTTAATTTTTAAAACATGGTATAGATATTAAATTTAAAGGGTGTCGATTAATAACACTAAACAACACTTTTAAATTTTTCCGGAACATGTTTCAGAGACTTTGCTTTATTAGCTTCTATTAGAAAAAGACGAGTATTTACCATTTTTGGATCTAAACATAATGAGAAATAAAAACAGACTAAACTTTGGCATTTACAGAAAACCAACACAGACAGACAACTACATAAAAGCTAATGGCTACAACCCAAGATCCCACAAACAGGCAATCTTCAATAGTTTAGCACACAGACTGGTAAACATCCATCTCACAGCAGAAGAATACAAAACAGTATACAACAAAATAATTGAAATAGCACAAAAAAATAACTATCCCAAATCATTAGTAGACAAAGAAGTGAACTTAGCAAAAAAGAAGAAGCTAATAAAGGAAACCACAACACTCTCAGCTACAGAAACTAATATGATTTTCAAGAAATTCACTTACCATCCATGGGCCTATGATAAATTCAAAAAGGTCTTCAAAAAAACAAAACATTAAACTAGCACCAGTCAAACATCTCTCCTTAAAAAACCTAATTTGCTCAAACATCAAAGATGCCATTCCATCTAACAAAAAATCTGGTATATATCAAATTGAATGCAGTGACTGTAGTCAAATTTATATTGGAAAAAACAAAAGAAATTTAGAAACAAGAGCAAAGGAACACTTTAGAAACATAAAATATTGTTGCCAGGTCATTGTTGATTGGAGGCAGTGCAGGTAACAAGATCGAAGAGACGGCAGTGCAGTGTGGAGATGGAGGCTTGCCAAGATGGTGGGCGAGAACAGACGGATTTGGTAACAGTTTGCCTTTGTTCTAGTCGGTCTCGATTGTTCAAGAAATTTCTGGTGTGTTAGAAATCGATAAAAAGGCAGCCTGCCTGAAAAGAGACAGTCAGTTGGTAATTGAATGTGTGCGGGTAAGCAGCTGTGTTGGTTGACCTGTATGTTACATTGTGTATGTGTACGAAGCATATTTCTTCAGAAATAAAGTGCAATTTTTTTGTGTATGTAAACTGGACTTTTTATTTCACGAACCCACAAAGTCACAACTGGTGTCACGGAGCAGGATATTATGGCCATGGAATCGGCATTGGAAAAGAATTTGAAGAAGATGAACGAATTAGCTGCGAAGACGGAAGCTGCAGACAACAACTTGGCCACGACAATGACCGCAAGGATGGCCGAACTGACCACGGAGATGAAGGTGGCGAACGAGGCTCTCGCCGCCAAATTTGAAGAACAATTGGCCGGCGTAAGGGATGACGTGACAGAGCTGCTCAAGCGGATGGGCCAAGTGGACGAGCGCGTCGAGGACCTTGCTGACCGCGTAAACAACCTGGAGGGAAAGGCCGACAGCAGCACAAAGTCCCCGAATGCCATGGTGGAGGACGTCGTCGGCAGGAGGTTAAAGGATTTAAAGGTCGACGCGCCGGGACGCGACACATCTGCGCGCGTCAAACCTCCTAAATACGACGGCGCGAACACTTTCGAAGTCTTCCGCCGCCAATTCGACGCAGTAGCCAAGCACAAAAAATGGTCACCAGAGGAGGAGGCCACACAGTTAACAGCCAGCCTCCAGGGACGTGCCGCGGAAGTCCTGAACGCGGTGCAGACAGCGGCGGCGCCCAAGGACATCTGGGAAAACCTGGAGAATCGTTTTGCAGACCAACGCTTAGCCGCAGCGTACCGCAGCCAGCTAAAGGCAAGGTCACAGCAGCCAGGGGAGACGCTGCAGGAGTTCGCCCTGCCAGTTGAACAACTGGCTAGCAAGGCCCTAGGCGACCTCCCACCAGAGTTCGTATCCCGGGAAGCTGCCTACACATTTGTTGAGGGGGTACGTGACACGGAGATTTGTCAGTGCCTAATGCTCGGTGATTATAAAACCATCCACGAGGCGCTAACGGCAGCATTAAAGATGGAGGCGGCCAAGGTAACAGCTATCCCGACGTCAAGAACGAGGACTGTCCACTACGCCGGAGACAGAAGACCAGCCGAGGGACGCCGGCGAAGACCTAGTGGCCTGTGTTGGGGTTATGGACAGCCCGTACAACTGGAGAGAGACTGCCCATACCAGGAAGAGCAGCCGGAAAACGAGTAAGGGCCATCGTGGAGAGGGGCACGTCGGCGCCATCACCACCATCCCCTCGAGTGACACTGTGCGTCGTCAGCCGGCGTATGGATGACAGCCTCATCGCGGATGTTTGACTGAGAGGCAAGCCGTGCCGCGTGCTGGTGGACACCGGGGCAGCCGTGACCATCATCAGACCTGATGTGGCGAAGGGTTTGCCGACAAGGAAGCCGAGCCGACCATACCAGCTTGTCACGGCATCGGGCGACACCTTGCCTGTGGAGGAGGCCCTGCTGGAGCTGACCTTGGGACGGAATGCCGTGCGTCTGTGGGTGTTCGTCGCGAAGCTGGCTGAGGTGATTCTGGGACTGGATGCCCTCAGGAGCCACGAGGCGACGGTCGACGTCGGCAGGAAGGTCCTGCGGCTCAACGGAGAAGAGGTTATACTCCGTCAACTCGAAGAGCATCTTGGAATCTGCAGGGTCATCTTGAACGAAGACGTGGTTGTCCCGGCGAGGAGCGAGGTGATGGTGACGGCGCGACTGTAAGGCCAGAAAACCAGGACATGACGCTGGACCAGAAGACGCCTGTACGCGGACTGTGTAGCCCGGGCATTGCTGCCGTGCCGAGAGGAGGTGCCCGTGAGACTGCTAAATCCAACGGACACCGATCACGACGTCCAGGCCGGGACGGAGTTGTGAACGTGCGAGCCCGTGGTAAGCGTAACAGCAATCGACAAGACGCAGGAGCCGGTGCCGACGCAACACCTGGGGCCCCGGCTAGAAACCTTACTGGAGAGGGCAGCCGACCAGCTGACTGCAGAACAACTGGAGAAAGTTCGACAACTGCTGAGGCGATACCAGAGCGTCTTCAGCCAGGGCGACAGTGACTACGGCCGCACGGACAAAGTGCTTCACCGCAGCGACACTGGGGATGCCCGGCCTATTCGGCTACCACCTAGACGCATTCCGCTGGCGAAGCGAGGGTCGGTACGAGACATGCTGGAGGACATGAGATCCAGGGGAGTGATTGAAGAGTCGGACAGCGCTTGGTGTTCCCCTGTAGTCCTGGTGATGAAGAAGAACGGTTATCTATGCTTCTGCGTGGACTACAGGAAACTGAACGCTGTCACCCGGAAGGACTGTTTCCCCTTACCCCGGATTCACGACACCCTGGACACGCTAGCTGGTGCACGGTGGTTCCCGACCCTGGACCTGAAGTTGGGCTACTGGCAGGTAGCTCCAGACCCGAGAGACAAGGAGAAGATCGCATTCCTGATAGGCCAAGCTCTCTGGCAGTTCACAGTTATGCCCTTTGGCCTCTGCAACGCACCAGCTACCTTCCAACGCCTCATGTAGTCAGTGATGGGAGCACTGACTTACAACGCCTACCTGCTATACCTGGACGACATCATCGTCGGGAAGACTTTTGAATACCATCTCGAGAATCTGAGTAAGGTGCTACAGAGACTGCAGGCGACCAACTTGAAGCTGAATGCCAAGAAGTGCCAGCAAGGAAGTCAACTACTTGGGCCACATAGTCTCAGCAACCGGAGTGGCCACAGACCCGGAGAAGACCCAGGCTGTGAGAGATTGGCCTCGCCCAAAGGATAAGAAAGAATTGCGCAGCTTCCTGGGGCTGTGCAGTTATTACCGACGCTTCATAAAGCGGTTCTCTAACATCACCAAACCCCTCACAACCCTGACAGAGGAATACCGGCCTTATGTTTGGACGGAGGACGCCTAAGACGCTTTCCAGCACCTGAAACAGACCCTGTGCAGTGCTCCAATTTTGGGTTTCCCACAACCGGGTGGCATCTTCATTGTGGACACCTACGCCAGCGACCATTGCATTGGAGGTGTCCTATCACAGATCCAGTACGGCCATTAGCGGGTGACAGCCTACTACGGCAAGACGCTATCCAAGGCAAAGAAGAACTGCTGCGCCACCCGAAGAGAGTTACTAGCGTTAGTAAAGACATTGGAGCACTTCCACAAGTACCTGTGCTGTCAGCCATTCCACCTGAGAACTGACCATTCCGCCCTAACCTGGCTCTTGAGCTTTAAGAACCTGGAAGGCCAGAGAGCACTTTGGTTTCAGAGGCTGCAGGAGTACGACTTCACCTCGGAACATCGCAGAGCAAAGAGCCACGGTAACGCAGACGCTATGTCCCGAAGACCCTGTCCAGAGGAGTGCGGCCAATGCACAAGAGTGGAAGAGAAGGAGCGTGCCGCAGCAGTCCGTGTAGTCTCGGCAGTGCCTGCGGACGGCTGGGATAGCGCAGGCCTGAGGAGGGAGCAGCTGGCGGACGCAAACTTGGGGCCACTCTTGAGGGAAGTGGAGGCAGGGACAAGACCAATCTGGGAGGACATCGCACCAAGGAGCCCCCCTACAAGTCGTACTGAGCCCAATGGGACTCGTTGAAGATCGGTGAGGGCGTGCTGTTCAGGGTTGAGTCCAGAGGTTCTACTCCCATTAGCCTTGAACCCGTAGGAACAAGACCCGGGCCTCTTTCAACCAGGGAGTTATCCGAGGTATCCCGTGAAGGGGGCCCGGCATCCTCCGTGGAGCTTTCCATTAGGGCAAGACTTAGTTTCCTAACAAGCCCCCCCCCCCCCCATCTGGTCCTAGGGACACAAGACGGGACGGAAGTGGATACGCCACTTACGCGCGTCAACACTCAAGTTGAAGACTACCGATATGACCTCGTTGGGGCCGCCTGGTGATCTAGCACACCTTCTACTAGCTAAGCAGGCTAGTACCCGGAAACTTAATGGCTTCCCTCAACCCCGTCCGAAGACGTACCCAATCTCCCACGGGTATCGGGAACACACTGCCCCCTCGAGACCAACCCAATCCGAACTCCCGAAGGAGGGGCTGGGCTGTTCGGCCCGAGGTTCCTCTAGTAACGTCAGAGGTACCACGAGAGCTAAGGGTCCGCAGCGCCCGCACTTTGGCAGCTGAATGGGACGGATCCCTTCCCCTACGGGAGCTGTTCAGGGTATGGGAATCACCCGATGGGAAGACGTAGAGAGAAAAGTTGGTACTTCCCCGGAGTAAGGTCCCGGAAATCTTGGAGGAAGTGCACGCCGGTACTTCAGGAGGACACCTGGGAGCGAACCGAACGATTGACAAACTACGGCAGCGCTACTAATGGCTGAGGCTCCGAGCAGACGCTGAGACATGGTGCCGTCAGTGTCACGTGTGCATGGCGGGTCGCGGCCCCCAGACCAGGAGCCGGGGTCGCATGCAGCAGTATATCAGAGCTCCATTCGAACGGATCTGCCGTTGACATTGCTGGGCCTTTCCCAATATCTGACCGAGGCAACAAGTACCTGATGGTGGTCGTGGACTACTTCACTAAGTGGCCGGAGGTGTATTGCATCCCGAACCAAGAGGCAAGGACAATTACAGACTGCCTCGTGGAGCAAGTGTTCTGCCGATTTGGGGTACCGTTAGAACTGCACAGTGACCAAGGTACCAATTTTGAGTCCAACCTGATGAAGGAGGCACTAGAGAGACTTGGGGTTAACAACACCCGCACAACACCTCTGCATCTCCAGTCGGATGGCATGGTCAAAAGTTACATCAAGACCTTAGAGGAACACTTGAGGAAGGTCGTGACCAGCCATCAGCAAGCCTGGGACGTCAAGGTGCCACTGTTGTTGCTGGCCTACCGCTCTTCAACACACGACACCACGGGGATGACGCCAGCCAGCTGCATGTTCGGCCGAGAGTTACGCCTCCCTTGTGATCTGGCTTTTGGAAGTCCCCCGGACGTAAAACAGCCAGCAACCGAGTATGTGGAGAACCTGGTGGACCATCTCCACGACATGCATGAGATGGCTCGTCAAAACATCCAGAAGGCGAGCGACCGCATGAAGACCTGATACGACAGGCAAGCCAACAGTCAAGGTTTCCAGCAGGGTGACCTAGTCTGGTTGTACCGCCCTTCCTGGACCAAGGGATGATGCCCGAAGCTCCAGCAACCATGGCAAGGACCTTACCAGGTGGTGAAGAGGATGGTCTACTGCATCCAGATGGTGCCCCGAGGAAAGATGTTGGTGGTACACCTGGATCGCCTGGCTTGCTACGATGGTGCTGTTCGGGACGACCAGCCTTTGGGGGGGGAGCAGTGTTGCCAGGTCATTGTTGATTGGAGGCAGCGGGGCTAACAAGATCGAAGAGACGGCATTGCAGTGTAGAGATGGAGGCTTGCCAACATGGTGGGCGGGAACAGACGGATTTGGCAAGAGTTCGCCTTTGTTCTAGCCGATCTCGATTGTTCGAGAAATTTCTGGTGTGTTAGAAATCGATAAAAAGATAGCCTGCCTGAAAAGAGACAGTCAGTCGTAATTGAACGTGTGCAGGTAAGCAGCTGTGTTGGTTGACCTGTATGTTACATTGTGTATGTGTACGAAGCATATTTCTTCGGAAATAAAGTGCAATTTTTTTGTGTTTGTAACCTGGACTTCTTATTTCACAAACCCACAAAGTCACAATATAAACAATTAGAAAAATAAGCTGTTGCCACACATTTTTGGGAAGAAAACCACAACATAAATCCAGAACCAAAACTACTAAAACATACATCAGGAAAACAAGTACTATCCACATGGAAACAAATGTTCATTTCAAAAAATAGGAACAAAGTATTGTGACTTTGTGGGTTCGTGAAATGAAAAGTCCAATTGCACCACTCAAAGATGTTCTTTATTTCCACCGACTTACAGTTTAACACTTGCCAATTACACGGAATTACGTAATGCACACAATTACGATTCACCAGTTCGTCCGTTACAATTTCACTTGCACTCTTAATTACGTACAATCCTCCGATGCACTCACACAGTCTTCTCGTCGTACACTAGCACTGCATTCTTACGCCAAGAACCGACTAACTGACTGACTCACTTACTGCCCGGCGTGTTGCTTATATAGGGTCAGCTGGGGGATCGAGAATGTTCTGGGTTAGATGAAATATCCCGTAAGTTTGAGAAATCAAGGGCAGCGGAAAAGAGACGGCATGGTAATGTTTTTTTTTTTCCCCAGCCACCCCAGCTTTAACGAGGGGGCGTGTCCGAATGCCTCCGTCTCCTGCTGCTGCTTCCAGCCGGTTCTATAGATGTGTTCCAACGTTCGGGTGACAGTATTCAATTTCGACATCCCCCCAAAAAGATTTGTTCAGCAAGTTCCTTGAACCGTCACCAGAGGAGACCTATGCCAAAGTATCCTCAACTACACCAACGAGAACCAGTCGATGGCCGCCTGAGGATAGAGGCAAAGTCTCTGAAACATGTTCCGGAAAAATTTAAAAGTGTTGTTTAGTGTCATTAATCGACTCCCTTTAAATTTTATTTATCATAACAACACTGTTTTCAACTCTTCCAAGAAAGGAATTGAATGGTATAGATATGTTGATCATATTTTTGCTATTGTTCTTGATAAACATATTAACGATGCTTTAAACTTATTAAATTTACAAGATAAAGCTATAAAATTCACATTAGAAACTGAAATTAATGGATTGCTTCCTTTTATGGATTTTAAGATGATAAGAAATAATTTTGAATTAAACTTTGGTATTTATAGGAAATCTACTCATATTGATAATTACATAAAAAATAAAAGTTTTAACCCTTTTTCACATAAATTTGCTGTTTTTTATAGTTTGATTTATAGATTAATAAATATACCCCTGAATAAAGAGGAATTTAATAAAGAATATAAATATATTATTGATACTGCTTTAATTAATGGTTTTAATAAGGACTATTCAAAAGAAGATTGAAAAATTTAAATATCAAAAAACTTTCAATGATATTTCTACTCTTAAAAAAAAGTAAGACGATTATAATTTTAAAAAATTTACTTACCATCCTTGGGTTAATAAACATTTTCAAAATTTTTAAAGAAGTTGGAATAACTTTAGTTCCTCAAAATATAGTATGAAAAATTTACTAAAATTTTCTAAAAAAGATAAAAGTCCTAATAATAGAAAATCTGGTATTGATCAATTTAATTGTTTAGATTGTGATCAGATTTATATTGGAAAGATGAAACGTAATTTGGGAATCAGAAAGAAAGAACGTTTTCGTAACATTAAATATAAACAAACTGATACATCCGTCGTAGCAGATCATTTTTGGTCATTTAACCATAAAATAAATCCCGAAATTAAATTATTAAAAGAATTAAATCGTCCCATAGATTTAATAGTTTGGGAAAATATATTTATTTTAAAAGATAAGCATACCAGCAGTTGATTCTGTTTTTAGGTTTGTGTCATCTTCAGATGTTGGTAATGCTGATAAAACATAAGAAAAAACATGGTAACTGAGGTTTCCTTGATAATGGAGTTTGTTTTTGATGGACTGAGGACGCAAGCGATTTGCTTGTGAAATCGATTTTCATTTGAAAAGAAGAAAGAAGTATTAACATCAGTTTAAGATAAGTGGAGCCTTAGTAGCAAATATTTATATTTGTGTAATATTTATTGCTTCACTGTAACTAGCTTCATTTTCTACATAATCACCAATAGTGTTGTTTTAATATTGCTGCTGTGTGTGATAAATATCACAACATTCCTCTAAATGAAGAGCAACACCACACTTTTTACACTGCCACACACTTTCACTTCGTTTACCCCTGCTGTAGCACACGACACACCTTTTGGTCACTTTTCTTTTCACTTGAGGGAATGTGCATAGGGAAGTGAACCCATGATTTTGCCTGTAGTCTCAAAAGGGTTGTGCTGGAAGAAGGTCGACCTTGAACTGAATACTCTGGCAGGTGCACGGATTCCAGTGGCTGTTGCCAGTTGTTCTGAAATCTGCATAACTTGTCTTCTTCTTTCCCGTCATCTCGTAATACACAGTGAAGGAGTTGTAAATACATATATCAAGAATATAGAAAATTATTTTCCTATACCCCTTCACTGTGTGTCGCATTATGGGAAACAGAGCTGTCACTTGGTCCTGTAAATCAACACCTCCCATCCCCTTCTGGTGTTCAAGTGCACATTTCAGTTTTTGGACCTTTTCTCTTGGTTGGCCACATTTTCTTTTCAGTTTTCCCATCTCTGTAATGTCAGCTGATTTGTGTTTAGTGGAGAGAATATAAACATCCTTATAATCTCTCCACCTCACACATAGGATATTTTTGGCACTCCATATCTCATGCTTCCCGCGCTTCATTTATGCAGATATTGCATGGCATATCTTTCCGATTAGGTCTTACAGTCCCAATTGTGTTTGTTTGTTTCTCAGTAAGTCTTCTAAATAAATCCAGAGAGGTATACCAATTATCTAAAAATACTGTGTGACCTTGGTTCAACACTGGTTCACACATACTGCGCACTACATTGGTACTGGCAGGAAGACTAGAATCTAGTCTATCTTCACCTACATAGATTCTGAAATAAAGTCAGTAACCTGAACCAGATTCACAAATTTTGTAAACTTTTATGCCAAATCTTGCTCGTTTGGATCTATTACACTGCACAAATGAAAGACAGCCCCTGAATTTCATTAGACTTTCATCTAGAGCAATATCCTGAAATGGGTGATATAATTCTGAAAATTTAGAAGAGAAGTGCTGTATTATAGGTCTAATTTTTTTTTAGTTTATCACATTGATTTTCCTTGTTGTCATCCATGAAATGTAAGAAATGGGAAATGAATTTGAATCTCTCCCTACTCATTGTTTCACGAAAAATTGGAGTGTCAAGGCATCGATTTTTGCTCCAGTACAATTTAATACGTGATTTACGCACTTGAGACATCAGAATAACTAAAGCTATATAGGGCTAATTTCATCTGCCGTAGTGCTAAACCATTTGTCATTGTCTTTCAACACTTTTCTGTTGGGATTGTTCAACTGCCATGTTGCGTAAAGCATTCATTTCGTCACATATTTTGTCAAATAAGAGTTTCCATGTATTCCGAGAAGATTGAAAGTGCAGAAGGCATCTCTGGCGAATACTTGCGCAGTAATGCTTATCAAACACCACTATTTGCCGTAAACGGGTACAGAATAGAGTTATTGTCAGTTTTAGTCCAAATCCAGTCGCATCGTAATGCGAACACGTTTCGAAGGGCCTGGCGCATCATCACTGCATTCATTGTTACTTCCCATGCTGCTTTCTTTACTAAATTCATTTTCACTGTCACTAGAAACTTCTACAGATTCTGTTTCATATTTTGCAAAGTCTTCAAGTTCACTGTCACTGTCTAATACACTGTGTATCAATTTTCTTAAACCGTCCTTGTCATCCGCGCAAACTTCCCTTTCGGCCATGATTGCTACTGAGCCGAGGGAAATAACACTAAGATAAAATTGTTTTTGCTTAGTTTAAACACAGCTGCTGACCTTATAGTGAGCAAAATTACAAACATTGCATAACAGTGATTCATTCTAGAGGTATACATATGACATCTATGAGAAGGGACGTAAACTACCTGGAATTTAAACATTTTCAAAAAAGTTTTAAGGAAGTTGGTATAACTTAAGTTCCTTAAAATAAATAAAGTATTAAAAATTTACTACATTTTTCTAAAAAAAGAAAAAATTCCATATAAAAAAACCTGGTATTTATCAATTTGTTTAGTTTGTGATCAGGTTTATACTGGAAAGACGAAACATAATTTTGATCTCCATTAGAAAAAAGAATTAACACCAATTTCTTAAGATAAGTGTAGCCTTTGTTACAAATATTAATATTTGTGTAATATGTTTTCATATTTTATGAACTTTATTTGAGTTTACCTGCCATTAGCTTGCAGCAGTTACAGCAAACATTAAGTTTGATTCAGAGTTCACTAAAAATACAGCCCAGAATCTGTGTTAGGAGAGTAAATTGAGATACTGTTCAAAGTGGTAACATTAAAACATTGAAGCTATTGACATAAGTTACAATAATTAGTGACCAAACCTTCATTTTGCTTTGATAATTGCTTCTTTATACTTGAATAGTTCTGCATGAATATTAAGCTAATTTGTTTATTACACGGTTAGTGTTGTTGCCGCTAGATCAAATAATTTCTTATCGTATTGCCAACCACAGAAAGTAAAGCAAATTTACTGAAAAAAATCTGTTGTATTTCAAACTTTATTATGCAATCCTTACTTTTTAAAATAATATTTCTTGGAATACCATTAAATTATTAGTTCATTTAATCGCTTTAATGAAGTTCTGTCTTAATATCATGATTGAATCAGCGATAATGATTTGCCACAGTTGATTTATCAATCTTTTTATGTTTAATATTTGTAAAAAATTCTTTTAAAATAGTTTCAAAGAATGTTTTGTTTTACCATGTAAATTTTATCGCAATCCAAACAACTAATTTGATAGTCAACGTGAAAAATTCAATGCCATAGCCGGGATTTGAACCACGGATCTCCTGGTTTCCGTACAGTCGCTCTTTCCCTTTAAGCTACCATGACCAACGTGCCATCCTGACATTAAATTCTCTATTTGACTCATATATTTCCCCGGTAGACCACTAGAGGCTCTCGCATCTGAGATACACCGTTTGTGGCGACTTGCTATCATAAGTACTTAAGTCCCAGGCTTCTACATTTAACTCTTATTATTTTAGTTAATTGATGGAAATTAATCATTTCTCCACACTGGCCGTATATAGGCTAAGTTTTTTGATAGAGTCAACATGAAAAATTCAATGCCATAGCCGGGATTTGAAATTTACTAATTTATTATTAAATTACTAATTTGATATGTTACCTTTTTTAGGAAAACTCTGCAAACCCTTCATATATATATTTTTTTTATTTAGAAGAATTAAAATTAATCCATGCTCTTTAAAAACCGTTTTACATATTTTATTAACGCAAGGATGATTGGTAAAGTTTTTGAAATTATAATCGTCTTTTATTTTGTTGGGACTATAAATATATTTAAAGGTTTCTGTGATTTTATGTATAATATCTTTATTAAAACCATTACTTACCATACACATATCGAGCGAGATGTCTCAGGTGGTTTCGTCTGTGGCCCGCATTTGGGAGGCCCGGGTTGGATTCCTGTGTCGACCTACCTGACCCATGCATTTTTCAGGGGTTTTCCCGGGTCACTAAGCCAACGGATCCCCCGAATTTCCTGTCCTTCCATTTCATCTCTATTATCATTTCATATCATCTCTCTACTGGTGGACTCTTTCAGGGTAGAAGTGTCGGCAGGTGTCTCGAGGGTGCATGATATGCTCTGAGGAAAACTTCTTCCTCCTCCAGTAGGTTGGTTGTAGGTCTCCACTTCTGTGCTGGGACCATTTCAGGACCGCCAGCCAGGGACATTTGGGGCTTGGCTGCTGGGCTCATTGCGGACCCACTGTAGGGGAGCGAGTTCGTTCTCGGCGGAAGTCTCTAAATAAACTATAGGGACCCTTCCCTCTGTACTATCGTGCCTCCTTAGGTCGGCTGCCCTCTGTCTCCACCTCATCCTTCCTCCCAGGGGTGCCCCACTTGGGGACATAGGAACAATGGGCTGAGCATGATGGCCTACGTTCCAAATCCGCTCCTTAATGAAATCCTAATCCTGCCATACACATGATATCTTGCAAGTTGATATCGTCTATGTGCACTCCATGGACTGTTAGTTTGAGTGATGAGACACACATCTCATCATGATTAACATTGCCTTCCACAGCATATCATGTGGGAAAAGTCAGTACAGCTCATCAATAAGATTTTTGGGCATTACTCTTGAGAACAATTTCAAAATTCCTAACCAGGTAAGGTGAGTTCGATGAATTTGTCTGCTGACAAGAGAATTTGAGTAATGTACTGCGACTTTGTGGGTTCGTGAAATAAAAGTCCAATTACACCACTCAAAAATGTTCTTTATTTCCACCTTATTCCAATGTCACAATTACATAGAATTTCGTAATGTACACAATTACAGTTTCGCCCGTTGGTCTGTCCACGTACACTGGGCACTCCTTACACACTGCTCGCCATGACTCACTCAACTCAACGTACGGTCGCATCTCCTGTATTGATCGGCGGCCCGCGTTTCTCGAGAATTCCTTTTTATGGAGGGGGAAAACATTCTCGATGCTTCCCCCTCCTTCGGGCGGCAGGAGGAGGGGAAAATAAAGACTCAACTACCCCCGTGCTCTCCCCTCCCTCCACTCTGTCTCTCCTGCATTTATTGATCGGCACCGTAGAGCTTGCCGATTGGGTAACTACCTACTGAGAAGAGCAATTCTATGTCTGTAAAGCAAGTCTTCTTTACTACACTAAACAATAAAATTTTGTTTTCAAAATGGTCTGAGTATTTTGGTGCCTGGCTTAATGTGATTTTACTGTATTAAAAGGAGCCAAAACAAAGTCTAACTCAGGATAAGCACATTGTAAGACTGCTTTAGTCTCTGATAATAGTTCCTGAAGCCAGTGGCAAATTGTAGTGGGACCAAAACAGTATTCATTTTAAATGAAATTTCACACCAATTGCTATTGATAAGCTTAATGAATGGGACTGCACTTCAGTTTAGCAGTAAAAATGGAAGAACAATGCCTGCAGAACGCAATAAGTAATAACTTGTAATCATTGTATTCACATACTTAAAAGAATAAAAACTTTCATTTTCATGGAAGTTCTTGCATACTGTCACCCGAACGTTGGAACACCCTATAGAACCGGCTGGAAGCAGCAGCAGGAGACGGAGGCGTTCGGACACGCCCCCTCGTTAAAGCTGGGATGTCTGGGGGAAAAAAACGTTACAGTGCCGTCTTTTTCCGCTGCCCTTGATTTCTCGAACTTACGGAATATTTCATCTAATACAGAACATTCTCGATCCCCCAGCTGACCCTATATAAGCAACACGCCAGTCAGTTAGTCAGTTCTTGGTGTAAGAATGCAGTGCTAGTGTACGACGAGAAGACTGTGTGAGTGCATCGGAAAATTGTACGTAATTACGAGTGCAAGTGAAATTGTAACGGACGAACTAGTGAATCGTAATTGTGTGCATTACGTAATTCTGTGTAATTGGCAAGAGTTTAACTGTAAGTCGGTGAAAATAAAGAACATTTTTGAGTGGTGCAATTGGACTTTTCATTTCACGAACCCAAAAAGTAACACTGGTGACAACATCACCGAACATTATGGCCATGGAATCGGCATTGGAAATGCTTTTGCAGAACATGAACGAAATAACAGCGAAAACGGAAGCGGCAAATAACAGCCTGGCCGCGAAGCTGGAGACTACAAACAACAACTTGGCCACGACAATGACCGCAAAGATGGCCGAACTGACCACGGAAATGGAGGCGAACGAGGTCCTCGCCGCCAAATTTGAGGAACAGTTGGCCGGCGTGAGAGATAACGTGACGGAGCTGGGCAAGCGGATGGGCCAAGTGGACGAGCGCGTCGTGGACCTGGCGAACCGCTTCAATGATCTAGAGGAAAAGACCGACAATAACGCCAAGTCCCTGAACGCCATGGTTGAAGACGTCGAAGACCTCGCGAACCGCGTAAACAACCTGGAGGGAAAGGCCGACAGCAGCGTCAAGTCCCTGAACGCCATGGTGGAGGACGTCGTCGGCAGGAGACTGAAGGATTTGAAGGCCGACGCACCGGGACGCGACACAACGTCGGCGCGCGTCAAGCCTCCGAAATATGCCGGTGCGTCAACATTTGAGGTCTTCCGCCGCCAGTTCGACACAGTGGCCAAGCACAGCAGATGGTCACCGGAGGAGGAGGCCACACAGTTAATAGCCAGCCTCCAGGGACGGGCCGCGGAAGTCCTAAACGCGGTGCAGACAACGGCGGCGCACAAGGACATCTGGGAGGCCCTGGAGAATCGTTTCGGGAACCACCGCTTAGCCGTAGCATACCGCAGCCAGCTAAAGGCAAAGTCACACCAGCCGGGGGAGACGCTGCAGGAGTTTGCCATAGTGATTGAGCAGCTGGCTAGCAAGGCCTTGGTTGACCTGCCACTGGAATTCGTATCCCGGGAAGCCGCCTACAATTTTGTCGACGGGGTACGGGACACGGAGATTCGTCAGCGCCTAATGCTCGGCGAATATCCATCCACGAGGCGCTGACAGCGGCATTAAGGATGTAGGCGGCCAAAGTAACATCTATCCCGACGTCGAGAACGAGGAGTGTTCGCTACGCCGGAGACAGAAGAGCAGCTGAGGGACGCCGGCAAACACCTAGTGGCCTGTGTTGGGGGTGTGGACAGCCCGGACACCTGCAGAGAGACTGCCCACACCAGGAAGAGCAGCCGGAAAACGAGTAAGGGCCGTCGTGGAGAGGGGCACGTCGGCGCCATCACCACCATCCCCTCGAGTGACACTGCGCGCCGTCAGCCGACGTATGGATGACAGCCTCATCGCGGACGGTTGGGTAAGTGGAAAGCCGTGCCGCGTGCCATCATCAGACCTGACGTGGCGAAGGGTTTGCCGAAAAGGAAGCCGAGCCGACCATACCAGCTTGTCACGGCATCGGGTGACACCTTGCCTGTGGAGAAGGAGGCCCTGCTGGAGCTGAACTTGGGACGGAGTGCCGTGCGTCTGTGGTGTTCGTCGCGAAGGTGGCTGAGGAGGTGATTCTGGGACTAGATGCCCTCAGGAGCCATGAGGCGACGGTCGACGTCGGCAAGAAGGTCCTGCGACTTAACGGAGAAGAGGTTATACTCCGTCAACCCGAAGAGCGCCTTGGAATTTGCAGGATCGTCTTGGTCGAAGACGTGGTTGTCCCCGCGATGAGCGAGGTGGTGGTGACGGTGCGACTGGAGGGCCAGAGAACCAGGAACATGATGCTGGACCAGAAGACGCCTGTACACGGACTGTGTGTAGCCAGGGCATTGCTGCTTTGCCGAGAGGAGGTGCCCGTGAGACTGCTAAATCCAACGGACGCCGATCACGACGTCCAGGCCGGGACGGAGTTGGGAATGTGCGAGCACGTGGTGAGCGTATCAGCTATCGACGAGACACAGGAACCGGCGCGGAAGAAACACCTGGGGCCCCGGCTAGAAGGCTTGGAGAGGGCGGCCGACCACCTGACTGCAGAACAGCTGGAGAAGGTTCGACAACTGCTAAGACGGTATCAGCGCGTCTTCAGCCAAGGTGATTGTGACTACGGCCGCACGGACAAAGTGCTTCACCGCATCGACACCGGTGACGCCCGGCCTATTCGGCAACCACAAAGACGCGTTCCGCTGGCGTTCCGAGATATGCTGGAGGACATGAGATCCAGGGGAGTGATTGAAGAGTCTGACAGCCCTTGGTGTTCCCCTGTAGTCTTGGTGACGAAGAACGGCGAGCTGCGCTTCTGCGTAGACTACAGAGAGCTGAACGCTCTCACCCGGAAGGACTGTTTTCCCTTACCCCGGATTGACGACACCCTGGACACGCTAGCTGGTGCACAGTGGTTCTCGACCCTGGACCTGAAGTCGGGCTACTGGCAGGTAGCTCTAGACCCGAGAGACAAGGAGAAGACCACATTCTCGACGGGCCAAGGGCTCTGGCAGTTCACGGTTATGCCCTTTGGCCTCTGCAACGCACCAGCTACCTTCCAACGCCTCATGGAGTCAGTAATGAGAGGGTTGACTTACGATGCCTGCCTGCTATACCTGGACATCATCGTCGGGAAGACTTTTGAAGATCACCTCGAGAATCTGAGTAAGGTGCTACAGAGACTGCAGGCGACCAACTTGAAACTGAACGCGAAGAATTGCCAGCTCTTCCGCAAGAAAGTTAACTATTTGGGCCACATAGTCTCAGCAACCGGAGTGGCCAGAGACCCGGAGAAGACACAGGCTGTGAGAGATTGGCCTCGCCCAAAGGATAAGAAAGAGTTGCGCAGTTTCCTGGGGCGGTGCAGTTATTACCGACGCTTCATAAAGGGGTTCTTCAACATCGCCAAAGCCCTCACACGCCTGACAGAGGAACACCGGCCTTATGTGTGGACGGTGGACGCCGAAGACTCTTTCCAGCACCTGAAGAAGACCCTGTGCAGTGCTCCAATTTTGGGATTTCCACAACCGGGTGGGGCCTTCATTGTGGATACCGACGCCAGTGACCATTGCATTGGAGGTGTCCTATCGCAGATCCAGGACGGCCATGAGCGGGTGATAGCCTACTACAGCAAGACGCTATCCAAGGCAGAGAAGAACTACTGCGTCAGCCGTCGAGAGTTACTGGCGGTAGTAAAGACCTTGGAACACTTGCACAAGTACCTGTACGGTCAGCCATTTCACCTGAGGCCTGACCATTCCGCCCTAACCTGGCTATTGAGCTTTAGGAACCTGGAAGGCCAGACAGCACGTTGGGTCCAGAGGCTGCAGAACTACGACTTCACCCCGGAACATCGCAGAGGGAAGAGCCACGGTAACGCAGACGCTATGTCCCGATGACGCTGTCCAGAAGAGTGCGACCAGTGCACAAGAGTGGAAGAGATGTAGCGTGCCGCAGCAGTCCGAGTAGTCACGGCAGTGCCTGCGGATGACTGGGATAGCGCAGGTCTGAGGAGGGAGCAGCTGGCGGACGCGGACTTGGGGCTACTCCTGAAGGAAGTAGAGGCAGGAACAAGACCAACCTGGGAGGACATTGCACCGAGGAGCGCCACCTGCAGCTTGTACTGGGCCCAGTGGGATTCGTTGAAGACCAGAGGGGGCGTGGTGTTTCGGGTATGGTAATCACCCGATGGGAAGACGCAGAGAGAACAGTTGGTACTTCCCCGGAGTAAGGTACCGGAAGTCTTGGAAGAAGTGCACGCCGGTACTTCAGGAAGACACCTGGGAGTGAACCGAACGATTGACAAACTGCGGCAGCGCTACTACTGGCTGAGGCTTCGAGCAGACGCTGAGACATGGTGCCGTCAGTGTCACGTGTGCGCGGTGAGTCGCGGCCCCCAGACTAGGAGTCGGGGTCGCATGCTGCAGTACAACGTCGGAGCGCCATTCGAACGGATCGCCGTTGACATTGCTGGGCCGTTCCCAGTTTCCGACCGAGGCAACAAGTACCGGTGGTCGTGGACTACTTCACCAAGTGGCCGGAGGTGTATGCCATCCCAAACCAAGAGGCAAAGACAATCACAGACTGCCTCGTGGAGCAAGTGTTCTGTCGATTTGGGGTGCCGTTAGAGCTACACAGTGACCAGGGTGCCAACTTTGAGTCCAACCTAATGAAGGAGGCACTACAAAGGCTTGGGGTGAATAAGACCCGCACGACTCCTCTACATCCCCAGTCGGATGGCATGGTCGAAAGATACATCAAGACCTTAGAGGAACACCTGAGGAAGGTCGTGGCCAGCCATCAGCGAGACTGGGACGTCAAGGTGCCACTGTTCTTGCTGGCCTACCGCTCGTCTACACACGACACAACTGGGATGACGCCAGCCAGCTTAATGTTTGGCCGAGAGTTACGCCTCCCTTGTGACCTGGCTTTTGGAAGCCCTCCGGAAGCGAGACAGCCAGCGACCGAGTATGCGGAGAACTTGGTGGACCATCTCTATGACATGCACGAGATGGCTCGCCAGAACATCCAGAAGGCGAGTGACCGCATGAAGACCAGGTATGACAGGCAAGCCAACAGCCAAGGGTTCCAGCAAGGTGACCTGGTCTGGTTGTAATGTCCTACCCGGACCAAGGGACGCTGACCAAAGCTCCAGCAGCCATGGCAAGGACCGTACCGGGTGGTGAAGAGGATTAACGACGTGGTCTACCGCATCCAGAAGGTTCCCCGAGGGAAGATGTTGGTGGTACACCTGGATCGCCTGGCATGCTACGATGGTGCTGTTCGGGACGACCAGCTTTGAGGAGGGAGCAGTGTCACCTGAACGATGGAACATGCTATAGAACCGGCTGGAAGCAGCAGCAGGAGACGGAGGCGTTCGGACAGGCCCCCTCGTTAAAGCTGGGGTGGCTGGGGGAAAAAAACATTACAGTGCCGTCTTTTTCCGCTGCCCTTGATTTCTCGAACTTACAGGATATTTCATCTAATCCACAACATTCTCGATCCCCCAGCTGACCCTATATAAGCAACACGCCAGTCAGTCAGTTAGTCAGTTCTTGGTGTAAGAATGCAGTGCTAGTGTACGACGAGAAGACTGTGAGTGCATCGGAAGATTGTACGTAATTACGAGTGCAAGTGAAATTGTAACGGACGAACTGGTGAATCGTAATTGTGTGCATTACGTAATTCTGTGTAATTGGCAAGAGTTTAACTGTAAGTCGGTGGAAATAAAGAATATTTTTGAGTGGTGCAATTGGACTTTTCATTTCACGAACCCACAAAGTCACAATACTATAATCACTGTCATACTGTTGTGTTAGCTAACCATCTATAATTAAGGTGTATAATGAGAAGCAAGCCTACATAATTTTTTATATATATAGGTCACCAAATACTCCAGTTTCTGAATTTCTAGAGCATCTAGATGGTGTCCTTAAATTATTGACAAAAGAAAAAAAGCTGACTATCTTAGGTGATATCAACATTAACGTAGATAGCACTAATAGAGATTATTGTAGTTTTATTGATATCATAAAGTCCTATAACCTAAATGATGTAGTAAAAGAACCAACAAGGGTAACCACACAATCAGCAACTATTATTGACCACATATGCACAAATATAAAGCTAGATTGCTATTCAGTAGGGATACATAATTTCCATCGTGGTGGACAACATGGCGTTGGGGCGGGTTTTCTCCGGGACCTCCGGTTCCCCCCGCCATCTCATTCCACTTGTGCTCCATCTTCAGCTTATGCATCATCAGTGTCACCGCCTGCGGTGCCGTATGTAGTAAAAGCGGGCATTAAACACTACACATTTCATTTTTCCGACCACCATGCTGTATATATTGATGTATATGATTGTATTGTGGTTCACAATGAGGACATAAGTTTTGAATTTAGAAATGTCTCAGATGAGAATGTAGGTAAACTTAATAGCATACTAGAAATGGAAACTTGGTCTAAAGTGTATGCAGAGCAAAGTAGCAATAAAAAATGGGAAATATTCATGACAACATTAATCGCTTACTCTAACAGTATCTGCCCTATTAAAAGAAAGACCACCAAAAAGAGATCTGTACAGAAAATTAAATTACTGATGAAATTTACATCCTGCAAAATAAAATGAAAGATGCTTATGAATTACACAAGATGACAAAAATTGAACGGCACAGGGAATGATATACACAATTAAATAAGGAGTGTTATAGGACATTAATTGATTTAAAATCGCAACATTATAAACAAAAGATAGATAACTCCAGCAATATAAACAAAGCAGTATGGAATTTAGTCAAGCTAGAAACACCACACATAGCAATGTCAGTGAAAATATTAAATTGCTTCATGAAGGTAAACATGTAGATGATCCAAACAAAATAAACAACTTATTTAACAACTATTGTGCAACCTTGGGAAATAAGGAGAAGGATATATCACACAATAACACAGAAATACAGAATATTATCGTTAATACGATCTTCATGAATAACACAAACGTAGACGAAATCACAAGAATAATATGCAGTTTTAAAGAGCAGCCATCTTCAGGGTGGGATGGTATGTCTACTAGAATATTGAAAAAGTGTCAAAATGGGCTTGCGTCTATTTTAGCCCACCTAATAAACTGCTCAATAAATGAAATATTTCCAAATTGCTTAAAACTGGGAATCATAAAACCTATCTATAAAAAGGGTAAAAGAAATAGTGTTGATAATTATAGGCCAATAACCTTAACTTCTGTGATTGGAAAAGTATTTGAAAAGATTTTATTAGTTAGACTGGTTGACTTTCTTAGTAGATACGATGTATTGAATTGCCACCAGCATGGTTTTCGAAAAGGTATGTCAACAACCACAGCAGTTGCTGATTTTATGCACAAAGTTTCGGAAAATCTAGACAAAGGTTTGAGCACTGCGGGAGTATTCATTGATCTTTCAAAGGCGTTTGACTGTGTCTCACATCAAATACTGCTTAATAAACTAGAAATTTATGGCATAAGAGGCAAAATGCTAAATATAATTAAGTCTTATCTAAGTAATAGAAAGTGTTCAACAGAAATCAACCATAAAATAGGTTTAAAAAATGTAAAGTATGTATCAGAACAAAAAGTAGTAACAACTGGAGTACCGCAAGGGTCTGTTCTGGGTCCAATTTTGTATCTAATATATGTAAATAATTTACCAAATATAACTACCAATGCTATAGTATAGTATGCAGATGACACCACAATGATTTGCAGTGAAAACTCCCGTACTCAGTTGGTAACAGAAATTTCACACTCCGTAAAACAGCTAGCAACCTACCTAAGTAGCATAAATTTAGAAGTTAATTCTAAGAAAAGCAAAATGATCATATTTGAATACTGTAAAGCAAATGTAGAAACTGATTATGTATACTTTAACAACACTAAAATTGAAAAAGTTGATAAGCATAATTTCCTAGGGATTCATATATACAATAGGTTAACTTGGGAAGCTCATATTGACTATGTATGTAAAAAAATTAGCTCAAATATATAAGCTTTAAGACCATTATCATTGTATTTAGACAAAAACATGTTACAAACTTTATATTTATTTATTTATTTATTTATTTATTTTCAGTTCAGTATAGTATTAAATACACAAAAGAACCACGTCATATGAATTTATACAGTTTAAGAACACAGCTATACAGGTTGTGTGATATAAATAGAATACTAACTTGCTTTAATAAATCCATACACACTAACAATAATAATAATAATAATAATAATAATAATAATAATAATAATAATAATAATAATAATAATAATAATAATACTTTTACAAGCATTGTTGAAAACAGGCAAGTTGTCAATTATATACAACTCATCTATCCTCATATCTCATCTCATATTTCCTATGGCATAGAATTATGGGGAAGCACCTGTAATGCACACATGAATAGAGTATTAGTATTACAAAAAAAAAAATGTCTACGTTGTATCTATAGATTAGCATGTACTGATTCATGTAGAAATGTATTTAGAGATAATAAGATTCTTACTGTAGTTGGACTATATGTAGATAAAGTAGTTGTAATTGCAACTGAGAAGGAAAATAATGGCACAAGTAACAGCACACTTTATGATTATTATACCAGAGGAAGGGATAACTACCACAGGAAGCATGTAAATCTCAAATCAACTTGCAAGGATCCATTAATAAAATGACAGATATTATACAACAAACTGCCAACAACTGTTAAACAACACAAAGGAAAAAAATTTAAAAAGGAACTGAAAACATATTTAATTCAGAAATGCATATATAGGTTAGATGAATTATAATGAATAATGATTTAACAAATGTATGTATATATTCAATTTAGTTTAATCTTGTAATATTAATGTAACCTATGAACAAATTTATGTATACCCATTGTATTGTAGAATCTGACAATGTCTGAAACTTGTATGAAGTCTAAAGACAATAAACATTATTATTATTATCACTTTCATTTGACTGCTAGTTTTTTGATACTATAATTATTGACTTATTAATAATGTACTGACCAATCAATACCACTCTAATTTGGTTGCAACTTCTTTGGTACTCTAATCACTCATTAATGATGTATTGGCTAATTACACTAGGGAACCTGGTTTTTGTACCCAAAACAAAATAGACCAATTATATGCAAAATGACTCTCAGATTCCAAAAATAGGTACCTCTTAAAATGCTGTATCATGTAACATTTTTTAGATATTATTCTTTTGTAAAAGCTTATATTTCTTAGGAACTTTGTCATGATATCTCTCATTGAAGTCGATGCAACAAGTTCCTTTGTATTCATCATCTTTTTAAAGTTTTGGTTTTTCAGCAGCTTTCTAGTTTGTGGCTCATCAAAAATAACTTCTTGACCTTTCCATCTGATGCGGAGTAAATTTGTCAATTTGTTTGCTATATACTAAAAGAGGGGATACTTCTGTCCAACATCTTAAACTGCTTCAAAATTCCCAGTTTGATGTGTAGCCTTTGCAAAATAAAATTGTAGGTCAACTAAGGCAGCATTTGTAACATTTTTTTTTTTACCCAAGTGTCCAGACCTGTCTTTTGGACCTAGCACCTGTAGACAAATGCTTGTCCCATCATGTAAATGATAAAGGGAATTAAGTGCAGCCTACTTGTCCAAATACAACACACCTTCAAGTCACTATACCTATTCCACCTGTATTCATGATGAGTTTTTTTCCAAAACAGTTTCTTTTAGAGAAATATTGTGTCACAGCATGGAAGCTAGTGTTCCCATTGTCAAGTAGTAAAACCTTCAAACTTCTTTTAGAGGAATACACAATGATCCCCAATCTTCCAACTGGTAATCATTTCCCAGATGTTCTGACAGTCTAGAAATGTTGCAGCAATAGTCAGAACATCTTTACTTCCTGAAGTTTAAAGTGAATTGAGAAGATATTGACATACACAGAGTAGAGCCAATCTGTTTAATAAAGTACCTCTGAATTTACATAAAACTTTTTTAGCTGTATATGTTTTTGGTAATTTTTAAAGAAAATGCTTAGTGTGCATTCACACACAGTTTTAAAAAATAGTCATACATACAAAACAGTGGTTTCTGACTTCAGTGATACAACTTAGTTGGCTAGTTCAGATAAAACTAACACATACCTTATGTGGTTCAGATGTAAACCCAGATCCCACTGAAATTGAACAAAACTGACTAAAATAGTTTTTTCAGTTAACGTTGATGTCATTCTTACTAAATGACGCCCGCCTCGGTAGCGTAGTGGTAGTGTGTCTGCTTCACGTTCAAGAGGTCCTGAGTTCAAATCTCGGTCAGGGTGAGTTACCTGGATAAGGGTTTTTCCAGGGTTTTTCCTTATCCTTACAGACGAATATCAGGTAGCTCTAAGCTCCATGGACCCTGGACACATTTGAGCATCATTTCACCCATTTCATTCACTGTCCGATATGACTTAACGTTGGAGGACGTAAAACTACCAAAAAAAAAAAAAAAAATACTGAATGATTCTAATCTTACATAATCCTAGCAAAATATTGTAATTACACAGTCTGCAGTGAACTACACACTCATCTCAGTGTAAAAATTATGCAAATACAGAATAACTGATCTCCAAGCAATAAACTGCATTGAGTTTGTGCGGAATTAGTTGGTAGAATGTGATAGCGATACTGGTTGGAAATGACGAGAGTCTGCTCCAGGAGTACAGTGCAGAATCCTCATTAAGGTTCTTCTAATTAGGGTTCTTCATTGTACTCATGGAGCGAACTCATGTCATTTCCAACTAATTAATGATGGGCAGAATTGAATGATTTTAAGAATCGAATACACTATACTAGAATACTTTGAAGAATCGAAACTTTCATTCGAATGCAAATTCTCAGGTGAAATCCGCAGATATATCTGGCGTTCTGCTGTGTAGAGGGCCCCTTGGGCATGGTGTTTATGTGTATTGTGTATATGTGTGAACATACAGAAAAACAACCTAAAAATAAAAACGACAAAAACAAGGCAAAAAAAAATAATAATATAAACAACAAGAACAATAACGACAATGATACTAACGATACTGATGATGATGATGATGATGATGATGATGATAATAATAATAATTAATAATAATAATAATAATAATAACAATAATAATAATGTTTTGTTATTGTTTCCATAGGCAGAAAGCATAGATATAAACAATTTTCATATGCAATCTTTAATAGTTTATACCTGTTCTAATTCACTGTTGCAACGCTCATGACTAGTTGCTTTGCTGTGTATGTCGTCACTATGCTGCGGTGTTTCTGATCAGCAAAAACTTTTATTTCAAGCCAAGAAATGTTAAACATATTTTAAGGCAGTGGAAAAGCATACAGTAGTAAAGCATAAAAAAATGTGAAAGCACGTACTAATATGTTAAAATGAAAAGAAATTAGTCATTATTGACCACTTGCATATGCGTATTAATAATTGAATTAATATCAGAAAGCAAGACATAGCACAATAATACATTATTTTCAGTGTCAAACTCACATTAACAGGACTTTACATATAAGTACGCTATATTTTATATGATATGGTGTACTTGGAAATCAATAGTAGGTCAACATAAATTTGAAATTGGTTTCGAATTTAAAACAGTTATTCATTCATTATAGTTACATATCTCGTCATGTACATTCCTTTCTCCCATGATTTAGTAATTTAAATATATGATCACATATTGATATAATTGTTTTGGGACAATCCTATAACCTTGGGATGTAAGCAGGTACCCGTAAACAGTATGTTTTATCTATACAGTTTATTTGCCTCGCCCTATCTATTACAATGTTTATTTGTCAATTGGCTCACTTCTCCCTCCTATGCTGCCTCACCTTTAAGATGTGAATTTGTGGGCGCCAATCAAAATATGTGAAACTGAATCAAGATCTGGATTGAAATTCCACCTCAATGCACCTGCACCTAACAAGAACTTCAGGCAAAAAGTGTTCGAGAACAGCACTCAGGACAAATGCAAATGAGAACTTTGCATTGTATTCGAATTCGTCCATCACTATTTCCAACCAATATCGCCATCTCTTTCTGCCAACTTATTCCGCACAGGTTCTAGTAATAAGTATAACCTCACATGCATTGTGGTGTTAATATACATTCACATGAATGTGTGTGTTACTTGAACAAAAGTACTTTAGGAATTGTAGTATATGTGAATTGTTTATTCATGATAAATTTTACCTCATTCAGTAGCACTGTAGAATACCAGCATATCTTGCTACTGAGAATTCAATTTAAAATGTTATTGATGTTTTCTCTATTGCAGCTTCAGGGGAATGAAACAAACAGAGATGCCACAATAGTTGAAGAGCTATTCAAGTTTTCAAGAGATGGAAATGTATCTGAGGTGAGGTCCATCTTATCATCAGGAGCAGATGTAAATGTTGTAGATGATAATAGCTACAGTCCTCTACATTATGCAGCACAGCATGGTCATGTTACAGTTTGTGAACATCTTCTGGACAATGGAGCAGATGTTAATATCACGGATGATTTGGGCGATACTCCCTTACACAACTGTTGTTATAATGGACTTATTGATGTCGTGAAGCTACTTATTAGTCATGATGCTTCTGTTACAATAACTAACTCATTTAAATCTACTCCTCTACATTATGCATCAGAACAAGGACATAGAGCAATATGTGAATATCTTTTGGACAAGGGGGCAAATGTTAATGCTATGACTATTGAGGGGGCCACTCCCCTACACATTGCTTGTTATGAAGGACATATTGATATTGTAAAGCTCCTTCTTGCTCGTGGTGCTTCTGATAACAAACATGATAACTATGCTAGAACCCCTTTGTCACATGCACAAGCAGAAGGTCACACATCAGTTTGTGAGTACTTGAAGCGGTAGAATATTTATTTGAAACATGTCCCCCTAAGAGAAGTGTCAACTTATCACTAGGCTGAGATAACAGCTACCATTGCAGTTCCTCTTTCATCTGGTTATAACTGCTACATTACACAGCCAGCTTATAAATTTAATATGTAAACAATTATTAAATTTTAGATGAGTCGCATTTTTTACACATCTGCTTCACTTTCGTATTGATGCCATAGCCAGCCCTCAGAAGATAGGCGAGAATCAGGGTGAATTAATGAGTTTTCACTTGGGAGCTGGATAATAGAATTTGCTGTGAATGCAAATTTAACTTGCGTTGTGCACTTACTGTTGCTGCTAAATGAACAACTTGCAGACTTGCCCCTTTTGCAGTCTTGAACTTAAAAGTTGGTGAAGAAGTAGACTTTGGGATATGAAGGTGTTCTGCAACTGTATTTTAGTTTTCTTTGCAATGTCAGCCATATGTAAAATGTATTGCTTTTGTATTAGCATGAGAGCATTATAAAAGCACTTCTGTTTTAGTGGCATATTGCAAGTGTTGGAATAAAAGGAAAAATGAACTAGATATTTGCAAGTTGTGCACCATGTATGGTCTGCTGACCAATGCCTCGTCTCTTGCACTTTTGTACCTTAGGCTGTGGAAATGGCACATTAGTAGCAAGTAAGTGATAGGACCATTGTGAGAAATCAGAATGCATACATATGTACTGACGAAGAATATGTGAAAATGTAATAGAAAATAATGTAATACACAGCACAACATAGATTTTGGTTTATGCAACGAATAACATATGAAATTATGTAATGAGGGAACCAAATTTAAGTTCATAGTATGAATTATCTGAAATTTGGATTATGCGGTAGATTTTTCATGTAATTCAACAGGGGCTGAAGCATATGTTTACAGCTTGTACAGGTTTACTGTGCTTTCAGCTTACCCAATTTAGAACTAGTGGGGTCTACTGTACACTGTTTTCACATTGTAATGGCTTTCACTCATAAATTGACTTAAGTTTTACCCCATGCTTCATAAGTGTAATGTAACACTAAGTTTTTGTTTTTGTGTCACTTAAACTCTTGGCATATTTTTCAATCACACCTATCACATCAGTATTGATACTTAACTTGAAACTTCATTTATAAAAACAAAGAAAAGGAAGGATACTTTTCAAATACTTTATGAAGTCTGTGCACTACTCGCATCTTTACCTGATATGCCAGATTGTGATGAACGCTTTCATGAATATTGTTGTTTGAATAATTATGTAATATAATATGTATAAAGAGATTGTAAAAAAAAAAAAAAAATACGAAAGTGAAGCAGATGTGTAAAAAATGCGACTCATCTAAAATTTAATAATTTTTCGCTTCACTGTGGTGTTCCAATACAGTTGAATCTCGATGTAAACAATGTTTCACTTTACACCATATATCTAGCTGTATTAATAATTAATTTTGTATTTGCATGTTAATTCTTGTCCATATTGTCTAGATAATCATATTTCACCAAGCTCGCAAGAACTTATAGAATTACAGTTCTTCCAGTATTTGTATTTTACATTAAAAAGAATTCTAAGGGAGACAGCCTTCTGACTCATTCACATTGTGATACATGATAGAAGATTCTTTTACTGCAACATCAAGAATTTAGTAATGTAATTACCAAAGCAGTATATTTTAAACTTTATCTCACACCTGGGTATCTCAGCCTGAGCAGCCATTGCATATTGTGAAAGAATGGCATATTAAACTTCATTATAGAATATTTTATCAGATCCTTCACCTGAGAAGGAAAAAACATTTTAGATAAGGTCTGAAATCTGCATAACTTGGATAAATTAAGATTTGATAAATACTATATATAGGTTTATTATTTTTCAAGGATTCAACACAATTTCCAAGACAAATGCCCTACCTATGCTATGCATTCTTAGTTTTTATTTTTTGAAGAGGGGATCTAATGGTTTGTATTAAAACATATGCTTAATAAATTTATGTGTAATACACATGTGTGTTGAATTTATTCAAATTTCTGTTCCTTATAAATGATTGTTTTGTTATTTTGTATAATTGGTAAACCCTCCAAGATACTCAGATGCTTTCTGCACAGAAAATGTATGTGTTTTTAAAAACTTAAAATAACTTTTGGTGTGGAAAGGGACATTACACATTTGTCAGAATTGTGCATATATTTTTAAAGTTTTCCACTGTGTCTTTATTTAAAGTGCATTCATTATTCAGTTGTTTCTTGCAATTTCATGGAACAAATAGACTTTAAAGATGAGCTTAGATTTACCTGTGTTTTAACCGCTTCAACAATGGCCATTTAAACCCTGCACGGGCCGGGTATAGACACTCAATAAGCAGAACAAGACATTTAAATTGATAAATGCTGTAAAAATGCTTCTTAAATAGGCATTCGTATCGTCCGTATTTATTAAGTTATATAACCCTTTCACCGATATGGACGTCATATGATGTCCAAGTTAAAATGCCCCAAACCTATATGGACATGTATAGATGCCCTGCGCATACATACCTTTAATGCTTATTTAACACCAATTATTTTAATCTTCCTATTTTACAATAAATTTAAATCAGTTCTATAAGGGATGTAAACATACCCTTAAAGGCTTCTTTTTGAATTTTACACCTCTCCCTGTATAAAAACCCAAGGGCACATCTGCAGATTCACACTAAATAATATTGGTTTCCTTGCAAACTTCTTTTTCGCAACACACTGGACATTTTCGAAATGGTTGAGACTTTTTTGGTTGTCGGTAGTATCCTTTCAGGACAGTGTTTTCTCTCAAGTATGAGGGGTGCTGTAGTATGAAGAGGCCTCAGTATTATAGTACTCAATTAAGTTACGAGATATTTATACGTGCAAGTACAGGTTGGTCAATGTCTTGCATGAATTTACAGCTCTGAAAATTACTAAAAAATTGTGTATGGTTACATCCAGTGGTATAAAAATACTTTCTTTTTACCAATTAACTGTTTTTCGTAAAGAGGAATAGCTAGTAATAGCTGATCCACATCACCCACATTTGAACTGTCATTTCCCCAAACAATGGAGTAGCTAACATGCCATCTGTAGACCAGTACACATCTAATGTAGACTTACGAAATATAACATGTGCACTGTCCACTTCTGAATTCTCCTCTTAGCTCTAAATTGCCTTTAGAGGTCAGGGCTTCTTTTATCCTACTCACACATACCTACATTTGTTTGCGTGACAATGAGATACACTAGGTGAGCAATAACTTGTTTTGTGTGAAAATGTCACTTGGTTGGATGTCAGAAGTTAGCTGTACACCAGAAAATATGTTTATCTGTCTATATGTCTGTGTTAGTTATTTTGACTACTTCACAGAGCTGATTCCTCACGGAAACCTGAAGATTCGTCACTTCCTTACTGCTTCCTATATCCTAAACACCTTTATAATCACCTTCAATATCCATATCAGGTCAAACAACAGACAGCAAATCTTCCAGAGTTTGTAAAGTAATATCAGAAACCTGTACACATCCTATGCAAGCTAATTTATTTGCTACATTACCAGAATAAGCCATGGTTAATATTAAACTTTAACAATTTCAAGTGTGCCATTCATTTAGCTCTTGATAACTAAGAAATCACTGTACATCGGGAGAGCATAAGTAACTAAAATACTGAGCAAACAGCTGCATGAGGCTACCAGAAACTTCAGTTGAGAAATACTGTAATAACAAATGCTGAGAGGTTTCTTTCCAGCGTGTGTGTGTAATGCCACATATACAATGATATTCCCTTGGTATAGCAGAAATTAAAAGGTAAAACCTTGAACCGGAAAAGTCGCTTGCATAGCTATACATACATTCATTCGTTTCTATACACACAAAATAAAATAATCCAAATATTAGTCATGTTCGGCGCAAAGAGTGACATGCTACAGTGAAACAAAGTAGTGAAATTTCAACGATTTATTATTTTAATCTCTACTTTATTGTTACTGTAGATGTGTACTGCTTTTAATGAGTTTTAAACCAGTTTTTGTTCCATTTAAATAACTTAATAAATATGGAAGATACAGATTTGTATTTATGATGCATTTTTACAGCATTTAAATAACTTAATAAATATGAAAGATACAGATTTGTATTTATGATGCATTTTTACAGAATTTAACAATTTAAATGTCTTTTTCTGTTTGTTGGGTATCTGTTTCCAGCCCGTGCAGGGTTTAAATGGCCATCGGTGAAGAGTTTAAATGAAACAGCTGGTTTAAAACCCATTAAAGGCAGTATACATCTACAGTATCATATGTTGAGAGTGTATTAATAAATCGTTGAAATTTTACTACTTTGTTTCATGGTGCCACAAGCCATTCTTTGCACAGAACACACCTAATATTTGAGTCATTTCGTTTTGTGTGCATGCGAACGGCAGTATAAATGTATAACTGCGTAAGCATGTTCTCTGTTCAAGGTTTTAGCCTTTAGTTTATACTAACCAAGCAATAATCATTGTATACTACACAAATATAACTATTTGTAACAAAAAACTTCGCTTATCTTAAGAAAATGTCAATTTTCCTTATTAGTTGAGATTGATTTCATGAATCCTTGCTCGCATCGTCAGTCAACACACTTTGTATCTTCAACACGAAGTGTGTTGACTGATGATGCGAGCAAAGATTCGTGAAATCATTCTCAACTAATAAGAAAAATTCACATCATTTTCTTAAGATAAGTGAAGTTTTTTGTTACAAATAGTTATATTTGTGTAATACTTATTGATTCACTGTAGCTAGCTTCATTTTCTGCGTAATCATTGTATATGTTGTGTGAAACACATCCTGGAAACAAACATCTCTGTCAGCATCTCTATGTGCCTCTTATTACAGTATTTCACAACCAAAGTTTATGCTAGCCTTATGCAGCTCTTTTCGCTGAGTATTTATTTATCGTGAGTGGGTGTTCAGAGTGATTTCTTATAGCTATCAAGAATTTGATGAACAGCACATTTGAAATTGTTAAATTTTAGTGTTAACCATGGCTTATCGTAGTAATGTAGTTAATAAATTAGCTTGCATAGGATGTGGACGGCCTTCTGAAAGAAAATGTAGAGAACTTTTTGCTGTTTGACTGATTTGGATACTGATGGCGATTATGAAGGATTTGTTGATATAGGTTGCAGTGAGGAAGAAAATGACCCACTTCCTTCAGGTGTTCATCAAGAATCAACATTGTGCAGCTATCAAAATAACTCGAACACACTTACACATATGTCATAGACAAATACATACTTTCTGCTGTACAACTAACTTCTCACAGTCAACCAACTGACATTTACACATTTTTTCTGCTACTTAGCGTCTCTCATTGTTATGGAAACAAATATGTATGTGAGTAGGGTGAAGGAAGTCCTGACCTCTAAATACAATTTACGGCTTATGAGGAGACTTCAGAAGTGGACAGTGTTTGTGTTATTTGTAAACCTACATTAGACATGTGCTGGTATACAGTTGGCATGATAGCTGCTCCATTTTTAGCACAAAAAACGGGTCAAATATGGAAGGGATAGATCAGTTATTACAGGCTATCCCTCTTTATGAAAAACATTAAATATTATAAAGGGTATTTTTACACCAGCTGGATGTAACCATACACAATTGTTTAGTAATTTGCAGAGCTCTACACTCGTGCAAGACAATGATGTATATCAATAGCTCAATCTAATTGAGGAGGCCTCTTTATACTAGGGGTAAGAAATACACTACTACAGCACCTTCATACTTGTAACTTCACTTAAAACTTGTAACTTTACTCACGTCCTTTTACAAAATCAGGAACGTTTTCAAAACTGTTGCAATTTCATCCTCAGCTGATTAGCGACTCATCACAGTTGGTTGTTGTCTCTGTTGTTGACTACAGAGTTACCATTGGTAAGGATCAGAATATGAACATTATTATAGCTAGAAGTGTTTTTCTATTAAGTTTGTTTAGCATTACAATAAATGTGAGTCCCCGTCTTACGGTTCCGCCGGAACATCTATAATTCTAAATGGTTGGTAAGATGTGTTTTGTATATTTAGAAATTGGTAGCTTTGCAGTATAATGAGAAGCCAAATTCTTGGGAACAGTGGATGGTATGAATTTTGAAAGTATAAATCATAATGGAAAGCCCCTCTTACTCATAATTGTCATATATGATTAGCTTGTTTGAATGAGTAGAGCCAGACTGAAAAATTCAATGCCATAGCTGGCTCTGTACGGTTGCTCTATCCAACTGAGCTACTACGGCCAACATGCTGACATGACATTAAATTCTCCAACTGATTCATATGTTTCCCAGTAGACCACTAGGAGTTCTCATATGCTATGAGGCATGCGCCTTTTTTGGCAACTTACTATGCTGTAAGTACTTAAGTCCTAGGCTTCATAGTTAAAACACTATGTATTTCAGGTAAATTGATGGAAATAATCATTTCTTCCACACTAGCCGTGTGTAGGCTAAGGTTTGAGTGAATAGAACCAGACTGAAAAATTAAATGCCATAGCTGGGATTTGAACCATGGATCTCCCACTCTCCATGTGGTTGCTCTATCCAACTAAGCTACTATGGCCAACATGTCAACATGACATTACTTCCATCAATTTACCTTAGTCTCTACGCTTCTTTAAATTTTATACTTTTACCTTAGCATGTTTGTTGCAAAACCTACAGTGACTTTTAAACAATAAGCAAAAGTAACAGTTCATTCAAACATGGCAAGAGGTGGGACATTAAACAGTGTGTCCTCAAAGTTCATTTGTCACCGAAGGAAGAAGAGTAACAGCGAAAGAGAGGTTTCCCTGGAAACATTCTCCTCCAGCAGCTGTCTCTACTCGCATCTTGTTTAATACAAACTGTAGTCGTCACAGAAATTTGCTGCTAACAGAGTAATGTGGGTTACTGCCAAATACAGGAGGCATAAATGTGGAGCAGGAGGTAAATTATGAGGTTTGTGATTCTACCACGTATTACACTATAGACGACATTAAGTATTTTAACTGAATGTGTATCTTTTTTTTTCTTTCTCTAAAACATATTGTGAGTTTGTGCGTTCGTGAAATGAAAAGTTCAATTGCACCACTCAAAAATGTTCTTTATTTCCACCGACTTACAGTTGAACACTTGCCAATTACACAGGATTACGTAATGCACACAATTACGATTGACCAGTTCGTTACAGTTCCTCTTGCACTCGCAATTACGTAAACTCCAACGACGCACGTACACAGTCTTCTCGTCCGTACACTAGCACGACGCTGCTTCGCTGCTCGCCAAGAACTGACTCACTCAATTCACTCACTGCAGCCCTTTTTATAGGAATATCGCCGTTTTCTCGCCTCTAGTTTCCGTGAATCACCGCGAAGGTTCCAGATGGCAGGGGAAGGGGGGAGGAGGCGGCCAGCGACAAGTGACATTTCCCTAATCATCTCCTCAGTGACAGACTAATGGGTGGGTGTGGCTTAGCTGCCTCTGGCCCCTTAGCCAGCTGTCGTTGGTTGTGCTTTCCGCTAATTGGGTGACACTGCTCCCTCCTCAAAGCTGGTCGTCCCGAACAGCACCATCGTAGCGGGCTAGACGATCCAGGTGTACCACCAACATCTTCCCTCGGGGAACCTTCTGGATGCGGTAGACCACGTCGTTAATCCTCGTCACCACCCGGTACGGTCCTTGCCATGGCTGCTGGAGCTTCGGGCAGTGTCCCTTGGTCCGGGTAGGACGGTACAACCAGACCAGGTCCCCTTGCTGGAATCCTTGGCTGTTGGCTTGCCCGTCATACCTGGTCTTCATGCGGTCGCTCGCCTTCTGGATGTTCTGGCGAGCCATCTCGTGCATGTCGTGGAGATAGTCCACCAAGTTCTCCACATACTCGGTCGCTGGCTGTTTTGCTTCCGGAGGGCTTCCAAAAGCCAGGTCACAAGGGAGGCGTAACTCTCGGCCGAACATTAAGCTGGCTGGCGTCATCCCAGTTGTGTCTTGTGTAGACGAGCGGTAGGCCAGCAAGAACAGTGGCACCTTGACGTCCCAGTCTCGCTGATGGCTGGCCACGACCTTCCTCAGGTGTTCCTCTAAGGTATTGATGTATCTTTCGACCATGCCATCCGACTGGGGATGTAGAGGCGTCGTGCGGGTCTTGTTCACCCCAAGCCTTTGTAGTGCCTCCTTCATTATGTTGGACTCAAAGTTGGTACCCTGGTCACTGTGTAGCTCTAACGGCACCCCACATCGACAGAACACTTGCTCCACGAGGCAGTCTGTGATTGTCTAGGCCTCTTGGTCTGGGATGTCATACACCTCCGGCCACTTGGTGAAGTAGTCCACGACCACCATTAGGTACTTGTTGCCTCGGTCAGAAACAGGGAGCGGTCCAGCAATTTAAACCGCGATCCGTTCGAATGGCACTCCGACGTTGTACTACTGCATGCGACCCCGGCTCCTAGTCTGGGGGCCACGACTCGCCGCGCACACATGACACTGACGGCACCATATCTCAGCATCTGCTCGGAGTCTCAGCCAGTAGTAGCGCTGCCGCAGTTTGTCAATCGTTCGGTTCGCTCCCAGGTATCCTCCCGAAGTACCGGCGTGCACTTCCTCCAAGACTTCCGGGACCTTACTCCGGGGAAGTACCAACTGTTCTCTCTGCGTCTTCCCATCGGGTGACTCCCATACCCGGAACAGCACGTTATCTCTGGTCTTCAAAGAGTCCTATTGGGCCCAGTACGACTTGTAGGTGGCGCTCCTCGGTGCGATGTCCTCCCAGGTTGGTCTCGTCCCTACCTCCACTTCCCTCAAGAGTGGCACCAAGCCTGCGTCCGCCAGCTGCTCCCTCCTCAGGCCTGCGCTATCCCAGCCGTCCGCAGGCACTGTAACAACTACTCGGACTGCTGCGGCACGCTACTTCTCTTCCACTCTTGTGCACTGGCCGCACTCTTCTGGACAGGGTCTTCTGGACATGGCGTCTGCGTTACCGTGGCTCTTCCCTCTACGATGTTCCGAGGTGAAGTACTCCTGCAGCCTCTGGACCCAACGTGCTGTCTGGCCTTCCAGGTTCTTAAAGCTCAATAGCCAGGTTAGGGCGGAATGGTCAGTCCTCAGGTGGAATGGCTGACAGTACAGGTACTTGTGGAAGTGCTCCAAGGTCTTTACTACCGAAAATAATTCTCGTCGGGTGACGCAGTAGTTCTTCTCTGCCTCGGATAGCGTCTTGCTGTAGTAGGCTATCACCCGCTCATGGCCGTCCTGGATCTGCGATAGGACACCTCCAATGCAATGGTCGCTGGCGTCGGTGTCCACAATGAAGGCGTCCCCCGGTTGTGTGAACCCCAAAATTGGAGCACTGCACAGGGTCTCCTTTAGGTGCTGGAAAGCGTTTTCGGCGTCCTCTGTCCACGCATAAGGCCGGTTTTGCGATGTTGGAGAACCCCTTTATGAAGCTGCGGTAATAATTGCACAGCCCCAGGAAACTGCGCAACTCTTTCTTATCCTTTGGGCGAGGCCAATCTCTCACACCCTGTGTCTTCTCCGGGTCCGTCGCCACTCCGTTTGCTGAGACTGTGACCTAAGTAGTTGACTTCCTTGCGGAAGAGCTGGCACTTCGCGTTCAGTTTCAAGTTGGTCGCCTGCAGTCTCTGTAGCACCTTACTCAGATTCTCGAGGTGATCTTCAAAAGTCTTCCCGACGATGATGATGTCCAGGTATAGCAGGCAGGCATCGCAAGTCAGCCCTCTCATCACTGACTCCATGAGGCGCTGGAAGGTAGCTGGTGCGTTGCAGAGGCCAAAGGGCATAACCGTGAACTACCAGAGCCCTTGGCCCGCCGAATATAATGATCTTTCCCTTGTCTCTTCGGTCTAGAGCTACGTGCCAGTAGCCCGACTTCAGGTCCAGAGTCGAGAACCACTGTGCACCAGCTAGTGTGTCCAGGGTGTCGTCAATCCGGGGTAAGCGGAAACAGTCCTTCCGGGTGACAGCGTTCAACTTTCTATAGTCTACGCAGAAGCGCAGCTCGCCGTTTTTCTTTGTCACCAAAACTACAGGGGAACACCAAGGGTTGTGAGACTCTTCAATCACTCCCCTGGATCTCATGTCCTCCAGCATGTCTCGTACCGCCCCTTGCTTCGCCAGCGGGACGCGTCTTTGTGGTTGCCGAATAGGCCGGTCGTCCCCGGTGTCGATGCGGTGAAGCACTTTGTCGGTGCGGCCGTAGTCACTGTCGCCTTGGCTGAAGACGCACTGGTATCGCCTCAGCAGCTGTCGAACTTTCTCCAGTTGTTCTGCAGTCAAGTGGTCGGCTGCCCTCTCCAGTAAGCCTTCTAGCAGGGGCGCCAGGTTTTGCGTCGGCACCGGCTCGGCTTCCTTGGCAAACCTTTCGCCACGTTAGGTCTGATGATAGTCACGGCCACCCCGGTGTCCAACACGCGGTACGGTTTTCCTCTTACCCAGCCGTCCGCGATGAGGCTGTCATCCATCCGCCGGCTGACGGCGCGCAGTGTCACTCGAGGAGATGATGTGGACCGCGCCGACGTGCTCCTCGCCACGACGGGCCTTACTCGTTCTTCCGGCTGCCCTTCCTGGTGTGGGCAGTCTCCATGCAGGTGTCCGGGCCGTCCACACCCCGAACACAGGCCACTAGGTGTTCGCCGGCGTCCCTCGACTGGTCTTCTGTCTCCGGTGTAGCGGACACTCCTCGTTCTCGACGTCGGTATAGCTGTTACCTTGGCCGCCTCCATCATTAATTCTGCCGTCAGCGCCTCGTGGATGGTGTTATAATCGCCGAGCATTAGACGCTGACGAATCTCCGTGCCTCGTACCCCGTCCACGAATGTGTAGGCAGCTTCCCGGGGTACGAACTCTGGTGGAAGGTCGACTAGGGCCTTGCTAGCCAGTTCAACTACCAGGGCGAACTCCTGCAGCGTCTCCCCTGGCTGCTGTGACCTTGTCTTCAGCTGGCTGCGGTACGCTGCGGCTAAGCGGTGGTTCCCAAAACGATTCTCTAGGGCCTCCCAGATGTCCTTGGGTGCCGCCGTTGACTGAACCGCGTTCAGGGCTTCCTCTTCTGGTGACAATTTGTTGTGCTTAGCCACTGTGTCGAACTGGCGGCGGAAGACTTCAAACGTTGACGCGCCGTCATATTTCGGAGGTTTGACGCGCGCCGATATTGTGTCACGTCCCGGTGCGTCGATCTTTAAATCCTTGAACCTCCTGCCGACGACGTCCTCCACCATGGCGCTCAGGGACTTGACGCTGTTGTCGGCTTTTCCTTCCAGCTCATTAACGCGGCTCACCTGGTCTTCGACGCGCTCGCCTAACTCTGTGACGTCCTCTTTTACGCCGGCCAACTGTTCTTCAAACTTTGCGGCGAGAGCCTCGTTCGCCGCCTTCATATCCGTGGCCAGACTGCCGTCCTCTGCTCTCATTTCTGTGGTTAACTCGGCCTTCATTTCTTCCATCTTCTCGGTGATGTCGTTAGCCGTCTTCATTTGTTTCAGTTCCGCGGCCAGGTTGTTATTTGTAGTCTCCAGCTTCGCGGCCAGGCTGTTATTTGCAGCGAGGTTTTCATTTGCCGTCTTCATTTCCTTCAACTCGGCGGTAAGGTTGTCGTTAGCCATCTTCATTCGTTTCAACTCTGCGGCCAGGTTGTTATTTGCCGCCTCCGACTTCGCTGTTAATTCGTTCATCTTCTCCAAAAGCATTTCCAATGCCGATTCCATGGCCGTAATGTTCGGTGATGTTATCGTCCCGCTTCCTGACACCAGTGTGACTTTGTGGGTTCGTGAAATGAAAAGTCCAATTGCACCACTCAAAAATGTTCTTTATTTCCACCGACTTACAGTTGAACACTTGCCAATTACACAGGATTACGTAATGCACACAATTACGATTCACCAGTTCGTCCGTTACAGTTCCTCTTGCACTCGCAATTACCCAAACTCCTGCGACGCACGTACACAGTCTTCTCGTCCGTACACTAGCACGACGCTGCTTCGCTGCTCGCCAAGAACTGACTCACTCAATTCACTCACTGCAGCCCTTTTTATAGGAATATCGCCGTTTTCTCGAAGCCTCTAGTTTCCGTGAATCTCCGCGAAGGTTCCAGATGGCAGTGGAAGGGGGGAAGAGGCGGCCAGCGAGAAGTGACATTTCCCTAATCATCCCCTCAGTTAGTGACAGACACTAATGGGTGGGTGTGGCTTGGCTGCCTCTGGTCCCTTACTCAGCTGTCGTTGGTTGTGCTTTCCGCTAATTGGGTGACAATATATAGAAGTAGAGAAGATATTTTATTCTACCCAAAAATTTCATAACAAAGTTCACTCAAAGTATACATTTTGAGATAACTTGACACGAAAAAGAGGATTTTTAGAGAAAGGATCTCTCACATTCGAATGTCTCCAAGTGTCTCTGTAGAGGATATTCAACGAAATGTCGAATAAATAGCAACTTTAGCACTCTCCACCCCAAACTGCTCTTTACATGGAAAGATGTCGGAGAATTTATATTTTCTCAAGAACAGCTGCAATTATTTCAATTAAAACACAGTGCATAAGAGCCAATGGCAAATAAAATGTATATTTAGAATTTTCTGGGCCTAACTTGTGAAGACTGCTTAATTCATAAGATATTTTTTATAATGTGTACAAATGACAAACGTTAAGTGATAATGAAAATGCACTACATAAACAAATAGAGACCTTAAGTTAATTGATGGAAATTAATCAATTTCTTCACACTAGCCCTATATAGGCTAAGGTTTCAGATAGATAGAATCAACCTGAGAAATCCAATACCATGATCGAGATTGGAACCACGTATCTCCCGGTTTCTGTGCAGTTGCTCTTATCCATTGAGCTACCCTGGCCAACTTGCCGTCGTGACACCGAATTCTCCAGTTGACTCATATGTTTTCCCGGCAAACCACTAGGGGCTCTCGTATTCGAGATATACCGTTGGTGGCAACTTACTATTGTAAGCACTTGAGTCCCAGTCTTTATCATTTAACTCTTATTATTTAAGATAATTGATGGAAATTAATAATTTCCTCACACTTCTTCTTAACTTCCATCAATTAACTTAAATAATAAGAGTCAAATTATGAAGCCTGGGACTCAAGTACTTACAAATATAGAGCTCTTTAAGACACTCAAGAGCATTTCTGTGGAATAAATCATTTCTGAAATATGCATTATTATTAGTTCTAATTGTTTAGTACTTTATAATTTTTTTCATGTTCTGAGTTGCGTCAGTTGTTGCATGGAGAGAGAACTGAACTTAAGGTCAGCCATTATTTTCTCTTTCTATTATGTAACTTAATTATTTCTGTAAGGATGTGTCTTGAATAAAAAAACGTAAAAATAGTTTTTATATACAGTAATAAACTATTTATGGGATATAGCCTTGTAAATGTAAGATATATACTGACTCTCCAACAGTTTTCTACCAAGATTACTTACTTTTGAGTGCTGTTCAATAAGGAATGGTCACAATTGCTTTTGACAACATACCTTTTCTCATCATAATTTTGATAGTTCTTGTCAAAATAGTCTCCCCTGAATGCGGTGCACTTGTCCCAGCGTTTCTGCCACTCTTCAAAGACGTGCTGGAAACCACTTTTGAGAGATCCTTCAAAATCGCCTCCGCAGCCTTCACCACTGCTTCTGATGATGGATAATACTTCCCACCAGGGGCGGCTTCTGAAGGGGGTAGCATGTTTGCGCTACAACCAAAATGCTGGGTCTCCCTTTAATGTAATGGCATGTTCCATTTGGAGCTCATTTCGACCTTGTCTAGTGCAGGGGACCTGAGCGCGCTGTATTGTTTGCAGGTGCCAAGTAGTTCACTCCCAGATGCAAACCACTGGCATACAATAGGGAGGTATAGGGCAGGACGAACCTAGGATATGCCCAGGCAAGTAGGGGTTCGATGCGGGGCGTATGGCTGCATGTGGTTGGTGATGCCGTATTTATCAGCCGTATGATTGAATACGATTTTAACAATGAATAAAATGATAATTAAATTATAATGAGGAAGTTAGGTGAAAGAATTTAAGATAATCAATATTACAGATGGATAAGTTCATGAAACGAAGCAACAGCATTTAAATTCAATTACTAGAATGCGAATAAATATTTTAACCCAGAGCTATGTAATAAAGTTGCTGGTCTATATGGATGAAAATGTTCCGTCGAAAGGCTGTGGTCACGGGATGGTTCGCTACCTGGGTCATTAGTAGACCGGTCCAAACCTGGCCCAAACCAGTATTTCGGGGAAATGTCCGCGTGGTTGTAGCTCGCTAACTAGAGTTTTTCAGAGAAATCCAGCTGGAGGCGAGGCTATATCTGTTTTGGTAAGGAATATTAGGTTTTAGCGTCGGTCTTCTAGTCTGAGACGTGATACCGTGTAGACGTGTTTTGCCTGCCGGGGACACAAACGTCGGATTGCGCCGAGAAGTACAATCAGTAATGAGAATCTTATTAAGTGAACAAGATCTCCCAGCAGTGAATTAAGCGGCGAAGTATACTTTCAAAAGAGTGTTAGTAATTTATTCCATCGTGATAGATTTCAGCAATTCAGTATAGTTTTAACGTGATAGTGGAAATCTAGAGTAATTCTATCTGAACGCGGCGGCAACTCCTGGTGAACTGTGAGCACGAAACGAACTGAATAGTAAAGCTGATACTATGAACTGTGTTGTGTTTATTTTGTCAACCTATCTCACGCATACCCTGTAGATAGCGTGGTCTCAGCTCTAATGACTAGCCAGGGCAAAGAATAGTCAACTCATAGAGCAATCTACTAGGCGACCAGACCACCGGGATCCAGGCTGCTAAGGTCACATCCAGAGTGGCAGATACCCGAGACAGAGGATCAGCAGACGCAGCGGGGGAGCTAAAAGGCCACAAACTTGGCGAACCAACGTGGCGCTTCGAGAGACGAAAAGCAACCAGCATCAGGATCGTCGGAAGCTCCAGCAGAAAACCAAAGGTACTGAGTGTAACATTTTAGTGTTGTCGTTGTTGCAATGAACTGATGGAGAGTATTTTAAGAAACGGAAAGGTGAAAGGTCGGTCAAATTCACAAAGCATGGACGTGCAGGGGAGTACTATACAAATTGTTAAAGAGAAAGTAGCAGAAATAGGAGAAAGTGCTCAGAATATACAGAATAGTTTAGAAAAGACAATGGAAAGTAATAATGCTCAGGGTCTAGAAAATAACGTAGGAAGGGATACAGAATGTAGTAGTAACAATCAAATTGTACAGGTTAGTGTAGCTAAGGAAACAACTAATAATAGCCAGGGAGTAGATGTAAATGACTCAGATACGAATATGAGTATGGTAGCCATGATGAAAGCGATAATGGAGAAGTTAGAAAGTAATAACCTAGAATTAAGTCAGAAATTAGAAAGTACGAACCAGAAACTAGAAAGTAATAGTCAGAAATTAGAAAGTACTAGTCAAAAATTAGAGGCAGGACAGCAAGATTTGGTTAGGAAGCTCGAAAGTCAGCAGATAGCATTAGAAACCTTTCAAGCAGAGGTTAGAGGGGAAATCAATCAAGTTAGAACTGAAGTACGGGGGGAAATAGAAAGTATAAGAATCGAAGTTTCTAATCAAGTAAGTGAGAAGTCAGGCAGAGAATACAAGAAATTACGAGAGGACGTAGTAAAGCAATTTGAAAAAGAGAGGGAAATAGTTAGCAAGGAATTAGACTAAATTAGAGAAACGGCTAGCAAAGAATCAGGGGAAAATAGAAGTAGATTAGAACAAGCAGAAAGGGAAATTAGAAGGCAAGGTAGGGGTGTAGACGAAATAAATGAACAAATGAAAGAGGTAGCTACAGAAATTAATGGAATGAAGGAAACATTAGAAAATTTGAGGTTGTGTGTAACTGAACCTAATTCTAATGCTAGTCAGATAAGTGAAAGCTCTGCACGAAACGAAGCGAGACAAAGTGCCTCAGCCGACATTTCGATGCTTAATATGGGTCCAAGTACCTCCAGTTATGAACCCAGGGGTAATAGTCTACATGTTGAAAGGAGTGGTGGTCAAATGCAATGGCCAAACCACATCTTAAATGAAATTGTGCCACCTGTGTTTGAACATGAGGATTCTGATAATCCTAAGGATTTTATGAGGAGTCTGCATGAATATTTTTCTGTAAAGTGTATTCCTGAACAGTATTGCATGACAATTGTTAGGAAATGCCTTAAGGGAAATGCAGCTAACTGGTTAGAGCTATCAATGGGAAACGATAATAACTTCAGGGCCTTTGAAAGGTTATTTATGAACAGATACTGGGGACATAACAGGCAGTCTAGCATAAGATTAGAACTGAGTAGTGGAAAGTATGACCCAAGAACTGATCAGTCGATGGTTAATTATTTCACGAAACTTGCTAGGAAATCTAAAATGCTGGATCCACCCATGAGTGAGCAAGAATTAATCGCCATTATCACGACACACATCCCAGAGGCACTCCAGAACTATTTAATTATAGCTAATCCCGCAAACGTCGCCACCATGATCGATTTGCTGTTGGCATTGGAGACAAACAAACCAAAGAGTAAAAATGAAAGTTTCGCTAGGCCTGGAGCGAGCAACGAAAGGAAAATTTCAAATAATTTCGGGCAAGGGGCACATATCAATTACAATTAAACCAGGATGTCCGAGATAGATACCGAGGTCCCGCACCCAGAGGAGGAAATTCGCAGTGGGAGAACCGAGGCCGAAATAATTTTGACCGCAACCAGAGGAACCGCAACGGGCACGACCGAAACAGAAATGTACAAGTAAATTACGTAAACGCGGCGAGACATGAAAGGAACCGAGGAGGATGGAACGAGAGAAAAAGAAGACATTCAGGAAACGACTACTGGAAAGTCGACAATGTACCAGAAGTTAGGCCGAGGTCACCGAGGGAGAACGGAGCACGGGAAATGGTTACTGGAGGGTCGACAACATTCCAGAATTTAGGCCAAAGTCGCCGCAGCACGGAGAAAGGAGCAGGAGCGGTAGAAATTCGCCGATAAATGGAGAAAGGGCCGAAGCCCTACAAGTAACCAGGCAAGTGTTCGAAAACCGCGGCCATCCTTCTCAGGAAGCAAAGTTGGAAGGAAAGAATGCAACGAGAACTGGAGCTTACAGCAAGACTCAGGGAAGCTATGTACCCAGTCAAACGCGCCTTCAGTGAAGACTGGGAGGAAACTATGTGAACCGTATGCGAAAAATAAGATCGTCAGAGGGCAAATGATGTTACAGAAGGAAACCAATCTGAGGAACAGAAGTGAAGACAGTGACAAAGTGTTCGAACCACCACGAATAGCAGTTGCCATTAACGGAATTCCGGACACTGCAATAATAGACACTGGAGCTAACAGTACAGTGTGCTCGCAAAAGTTTTATGAAGAACTAATCAACCGGGTTTGAAGATAATGTCTTTACCAGTAAGCGGTATATTTTGTTCACTAGCTGTAGGGAAGAGGAAAGAAAGAGTGAAATTTCAAGTAATGCTCAACGTAGAAATAAATGGTAGAATTATCGAGCTTTTGTTCCTGGTCGTACACAGACTCGTTACCGACATAATTATAGGATGTGATTGCCTGTATGAATGGAAAGCCATTGTTAATTTCGAGAATAGATTTGTCAAGTTAGTAACAGGGCAAGAAACAGTAGTGGTGCCATTTGTCGACGATAGCGGTTCAGAGGAAGTTGTACGAGATGAACGTGAAGATGAAATCCGGGGAGACGTATTCTTTGTTGAGTGCATAAAAATTGGAGCAATAGAGCTTGCCGAAATAAACGTCGAAGAATATGCTGCCGAATCGAGTAACAATGAGATGTATGATGAAGATTTTGGAACGATTAGGGAATATGTGGAAGCTGAACCCCGAGAAAATCCCGTCCGGAATTGGAATTATGAGACTACAAATTTGTACCGCAAGGCGGAAAACTACGAAAACTTGGAAGATTTGTTCAGAGAAAAAGTCAGGCTAACTACCTGAATACAACGCAGAAAGAAGAATTATTTAGACTTTGAGTACGACTCCAGGAGGTATTTTCGGATAAACCAGGAAGATGCACGAAATATATTCACTCTTTCGATATGACGCCCATATAGCCGTTTACACATAAAGCGAGACCCATACCATCCGCTATTCGGGAAGAAGTCGATAAAGTGATAGAAGACGTGCTAGAAGACGGGGTTATCGAAATTTCAGACTCCATATACGTGAACCCCCTGTGCATAGTAAGCAAAGCTAGTGGGAAGATTAGAGTAACACTAGACGCAAGAAAGCTAAACAAGCATTGTAAACCAGACAGATTTAGACTCGAGAGCGTGGATGCAACGTTGAGCAAGTTACACAAAGGAAAATTCTTCTCTACCTTAGATCTGACCGCCTCCTTCTGGCAGATTCCACTTAAGAGAGAATTGAGAAAATTTGCTGCATTTTTACATTCTGGAATTCTTTACCAGTTTACCGTCTGCGCATTTGGAATGAACACAAGCGGAGGCGCATTGTTGAGATCATTGTATGCTATTTTTGGAGAAACCATAAAGAAATTCGTGGCTCAATATGTGGACGACTTTGTCATATTTTCGTCAGAAATGGGTGAACATCTGAAGCACCTTGATTACGTTTTAAACTGGTTAAAAGCTGCCAACATGACAATTAAACCAAGTAAAACTGCCTTCTTCGCCAAACAAACCGAGTTCCTAGGATATGTCATCTCCCAGGAAGGTATTAGACCAAATCCGGAACGGATAGACAGCATAAATAAAATTCCGGCTCCGAAGAATATAAAGCAGTTACGTCGATTCCTCGGAATCCTCAATTATCAATCCAGATTCATTCTCGACTTCGCAACTGTCGTAGCCACTTTGAGACAGTTGTTGAAGAAAGATGAAAAATGGCGATGGACGCAGCATGAAGAAGAGGCCTTTTGGAGTGTTAAAAGATTATCCGCAGCTTCCATTTTGCTGGAAAAACCCCGGGAAAATCTGCCGTTCATTATTTTCACAGAGGCGTCGGGATTGGGATACGCAGCGATAATGACCCAAAGGGATGAAGATGGAACGGACCACATAATAGCAGTAGCCTCCAGAGGAATATCCAAAATTGAAGCACGAGCGTGCACGACTGAGACAGAAATAGCTGCGATTTATTTTACCTTGGTGAAATTCCGACAATATGTTTACAACAACCCCATCATTTTGTATACCGATCATGTGAGTCTGGCCTTTATGAACTCTTGAAAGCTAACCAGTACAAGAATATCGAGATACGTGCACGAGATTACGTCACACCAAATAGAAATCCGTCATGTTCCGGGAGACATAATATCTTTAGCGACCTGCTATCCAGAATGAAGACAAACTACCCAATACCAGACACGATCGACGACCACAAACACGATGTCACGATCTTGTACCTAGACACAATGGAAGGAAGATCACTCACGAAAGAATTGAGAAACTTGGCGAAGCTCCAGGAAGAAGACGAAGAATTGCAGAAACTTCGAGAAAGGGCGTCACCGATCACAGCAGAATTAAAGGAGAACATTGGAATATACAACGGAAAAATTTACAAGTTCCACGGACCGACAGAACCGAAGTGGAAAGTCATGATTCCGAGAGGGATCGAAAACCGGTTAATTACCGCATATCACAAAGCCTTAGCACATACCGGCAGTGAGAAACTAAATTTGGTAATAAGTGAACACTGCTACATAAAACACTTAGCCAGAAAAGTACGGAAAATATGTTCAACTTGCGACATGTGCGAACGAGCGAAACCATTCAATGTGAAATTCGATACAGAACCTCAAGCGATTTTAAGAGATGAAAAGAATGCGCTCACAGTGGACGCTTACGGAGAATTACCTCGAGGTCAATTTGGCTGCCGATACATATTTGTACTTCATGATGTCTTCACCAAATATGTAAAAATAAACCCCGTAAGAAACATAAGCAGCAGGACTTGTGTAGGGAAGATAGTGAATGATTATATGCCGAAATACGGACTAGTAAAAGCGGTCTTATCTGATAACGCGACCGTCCATCGGAGTAAATGCATTAAAGGAACCCTCACAGATGACGGAATAAAATTATATTATTGCTCATCCTATTTTCCATCAGGAAACCCGACGGAACGAGTACTACGCGATATTGGGATCTATTTCAGGATACTGACACATAAGAATCACAAAGATTGGGTAAGATACTGTCCAGTCATTGAAAAGATAATAAATAACATCATTAATGTGACTACAGGATTTGCGCCCGTAACACTTATGTTAAACGAAGAACCCGAGCCCATCTTTAAGGAAATTGAAAAAAAGTAAGTATTGAATATGAAACCCTAAGTGAAGAACAAAGAGCTAAATTAGCTTTCGACAGAATAAAGGAGAAGGCCGAAAAGAGGAAATCGAAGAGAAAACGAAGAAGGCACAAATGGAACCCAGATATAGGTGATCTAGTATTACTTAAAGATCACAAGTTGTCCTGCGCCTTGAAGAACAGAAACAAGCGCATGGAGTTACTATATAAAGGTCCTGGGGAAATTATTCAAAAATTTGGGGAACATACATTTGAAATAGCAGATGCGGTAAATAGAAAACTCATGGGTAGGTGGCACAAACAACTTCTCCGTCCGTACCGGACATAAACAAATAATCATGCAGAGGCATATAGGATAAGGTATAGATGAAAATGTATACAACTCAATTAATGAAAATGAATTCAGACGAACAAATATATATATATATATATATATATATATATATATATATATATATATATATATAATCTTAATGGTATACAATCACAAAATATCGAAATTGTGAAAAAAAGAACTTGTGGTGATAAGTACTTTTCAGACTTTAAAGTGAAGTGGAAGTGCAGTGAATCCTATGAAAATAACCAACTCAAAGCAACAAAACTGAGTTCCAAAACAATTTACAAATCCAAGAAGGTGCAAGGACTTTTGGTAAATTACACCTTTATATAGAATCAGAAGACAAACAGATTTTGTAAACTAGCTTAAGTTTTACGTAGTTCATAACTAATACGATGTAAACGTTCGTTGTATGACGCAAGAAAATGTAAAACTTTCAGAAGTGGAGTGTATATAGCGTATGGTAAACTAATATGTATTGGATTATTTCAGATGTTTATAATGTGAAGTGTTGAAAACAAAAAGAAATTATGTACTAGTATTATAAATTTTGTCACTATGATTGTATGTAACGCAGCTGAAATGCAAAGAAAATTGTAAAGTGAACCAGAGTTGCCGACGTGTGGAGTTGTTGATAATAATAGTAATGTTATTCGGGCAAGGGCGTTCCATTCTTAAATTATGGGATAATTAAATAATGAAACGGGGGCATTTTGATGCCGTATTTATCAGCCGTATGATTGAATACGATTTTAACAATGAATAACATGATAATTAAATTATAATGAGGAAGTAAGGTGAGAGAATTTAAGATAATGAATATTACAGATGGATAAGTTCATGAAACGAAACAACAGCATTTAAATTCAATTACTAGAATGCGAATAAGTATTTTAACCCAGAGCTATGTAATAAAGTTGCTGGTCTATATGGATGAAAATGTTCCGTCGAAAGGCTGTGGTCACGGGATGGGTCGCTACCTGGGTCATTAGTAGACCGGTCCAAACCTGGCCCAAACCAGTATTTCGGGGAAATGTCCGCGTGGTTGTAGCTCGCTAACTAGAGTTTTTCAGAGAAATCCAGCTGGAGGCGAGGCTATATCTGTTTTGGTAAGGAATATTAGGTTTTAGCGTCGGTCTTCTAGTCTGAGACGTGATACCGTGTAGACGTGTTTTGCCTGCCGGGGACACAAACGTCGGATTGCGCCGAGAAGTACAATCAGTAATGAGAATCTTATTAAGTGAACAAGATCTCCCAGCAGTGAATTAAGCGGTGAAGTGTACTTTCAAAAGAGTGTTAGTAATTTATTCCATCGTGATAGATTTCAGCAATTCAGTATAGTTTTAACGTGATAGTGGAAAACTAGAGTAATTCGATCTGAACGCGGCGGCAACTCCTGGTGAACTGTGAGCACGAAACGAACTGAATAGTAACGCTGATACTATGAACTGTGTTGTTTTTATTTCGTCAACCTATCTCACGCATACCCTATAGATAGCGTGGTCTCAGCTCTAATGACTAGCCAGGGCAAAGAATAGTCAACTCATAGAGCAATCTACTAGGCGACCAGACCACCGGGATCCAGGCTGCTAAGGTCACATCCAGAGTGGCTGATACCCGAGACAGAGGATCAGCAGACGCAGCGGGGGAGGTAAAGGTCACATTGGTTAACCTAGCTGCCAGAGAATAGTGGATGCCTAACCTGGTCGTTCTTTCATTACAGCAGCGGCATCTATTGCGCCTATGTTAAATGTAACCTACGAGTACATAGCCACATGGTTTGTGCCGTGTTTTGTTACCTCTGCCTGTTTTGAGTGATGCATCACAAATATTTATATAAATACAGGTAACTTGTGTTATAAGAAGAAACAATGAATGAATGTGTAGTGTTTAACGCCCGCTTTTACTACATACGGCACCGCAGGCGATGACACAGGTGATACATGAGATGAAGATGGAGCACCGGTGGAATGAGATGGCGGGGAAACCGGAGATATTGGAGAAAACCCGCCCCAGCGCCGTGTTGTCCACCACAAATCTCACTTTGCGGTCACCTAAGATCGAACCCGGGCCGCCTTGGTGAGAGCCAAGCGGTATAACTACTGAGCCACGGCGTGGCCGAAGAAACAATGAAATCCATAAAGCGTCTTTTAGCACATCCTTTTTCAAACATGACCTTAGAAGGAAAATTTGAACTTAAGCGACTCGGAAGACCCACGCTGAAACTAAACATCACACGGATAGTGAAAACAAAAACAAGATGTTTTAACAGGAACTTTAACAACGATGTATACGATAAAAATTCTAGAGTATTTATGAAATGTGAATGTTGTGTTATATGCTGTGAATTACCGTTAACTTGTGTGTAGAGCAGTCTGTAGTGACAAACTTAAAGGATTTTGTTACTTTAAAAAATTAAGTTGCATGGATAACTTTGTGAACCATCAATTTTCAGAGCCACCAGCCGCCCCTGCTTCCCACGAAGGCGTTTCTTCCAGTTAGGGAATAGAGAAAAGTTACATAGGGCTAAATCCGGACCATAGGGAGGGTGAGAGATGCACTTCACGTTGATTTTTACAAGATACCAGCAACAACATTGGCAATATGCTGCCGCGCATTATCGTGGTGCATTATCCAGCCTGCTTCATGGAAATATGGTCTTTTGCGCCTGATTTCGACTTGCAATGTTTCCAGGACATCCCTGTAGTATTGTCCAGTTACTGATGTGTGTGCAGGTACAACATGTTGATAAACCATTCCATGAATATCAAAGAATGAGCTGACCATAACTTTCCCAGCAGAAGTAACCACTTTTGCCTTTTTGTGGGTTGGTGATGAAGGATATTTCCACACTTAGCTTGATGTTTGCTCTCGTGATCAAAAAGATGTAGCCAAGTTTCATCAACAGTGATTACGTTTGAAAGAAACCCCGGATCTTCCTCTAACATCAACTTTTACTGCATGCAGACCTGTATGCAAACCTGCATGCGAATGTCCTTTTGTTCAGGAATCAGCAGTCTTGGAACTCATCGCGCACAAACACGTCTCATGTGTAATGTTTCTGTTACCAAAGTGTGAGTGGCTCCCAATAAAATGATCCGTATTTCAGAAAGTGCTCTTAAGGTAATTCGTCGATCCTCTCTCACATGGCAGCACCAGTGTTGATGTTTTGTTCCGTAAAGGCAGTAACGAGAGCACCGGGTCCACCTTCCTTTCAAATTGATTGTCTCCCCTCTTTAAACATTTTAAACCACCTTCGAGCTGTGATGTAGGGAAGAACAGACTCTCCATAGACCTCCTGTAATATTGTATAGGCCTCAATTGAAGATTTGTTGAGAAGAAGGCAGAATTTCAAACCGCATATTGTTCCTCGCGTGTTACCTCCATTGGAGCGTTAGGCGATACTGAACATGTCTGAACTTACCAGGTTCTCAACAATAAAACTACTATGGTGTGTTTGCTTCACATTAAGCTAACAGAATATTATATGATTGAATTTTAGTGTGAAAAATTATCAATCCACGAGGTGCTAACGGCAGCATTAAGGATGGGGGCGGCCAAGATAACAGCTATCCCATCGTCGAGAACGAGGAGTGTGCGCTACGCCGGAGACAGAAGACCAGCCGAGGGATGCCGGCAAAAACCTAGTGGCCTGTGTTGGGGTTGTGGACACCTCGGGCACCTGCAGAGAGACTGCTCACACCAGGAAGAGCAGCCGGAAAACGAGTAAGGGCCGTCGTGGAGAGGGGCACGTCGGCGCCATCACCACCATCCCTTCGAGTGACACTGCGCGCCATCAGCCGGCGGATGGATGACAGCCTCATCGCGGACGGCTGGGTAAGAGGAAAGCCGTGAAGCGTGCTGGTGGACACCGGGGCGGCCTTGACCATCATCAGAACGGACGTGGCGAAGGTTTTGCCGGCGAGGAAGACGAGCCGACCGTACCAGCTTGTGACGGCATCGGGCGACATCTTGCCTGAGGAGAAGGAGGCCCTGCTGCAGCTGACCTTGGGACGGGGTGCCGTGCGTCTGTGGGTGTTCGTCGCGAAGGTGGCTGAGGAGGTGATACTGGGACTGGATGCCCTCAGGAGCCACGAGGCGACGGTCGACGTCAGCAGGAAGGTCCTGCGGTTCAACGGAGAAGAGGTTATACTCCGTCAACCCGAAGAACGCCTTGGAAATTGCAGGGTCGTCTTGAACGAAGACGTGGTAGGCCCCGCGAGGAGCGAGGTGGTGGTTACGGTGCGACTGGAAGGCCAGAGAACCAGCAACATGATGCTGGACCAGAAGACGCCTTTACACGGACTGTGTGTAGCCAGGACATTGCTGCCGTGCCGAGGGGAGGTGCCAGTGAGACTGCTAAATCCAACGGACACCGATCACGACGTCCAGGCCGGGACGGTGTTGGGAACATGCGAGCCCGTGGTGAGCGTAACAGCAATCGACAAGATGCAAGAGCCGGTGCTGACGCAACACCTGGGGCCCCGGCTAGAAGGCTTACGGACAGGGCGGCCGACCACCTGACCGCAGAACAACTGGAGAAAGTTCGACAACCACTGAGGCGATACCAGCGCGTCTTCAGCCAAGGCAATAGTGACTACGCCGCAATGACAAAGTGCTTCACCGCATCGACACCGGGGATGCCCGGCCTATTCGGCAACCACATAGATGCGTCCCACTGGCGAAGCAAGGGGCGGTACGAGACATGCTGGAGGATATGAGATCCAGGGGGTGATTGAAGAGTCTGACAGCCCTTGGTGTTCCCCTGTAGTCTTGGTGACGAAAAAGAACGGCGAGCTACGCTTTTGCGTGGACTACCGGAAGCTGAACGCTGTCACCCGGAAGTACTGCTTCCCCTTACCCCGGATTGACGACACCCCGGAGACGCTAGCTGGTGCGCAGTGGTTCTCGACCTTGGACCTGAAGTCGGGCTACTGTCAGGTAGCTCTAGATCCGAGAGACAAGGAGAAGACCGCATTTTCGACAGGCTAAGGGCTCTGGCAGTTCACAGTTATGCCATTTGGCCTCTGCAACGCACCAGCTACCTTCCAAAGCCTCATGGAATCAGTGATGAGAGGACTTACTTACGACGCCTGCCCGCTATACCTGGACGACATCATCATCGTCGGTAAAACTTTTGAAGACCATCTCGAGAATCTGAGTACGGTGCTACAGAGATTGCAGGCGACCAACCTGAAGCTGAACGCGAAGAAGTGCCAGCTCTTCCACAAGGAAGTGAACTACTTAGGCCACATAGTCTCAGCAACCGGAGTGGCCACAGACCCGGAGAAGACAGAGGCTGTGAAAGGTTTGGCCTCACCCAAAGGATAAGAAAGAGTTGCACAGTTTCCTGGGGCTGTGCAGTTATAACCGACGCTTCATAAAGGGGTTCTCTAACATCGCCAAAACTCTCACCCGCCTGACAGAGGAACACCGGCCTTAGGTTTGGACGGAGGACGCCGAAGACGCTCTCCAACACATAAAGGAGACCCCGTGCAGCGCTCCAATTTTGGGATTTCCAGAACCAGGAGGCGCCTTCATTGTGGACACCAACGCCTGCGACCATTGCATTGGAGGCGTCCTATCGCAGATCCAGGACGGCCATGAGCGGGTGATAGCCTATTACAGCAAGACTTTATCCAAGGCAGGGAAGAACTACTGCGTCACCCGGCGAGAATTATTTGCGGTAGTCAAGACCTTGGAGCACCACCACAAGTTCCTGTACGGTCAGCCATTTCACCTGAGGACTGACCATTCCGCCCTAACCTGGCTATTGAGCTTTAAGAACCTGGAAGGCCAGACAACACGTTGGGTTCAGAGGCTGCAGGAGTACGATTTCACCTCGGAACATCGCAGAGGGAAGAACCACGGTAACGCGGACGCTATGTCCCGAAGGCCCTGTCCAGAGTGCGGCCAATGCACAAGAGTGGAGGAGAAGGAGCGTGCCACAGCAGTTCGAGTAGTCACGGCAATGCCTGCGGATGGCTGGGATAGCGCAGGCCTGAGAAGGGAGCAGCTGGCGGACGCAGACTTGGGGTCACTCTTGAGGAAAGTGGAGGCACGGACAAGGCCAACCTGGGAGGACATCGCCCCGAGGAGCGCCACCTAAAAGTCGTACTGGGCCCAATGGGACTCACTGAAGACAAGACAGGGGGCGCTGTTCCGGGTTTAGACCAGAGGTTCTATTCCCATTAGCCCTGAACCCGTAGGAACTGGACCCGGGGCCTCCTTCGACCAGGCAGTATCCGAGCTGTCCCAAAGGGCGCTCGGCGTCCTCCGTGGGGCTTTCCATGGGACAAGACCTAGAGACTAACAAGCCCCCCATCTGGTCCTATAGACTCAAGACGGGATGGAAGTGGATACGCCACTTACGCGCGTCAACACTCAAGGTGAAGACTACCGAAAAACCTCGGTGGGGCCGCTTGGTGATCTAGCACACCTTCTACTAGCTTTGAGGGCTAGTACCCGGGAGAATTGATGGCTTCCCTCAACCGCGTCCGAAGACGTACCCGATTCCCACGGGTTTCGGGAACACACTGCCCCCTCGAGTCCATCCCAATCCGAACAACTCCCGAAGGAGGGGCTCGGCTGTTCAGCCCGAGCTTCCTCTAGTAACGTCAAAGGTACCACGAGTGCTGGGGGTCCGCAGCGCCCGCACTTTGGCAGCTGAAAGGGACGGATCCCTTCCCCTACGGGAGCTGTTCCGGGTATGGGAATCACCCGATGGGAAGACGTAGAGAGAACAGTTGGTACTTCCCCGGAGTAAGGTCCCTGAAGTCTTGGAAGAAGTGCACGCTGGTACTTCAGGAGGACACCTGGGAGCGAACCGGGCAATTGACAAACTACGGCAGCGCTACTACTGGCTGAGGCTCTGAGCAGACGCTGAGAGATTGTGCCGTCAGTGATACGTGTGCGCGGCGAGTCGCGGCCCCCAGACTAGGAGCCGGGGTCGCATGCAACAGTACAGCGTCGGAGCGCCATTCAAACGGATTGCCGTTGACATTGCTGGAATGTTCCCAATATCCGACCGAAGCAACAAGTACCTGATGGTGGTCGTGGACTACTTCACTAAGTGGCCCGAGTTGTATTCCATCCCGAACCAAGAGGCAAGGACAGTCACAGACTGCCTCGTGGAGCAAGTGTTCTGCCGATTTGGGGTGCCATTAGAGCTGCACAGTGACCAAGGCACCAATTTTGAGTCCAACCTGATGAAGGAGGCACTAGAGAGACTTGGGGTTAACAAGACCCGCACAACACCTCTACATCCCCAGTCGGATGGCATGGGTGAAAGGTACATCAAGACCTTAGAGGAACACTTGAGGAAGGTCGTGGCCAGCCATCAGCGAGACTGGGACGTCAAGGTGCCACTGTTTTTGCTGGCCTGCCGTTCGTCAACACACGTCACCACGGGGATGACGCCAGCCAGCTTAAGGTTCGGCCGAGAGTTACGCCTCCCTTGTGACCTGACTTTTGGAAGCCCTCTGGGGTGGAACAGCCAGCGACCGAATATGTGGAGAATCTGGTGGACCACCTCCACGACATGCACGAGATGGCTCGCCAGAACCTCCAGAAGGCGAACGAGTGCATGAAAACCCGATACGACAGGCAAACCAAGAGCCAAGGGTTCCAGCAAAGTGACCTGGTCTGGTTGTACCGCCCTACACGGACCAAGGGACGCTGCCCGAAGCTTCAGCAGCCATGGCAAGGACCGTACCGTGTGGTGACGAGGATTAACGACGTGGTCTACCGCATCCAGAAGGTGCCCCGAGGAAAGATGGTGGTACACCTGGATCGCCTGGCCCGCTACGATGGTGCTGTTCTGGACGACCGGCCTTGAGGAGGGAGCAGTGTTACCCAAGCGGAAAACTCACGATGCCGATCAATAAATGAAGGCCAGTGGAGGGAGGGGAGGCCGCAGGGGTAGCTGAGTCTTCGTTTGCCCCTCCTCCTGCCGCCAGAAAGAGGTCGAAGCTTCGAGAATGTTTTCACCCTCCATAAAAGGAAATCTCGAGAAACTACGCGCCGCCGATCAATACGGGAGAGGCGGCAGGAGTTAGTTTTGTTGAGTGAGTCGTGGCGAGCAGTAGTGTAAGGCGCGCCCAGTGTACGTGGAAAGACGAACTGGCTTAGTTGTAATTGTGTACATTACGAAATTGTAATTGTGGCATTGGAATAAGTTGGAAATAAAGAACATTTTTGAGTGATGTAATTGAACTTTTTAATTTTACGAACCCACAAAGTCACAATATCAACACGGAGGGTGTGTCCTTAAGTTATGAGCGGAAGGGGTTGCTCGTACATGAGCTTGCTCACGTATACATATTGGAAGCTTTTTTTGTTTGTTTTTCCCCTAAAATTAGTTTTGGTATCTTATAGTACAGTAAACATTTACTTTTAAAAGATGAGAGTTATAATATTTCTTTTAAATGCGTTCAAAGTGTTGTTTTCGTAAACACTTTCTTTGTAAGGTATGGGTTTTCCTGTAATTTAGTTAGATAAAGCCTTTTGTTACTTGTTAAAAGATTTTAAAGAAAGGATGTTTTTGAAAGAATTGGAATTCCCTATAAATTAGTTTTTGGTATTTTATAGTACAATAGACATTTATTTTTAAAGATAAGAGTTAGAATAAGTATTTCTTCTAAATGACTATCTTTAAAACTTAGGCAAAGGCCTTTGTCACTTGCTAAAATTTTTCAAAGAAGGGGTGTTTTCGTTTTCTCGGGAATATTTCTTATCAAGGTTGCTTTTAAAGTTTAGGTGTGCAATTAATAAAATGGTTAATGCAGCTTCTCTCCACTTGGGTCAATATGGTAGAAGAATTGGAAAATGTGTTGACAAAACAATTCGACCTTTTAAAATATAAGGTTTTGATGTCGATTGACATACGTGAGGGAAATTTTTTAAAAAGCTCTCCACATATATGTGTAAATTTCCAAGGCCGATAATATTATGATTGAAAAAACAAGTGAATAAAACTATTAAACTACAGTCCGATACAGATAACACAGAACTCCATATATACCATTTGTATATAAGTTAGTCGATTTAGAAGTGACTAAATGTCATTGAAAGATGCTAAAAATGTAAACTTCTGCCTGCGCCGCGCCCGCCAAAAGAACCACCTTTCTGAGAAAACCAGGAATAGTTTACATTTCGTATAAACGTTTATCATATATTTTGATTAGATGCGATGCATCTTAGGTACTTCATAATGAGCTAAGTACATATGTATTTTTTCTAATTGTGCGAAGTAAACTTTGAAGTGTTTTACATTCTTATTAGTTGAATATTTTACAAATGTGTTTATTCTTTAATTATATATTAAAATCTTATCATTGAATATTCTCATTTCCTTAGAAGTGTAAAAAATCCTCAGCATGGTTTCCTTTGATGAGGAATATCCCACACCTAAATATCCGAGGTTAATAAAGGAACCTCTGAGCAAAATTAATCTGTCTTTTACGCTCAATGCAGTACGGAACGCTGAGAACCATAGCAGCTGTATTACCAAAGCGTAATATTACACCTATTTTTTCAATTTTCTCCACATGATTTATATATAAAGTGTTCTTATTGTTATGGTCTTTTTGTTTACCCGTATAAATCGAAGTATTCTTTACCTTTAAAAGGACGGGAATTCCTAAAGTTATACCTTTTGTTATGAATGCCTATATATAATGCACTTTCCTTGGAAACTATTTCAGATATAGATCGAAATATGCATGTCTTTCTTGAGAAAGATATTTCAGATAAAAGAATACACATTTTCGTGTGCTAATCATCTTGCAACACAGAAAGAGTCTAAGCACACATTGTGACCGCACATAGTCAGGTAAAAGCTAGATCTTTATCTGCGGTGCAATGAAGCACAGTCCACAACAGGCTTGAGCTATTATGTGTAAAATAAAATTAGGAACGCTTTGCTGTTATTGTTCCGACGTCATTATTCTTAAATACGAAGGAACCTGATTTTTGCAAGATTTAACTTGTTTGCATTGTCACAAATGATCTGTATCTTCCCGATAGGCAACTTAGGTTTTCCGTTCTGGATGGAAAGTAGATTCAGAATTTTGTCAACATATCAGCTTTTTACAGAGAATAAATTTATCGTTATATGTTACACCGCATATTTCTCTATTTTAATTTATCGAGCTACGTCACGCTACCAAAGGTTTTTTATGTAAGCTAGCAAAGTCGGCCTCGTGTGAGAAATCATGTTTATACTTCTTTCAAAGCGTTGATTATTTAATTAAGTAATTGATCGTTTGTTTATTTAATTATATAATAATTATCTATGCATTTGTTTATTGATTTATTTAATTATTTCTTTATTTAATTAAATATTTATTTGTATGTTTAATTAATTAATGAGATATAATCGCATTACATATCTTATCAGCTGTTGGTAATCTCGTCTCTGAGTCGATTCTGTGACGTCATTAATGGGGTGGTTGATTCGATAGAATCATGCTGTCTGTGAGTCGAATCTGTCAATTGGGAAGAAATACTCTGAACGCTTTGCTGTTATTGTTCCGGCGTCATTATTCTTAAACACGAAGGAACCTGCTTTATGCATGAATGAACTTGCTAGCCATGTCACAAAGAATTTGGAATTTCCCATCTAGCATGGGAGCGTTCATAACACTTTAAATTCAGAGAATACATTTATTGATATCTGATACACCATATATTTCCTTATTTTAATTTATCAAGCTACGTCATGCAACCAAAGGTGCTTTGATGTAACCCGGCAAAAGTTGGTCGCATGTGAGAAATCACGTTATACGCCTCCCGCCGCGCCGATTATTTAATTAAGAAATTGATCATTTCTTTATTTTATTATATAATAATTATCTATATATTTGTTTATTGATTAATTTATTTAATTATTTCTTTATTTAATTTCATATTTATTAATTTGTTATCTAATTAGTGGCGGCTCTTTTGAGATATTTTAAAATATTAGGTCGATTCTGTGACGTCATTAATTTCGGGATTTTGTAAACTGAAAGGGGAGATGATAATTGCTTATCAGATGTCGGCATCTCTTTGAGGGATTTTAAAATATTAGGTCGATTCTGTGACGTCATTGATTTCAGGATTTTGTAAACTCAAAGGGGGGGGGGTGATAATTGCATTACATTTTCCTATCAGTTATCGGAGATCTCTCTGAGAGATCTTAAAATGCTGTGCTGGCTTTGAGTCGATTCTGTAACGTCACTGTCGGTCGCGTGCCGGGTGGGCGTGTTGTATGACGTCATTCATGACGTCTGCCATTTAGAGGTGTGTCTGTGACGTCATTCGTGCCAAGAGGCGGGCGGCATTTTTAAGGACAAAGAGGTGTGATAATAGGATCACATTGCAATCCAATTAGCGCTATTGTTATCTCATTAGAGGCGGTTCCTTTATGATTTGAAAGGAGCATAACCCTACTACTCACCAACAAGTGTTAGCAAAACACGCGCGTTAAATCTCTTGTTTTAACTAAAACCGAATTTCTGTTGCTAACACCTTAACAATTGTAAATGGTGAAGATGGCGGGCGTTAACGCAGCTGTTGTTGTCAATTTGCGACATTTAAGACCGACTAAATGGCATTCGTAAGAGTACAGCCTATGAAGAGAAATTATTTTGAGGAGCTATCAGAAGCAAATTTTCTACAGAGTGACTGTAGACTGTCGAAACAAATTGCATGAAGGATACTGCGGAAGTACAAGAGCGGTTACAACATGCATCGAAAGGTTTATGCCGATCTCGCCATTGCTTCAAGTATTAATAACTTTGCTATTTTATAATTCACTAAAGTAAGTGGATAATACACTGTCCACCTCCCATCTTGAAATATTCAAGCCACTCCTCCTTCTTCGCTCCTCGTTTTAAATTTAAGTAATACCGAGTTAGAACATGAATCAAAAGGAATATGCCATTCTCGCCTTTGCTTCAAGTAGTAATCACTTTGGCATTTTATAATTCACTGAATTATGTGGATAATATACTATCCACCTCCCGTCTTGAAACGTTTAAGGCACTTGTTCTTCGCACCTCGTTTTAAATTTACATAATACTGACGAAGTTGTTTCATGCGTGTAGTAGTGACACATGCATTTGGATTAAATCCGTTTCCAATATTTTCCCAAATGACATCGTTCTCTTTTACATTCATAGCATCCGTCTTATTATTTTCCACGACATCTTTACACTTCGTCACCACTTCAATTAACAATTATTTCTCCATCGATGAGAAATTTGTCTCACGGCTTTTGTTTACGATCTTGTTCACCCGCTAAATTTTCAGCTGTGTGCAGACGAAAATGAAAACAAAAGCGCATCGCAGGAGGTTCAGAAAATAATACAACTCATTCATAGCCTTCTATAGCTGTAATATTTACCAGTCTCTTGGCGTTAACACGTCTTTGTTAACATTTTCAGAAAAAAGGTTGGTGAAATGCAAGAAATTTAACAGTTGTGTTAGCGCTGTGATACTGCTACGTTAACGTCAATTTTAACATTTGTTGTTGAAATCGAGCATTAGACTAGTATTTCAGGAAACGCTGGCGATGAGTTTTGTTTCGGGCATAAAATGCCTAAGCATGACTTCCTTCCGAAGGGAAATAAAGGATGTGTAACCCATGCCTAATATTTGAAATATAAAAAGAACAGGGCACCTAATGAAGAGGTCTCTCAACAATATGAAGGTGTTTTTAATATCCAATATGAAACGGGAGTTTAGACCACAGCAACTAAGGGAGCGTTCCTGAAAAATCATAACGCTACTGTTGCAAAATTGATAACATATCTGTAATCGGTACCTGAACTGGGTACCTAAATGGTTATTAGCGAAAGGTTCTGTATGTTCTAAAAGCTAGTATAGCGTGAACTAATATTACCACATACACATAGAAAAGGACTGCTATTGAAAGATACATGTTTACTCTGTGCAACCTTGTGTTATTTCTTGAACTCTTTTTATATATTGTAAATACAATTGTGGTGGATTTAGCATTTTGTTTCTTTGACGAAGCCTATATTCTGTATGATTGTTTTTTATTTGTTCCATTTATACCCCGCCTTTAACTGCAATGGTCATTTCAGCAGCAGTTCTCCTTTGGAACATTATCGATGGCGTTAACTCCTAATCGTTGGGTTGTATCATAAGATCACACACACACGCGCGCGCGCGCGCGCGCGATCGTATTCTCATTCATACTTCCAGACTTTGGGGAAGATGGAGAATCATCTTGGTTGGAGAAAAATCCGTGCCTCCAGCCAAAAATCGAACCCGTGATCTCTCGCACGGCAGGCAGATGCGCTACCGATTGAACTACGGGACCAGCCTGTATGAATTTTGTTGGCGAATAGATCTGAATCTGTATATATGGGAAAAGTGAAAATGGTTGTAAGGTGGCTTTGGGCTGAAGGTTCTAGCAACAAATGAAGTGAGTTTGTATAACTTCGTGTTGTTATTTAGTCAGAATTTATTTAAAATTGTAATTACCAATGAAGTAGAATGTATTAGCATCTGAAAATACAATGTACTTTTCCGATGACACTTAGGTAATTTTAATACAAAAGAATGTTTTAGTTAAATCTTAATCACACTATGAGGAGACTTGATCCCATAATGGTGGTATTAATCTGTGATGTTGGCGAAGCTTGACTGATATAATTGGCCAACCTCCGCTACATTTATGCCTAATTTCACCAACAAATGTTAAGACTTAAAACGAGTTTAGCAATAGTTAAAACAAAAATTGCATTTCACCAACAAGTGTTAGCGTAACACTCGTGTTAAATCTCATGTTGAGCTAAGAAGCCGAATTTCTAATGTTAAGTCCTTAACAATTGTAAATAGTCAAGACGGCGAGCATGAACTCAGCTGTTGATGTCGATTTGCTATATTTAAGACAGTCTAAATCGCATTCATAATAGAGTATGGTCTATGAGGAGAAATGATTTTGAGGAACTATCCAAGAAAATTGTTTTACGGAGGTATAGACTGTCGAAACATGTTGCTATGAAGGTTACTGCGGAAGTACAAGAGATGTTAGAACATGCATCGAAAGCAATATGGCGATCTCGCCTTTGCTACAAGTATCAACAACCTTGAGATTTTATAATTCACTGAATTATGTGGATAATACATTGTCCACCTCCCGTCTTGAAACGTTCAAGTCACTTGCCCTTCTTCGCTCCTCGTTTTAAATTTACGTAATACTGAGTTAGAACATGCATCGAAAGGAATATGACTATCCCGCCTTAGCTTCAAGCATTGGTACCTTGCGATTTTATAATTCACTGAATTCACAATAAATAAAATAAATAAGTAAATAAAAATAATTCACTGAACTATGTGGATAATACATTGTTCACCTCCCGTCTTGAAACGCTTAACGCACTTGTTCTTCGCACCTCGTTTTAAATTTACGTAATACTGACAAGTTGTTTGGTGCTTGTAGTAATGACGCATTTGAATTAAATTCGTTTCCAATATTTTCCCCGCGACATCTTTCTCTTTTACATTCACTGCATCCGTCCTCTTATTTTCCACGATATCCTTACACTTCGTCACAATTTCAATTAACAATTCTTTCTCCGTAGATGAGAAATTTGTGTCACGGCTTTATTTATGATTTTGTTCATCCGCCATTTGTGGAGACGAAAATGAAAACAAAAGCGCATCGGAGTACGTTCAGAAAATCATCCATAGCCTTCTATAACTGTGATATTTACAAGTTTCTTGGCGTTAACACAGGTTTGTTAACATTTTAAGAAAACAGGTTGGTGAAATGCAAGAAATTTAACATTAGTTTTAGTGCTGTGACAATTGTTAACGTCGATTTTAACATGTGTTGGTGAAATCGGGCATTAATATCAAATTGTTTCTTGGAAATTCAATAGTTCTTCTACATTAGCCGTGTGCAGGCTAAGATTAGTATAGATAGAATCAAACTGAACACCGCTCTCCGTTTTCGATTGCTCTTAACCATTGAGCTACCAACGCCAACATGCCATTATGACATTGCATTCTCCAACTGCCTGGTATGTTTCTCATATACAATGAGATACGTACCCTTTGTGGCGACTTACTATGCGTAAGTACTCAGTTATGTAGTATATAACAGCAACAATTTACTTTGATTACATTCACGTTTTCTTCTTTTAATCTAGTAAAGACGGAATTTTGTTCACCGAAATTAACTGAAGCATTATCGGCAGAATAAGAAACTATATTTTGTAGTATTAAACACTTATCCAATGAAATACATTTTACTTTATTTGAAATGTCTTCTGTAGATTCGTTTACATCTTCATAGATATCAAGAACTTAGTTAAATTTCCCTTTATCTTTGGAGAAGTACGTTACAACTACTGGGTAGTGTTTCTTCTACCATTATTTGAAACGCCTGAACATAAAGAAAATGGAACATTCTGCTTTGATTCTCTCAGTAGCTTCTCCTTAGTATAACGCAGAGGCACATTTTTAATAACGCCTCACTTTTAATTCGGCCGCATCTTACTTTCGTTGCTACAGAAAGTCTCTGAAAATATGTCAATATAACTTATTACCGCAATCTTAAGACTTGTAAGAAAGTTGGTGTTTCACACCATGAAAAGTCAAAGGTCACTCCGTTGCAGTGATTTTGTCGGCTTCTGCAGAAAATGTTTTGGTAAGGATTTAAGAAGATATTGATTTTTCTGTTGTGTGATAATATTCACGTTATGTCTTTCTGTTCGTAAATGTTTACTCACGGCCTTCACCGCCATCATATTTAACAGTAAAAGACATAACCGCATATTGTGCACCTACATATACACTCACCACTACTAGCTTTTTGTAACCACTCTTTATAATTTTCGTCCTGTAACCATTCTTCATTCTTAGATATAGGGAAGGAACTTAGATACCGTCTGTTCATTTCACTGTTATTACCCACAATTTTAAATTATGAAAACTAGTCTATTCATGAACGATTCGAGTGTTCCAACAATTGCCGGTAAACTGAATCAGCTGATAACAGACAATGAACGAACGATCAAACACAAAAATAGATGGAAATTTAATCGTTCTTTCACAATAGCCGTGTGTAGGCTAAGATTTCGACAGATAATAATCAGAATGAAAAGTTCAATGCCATGGCCGGCGTTTGAACCACGGATCTCGCGGTCTGCTTCCGGTCGCTCTTAACTATTGAGCTACCATGGCCAACATAGGGGAGACCGGGGCAAGTTGACGAGCCGAGCAAGATGACGAACGAGTTAGTTTAAGTTTGTATTAGGAGATAGCACACCCATTATTATTATTATTATTATTATTATTATTATTATTATTATTATTATTATTATTATTATTATTATTATTATGATTATTATTATTATTATTATTATTATTATTATTATTATTATTATTATTATTATTATTATTATTATTATTATTATTATTATTATTATTATTATTATTATTATTATTATTATTATTATTATTATTATTATTATTATTATTATTATTATTATTATTATTATTATTATTATTATTATTATTATTATTATTATTATTATTATTATTATTATTATTATTATTATTATTATTATTATTATTATTATTATTATTATTATTATTATTATTATTATTATTATTATTATTATTATTATTATTATTATTATTATTATTATTATTATTATTATTATTATTATTATTATTATTATTATTATTATTATTATTATTATGATTATTATTATTATTATTATGATTATTATTATTATTATGATTATTGTTGTTATTATTATTATTATTGTTATTATTATTATTATTATTATTATTATTATTATTATTATTATTATTATTATTATTATTATTATTATTATTATTATTATTATTATTATTATTATTATTATTATTATTATTATTATTATTATTATTATTATTATTATTATTATTATTATTATTATTATTATTATTATTATTATTATTATTATTATTATTATTATTATTATTATTATTATTATTATTATTATTATTATTATTATTATTATTATTATTATTATTATTATTATTATTATTATTATTATTATTATTATTATTATTATTATTATTATTATTATTATTATTATTATTTATTCACCATTCAGTAATTACAAATAATTACAATAGGCTTCGTCACAAGTAATAGGTACCTTAAATCTAGTAAAAACATTATATATAACTATATTTCAGAAGCAAAATAACCATATTTTATATCTCTTCCTTACATTTGTCTATAAACTCTTGTAAGTTATAAAAGGGGTTCTCAGTTAACCATTTGTACAGTTTCTACTTAAACATTTGAGTAGGTAATTTGTGTATTCTTACAGGAAGTACATTGAAGAGTTTTATGCCACTTATTTTATAATACTGAGAGGTCATCTGAAGCCTATGGAAGGGCATATCCAGATTTTTCATGTTGCGCGTATTGTATGTATGTATTTCATTTCTTATGTTATAGTTTTGTGTATTTTCTTTAATATATACCAGAACATCATAAATATATAAATTAACTACTGTAGGAATTTTAGCTGCTATAAACAGTGGCTTACAATGCTCTAATTTCTTGGAATCTGTTAATATTCGAATAGCCTTCTTTTGAAGTTTTAGTATCTCCACTATTTTTAGACTACTACCCCATAGTATCAAACCATATCTAAAAATACTTTGGAAGAATGAAAAATATGCCATGCGTACATATTCTTTCGATACAGCTCTTTTTAAATTTGCTAATAAGAATATCACACGTGATAACTTATTACAGATACTACTAGCGCTCCACATTGCTGGGCACTAATAACTTGTACAGTGAGACCAATGCTGCCATTCTGTGGTCTGTTAAATGTAGTTCGTGTTTTTTCTCTGACGTGTTGTAATTTTCAAGACATTCGTCATAAGATTTCGTGGTCTTACAGCTAAGATATCTGGTTATTCTTTGCTATTCATTACTTTCTTATATAATATGCATTTCGCAGTCACTATTTATTAATACTTATTTCCTGTTAATCCTATCATAATAATCAAAGATTTCTAGCGTTCCCTATCGGAGTAAGTTGACTTGGGCAAGCTAACGATTTCGTCATATAGCCTCTAGCACTTGTTAGTGTCTTCTTTTTGTGTGTTAATGATTTTTTTTTCTTTTTTTTTTCTTTTTTTGTAATTTTCATACTATATGATTCCCAAACGTTTGCTTAAAGCGCATCAGTGAAAAAACGCGAGTCACAGGCAATTTTCAAGCGTCTTAACAAGCTCACCTATGAAGGAAATGTTGGTTCGGAAAGAAGCAGTAAAGGTGGCACAAGAACAATTAAAGCAACATAAACGAGAGGTTCGAATTTCAGAAAATGGGGTTATTAAGGAAAAAAATGATTCCTGTACAAAAATGATTAAGCTTGAACTTCTGACACCCATGGCGTAAGCTCAAACTTCCAAAGAAAGTACAGTACAGTGTTCTGCTTGTGATGAGAACTTTGTTGATCCTCCATTAGAAGACTGGATACAGAGCGGCAAATGCCAGACGTGGTAGCACGAGAACTGCTCCAACATTAAAGGAGGAATATTTCTTTGTGACTTTTGTTAAGAAAAGTTACTGATTTTGAATTGTAATAATTTATTATGATAATGTTCTACAGTATAGCCATTTAATTACTATTATTCAAATGAAAACGTGTAACAGTGTACAAATAATTACTGTACTGTGTTATTCTTTATAAGGATAATAATATATTCAAATGTTATCTGAATTGTTATCTAGCCCCGTGATCAGTCATCTTGCCCCGATACCGGGGCAGTATGACATTTGTGCATGCCTACTTAAAATGGGAAGATAATGTTGATAATATTAAAATAAAAAATATGTCCAAATTGGTTTAACACAACAAAAGGTCATGCTAAAGATGCGTGCCAAGAAAACGAAATTACCTCAAAAATGAATGAATTAAAAATGGCGAACTCTTAATATCGTCAACTTGTCCCGGTCTCCCCTACCAGCATGACATTAAATTCTCCAACTGACTCTTATTTTCCCGCTAAATCACTGATATATATTGTACGCATAATAAAATTCTATACTGAGATATACAATGAGATACGCACCTTTTGTGATGACTTACTATGCTGTAAGTATTTAAGTCCCAGGCTTTATAGTTACCACTTGTTAGGTTAAAGGACATTTAATCGTTGTTGCACACTAGCCATGTGTAGGCTAAGATTTGGATAACTGGAGTGAGACTGAAAAATTCAATGCCATTCCCGGCCATGGCATTGCATTTTTCAGTCTGACTCTATCTATCCATATCTATCCACAAAAACAGATGTTGACGAGAACGTGACTTACCAGGGTTTATTGTGCGAGCGGAATATTACACACGCAACAATGTAAAGTTGTCGAATAAGACTGGAAACGCAGCGTCCAGTTACAATAAGAAATTAATAATCAAACATAATTAGGTATGCAAAATAATTAAACAGTAAGGTCATATTCAAGCCCGTAGATTAAAGCCATTGGTCCGTATACCCGGAGAATTCATTCCAAACCCGGGAACTCCAGGCGGCACCCGGATATCTGGCATCCCTAGCTCTGGAAGTGAAGTAATCAGTTAAAATTTTCACGAAGCTGACGTGACCGCTATTCAAACATTTCTCTGTGGCTGTTTGTACAATCTTCCTTAATGCGACAAGGTTAGTTTCAAAGTTAGTTTCAAATTGGAAACAATAAACACGTTCCATAAAAGTTGTTATATATAACTCTGATCCATAATTTTATATAACATCTTTTAGGATACTTTAACGAAGGGCTAGGTGCGTGTTTCATAAAAGGAGGAAATCCGATTGACATTTGAGTAGATTAAAAAAAATTAACTAAACAATTACAAGGCAAAAAGTTTCAAGCTCAAGAACGGTTTTAGAACAAATTTTTGGCCGGGGCAAATGATTGTTGAAGATATCTTTACAATTATGTATAGAGCCAGTTAAGATCGCATCTCAAATCTTAACGTAAATGCGATTGCTATACTCGTATTAAGTAATACCTAAGGGCAAAGCGAGCTTACCAACTTCACACGTTGTATCTGTTTTTCATAAATTGAATGATACTGCTGAACAGGAAATTGAAGATAGTAAGGAGTCAAAAAGTAATGGCAAATAACGGCTTTCAAATTATGCAAAATGTTCAAGAATTTGAGAATCGAAAATAGCGTCCGATAATATAACTATAAAGTACTGAAGATTGGGAAAGAAGCCATTACTCCATATCTAATGCGTTTATTTAACATATCCGTCCGTCCATCGAGCTGGCTGGCTGTACATATAAGGCCAGAAGGTTTTCGCTGTGTACCCACCCTTTAAGGGCTTTACCACAGGTAGTTTTTTAAAGGATTTTGTAGGAATTTAGCATATCAACTGACAACTGTGCGTTATCAGAAGACTGGAAAATCGCTATTGTAATTCAGATTTATAAAGCAGTAATAAAACAAATAAATAAACATCGACCAATTAGTCTAACTTCAAGAGTATGTAAATTGATGGAACATTTAGTTGCAAAATATATAAGGGAGGAGTTAGAAAAAAAAAATGTTTCAGTAAAGCGCAACATAGGTTTAGACCTGGGTACTCTTGCGAAAGCCAAATAACTTCATCATTTTAAGATTTAACAGATGAAGTGAACGAAGGGGAAGAACTGATGCAGTGGAGTAGATTTTTCTAAAGCCTTTGATGTAGTGTCGCAAGTTTACTCATCCAGAAGCCATCTGGTAGAGGAATAGACAAAGACGTACCTTTGTGAGCTAAAACGTTTTTAGAAGGGAGAACACAACAGGTAATAGGTTAAGAGGGGCATAGTAAGTTCAGGGGTGCTCAGGAACTAGGTCCTTTAATAGTTATTTTTGTTGGTGACATAACTGTAAATATTAAAACGGAAATATTACTGCCAATTAAGATTTTTTGCCGACCATTGCCTTATGTAAAAGAAATTCTGAATGGTGTAGAGAAATCCGTGCTTAAAGGTGAAATAAGCAATTGGACTGCTACAAACAAAATGGCAATTAACTCTAAGTAAAGAAATTTCATTACATTTAACAGATCTAAGAGGGAAATTCTTCATAGCGATCACATTGGTGGAGAACAAATTCTACAGGTGAACAGTTGCAAATATTTTGGAGTATACTTGACGAGTAACACTGGATGGGATGATCAGGTAAATTCTGCATCTAGGAAACCATGTAACACATTACATTTCTTGTGAAAGTATTGAAAAAGGAGAATAGAAATTCCAGAGAAATTGCCTACAAGTCTTTAATGTGACCAATTATGAAACTTAGAACAGCATTTTGAAATGCATATAGAGCTAAAGTTGATTCATTAGAGCAAACACAGAGTGGTTCAAAACCATAGGTAAATATTAGTGAAACATTGTAGAATCCAACTACTACGGAACAAACAATAATATGAACCATTGAGTAATGGAGTTACATACCTGTAGCAGCCTTTCAGGGCTGCCCTTTATTCGTGAAGTTTAGGACAATTTTAAATAGAGTAAATGCTGTGTAACTTATTATAAAGATCACTTAGGTGTATGTGGTACATGTTATAAATTCATTGTAAATACTACTGGTAAATTTATTGGTTATACTGACAGGATAGCTCATTAATAATGTAAGCAGTAAAGTACCTAATTAATAATTGTTTGAAAAAAAACTAGTTTTTATATTACAGAACCATAAGTTGGTAGCTATAATACTCCGATTATTAGATGGAACTGTTTTATTCATGGTATTTAGTATTTCCATTTAACTATTACTGGTTTTGAAGTTTTCTTTTTAATCTTAATTTGTAAGTTTAACTCTGCCTCCAGATAATACCCATTTGCAGCGAATAAATAAATACAACTGCATACACTGGCTGGCCCCGTAGCTCAGTAGGTAGAACAGCTGCCTACCGTGCTAGGGGTCCTAGGTTCGATTTCCGGCGGTGGAGGTGGAGATTTTTCTCCAACCAAGATGATTTCCCATCTTCCCCAGAGTCTGGTAGTATGAGTGAGAGTGTGGATGTGTGCGTGATTTAATGATTAAAACACAATGAATACGAGTTAACACCTTCGATATGTTCCAAAGGAGAACGGCCGCCGATATGACCATTGCAGTTAAAGCAAAAAAAAAAAAAAAAAAAAAAAAAAAAAAAAAAAAAAAAAAAAAAAAAAAAAAAAAAAAAAAACCTGCATAAAAGACGTACACACGCGCGTGAACACACAATCATAGGCCTTTCCTAAAAGTTTTATTCCTTGTTACATTACACTGTTTATATAATTGCTTGCTTAGAAATGGTTTCAGAATTAATCAATATCATCTTACATATTGGTACAATGCAAACAAAATTCAATCCTTTACGTAGCTCAAATGTTATTGCAGATGAGCTTGTGCTGAGAAAAAGGCAGAATGTTCCATTATATCTTTAGGAAAAATTGAACAGTCAAATATTTCGGAAATGGCTAATGTCAAGAACAGAGGTACTTGACGCAAACTGTGTGTTCACAGTTTTACTACACTGACATTTTGTTTATTCCTCATGCTTTTCCGCTTATATTAATATTCAGTGAGGATGAAGGCTCTTAGGAAACGTAAGAAGAAGGCTTTATTCATACTGGAAAAGATTTAAATACTGATGTATTAATCAAAAGTTATTTTGCATAAGAAGGAATAATGACTTATACTTCTCTTTTTCACTGGTGTAAAGGGTTTGGGGCGAGCAAACTGCATAAATAGTTGTGTACTGATACTTTAAAAGCTACTTGATTTAAGTGTAAAGTTTAGTAGAGACATTTGTGTGGACACACGTGCGTGTGTAAAACGTGAGATTCACAGCATTGTGTGTACCATATTTTAAAATACAAGGCTCCAGCCTTGATTTCCAAAAGTGTCAGTCATTATTATTATTATTATTATTATTATTATTATTATTATTATTATTATTATTATTATTATTATTATTATTATTATTATTATTATTATTATTATTATTATTATTATTATTATTATTATTATTATTATTATTATTATTATTATTATTATTATTATTATTATTATTATTATTATTATTATTATTATTATTATTATTATTATTATTATTATTATTATTATTATTATTATTATTATTATTATTATTATTATTATTATTATTATTATTATTATTATTATTATTATTATTATTATTATTATTATTATTATTATTATTATTATTATTATTATTATTATTATTATTATTATTATTATTATCATTATTATTATCATTATCATTATCATTATCATTATCATTATTATTATCATTACCATTATCATTATCATTATAATTATCATTATCATTATCATTATCATTATCATTATCATTATCATTATCATCATTATCATTATCATTATCATTATTATTATCATTATTATTATCATTATTATCATTATTATTATTATTATTATTATTATTATTATTATTATTATTATTATTATTATTATTATTATTATTATTATTATTATTATTATTATTATTATTATTATTATTATTATTATTATTATTATTATTATTATTATTATTATTATTATTATTATTATTATTATTATTATTATTATTATTATTATTATTATTATTATTATTATTATTATTATTATTATTATTATTATTATTATTATTATTATTATTATTATTATTATTATTATCATTATCATTATCATTATCATTATCATTATCATTATCATTATAATTATCATTATCATTATCATTATCATTATCATTATCATTATCATCATTATCATTATCATTATCATTATTATTATCATTATTATTATCATTATTATTATTATTATTATTATTATTATTATTATTATTATTATTATTATTATTATTATTATTATTATTATTATTATTATTATTATTATTATTATTATTATTATTATTATTATTATTATTATTATTATTATTATTATTATTATTATTATTATTATTATTATTATTATTATTATTATTATTATTATTATTATTATTATTATTATTATTATTATTATTATTATTATTATTATTATTATTATTATTATTATTATTATTATTATTATTATTATTATTATTATTATTATTATTATTATTATTATTATTATTATTATTATTATTATTATTATTATTATTATTATTATTATTATTTCCAAAACCGTCACATCACTACTACTACTACTAGTAGTACTACTACTACTGCTACTACTACTGCTACTACTGCTACTACTACTACTACTAGTACTACTAAACATTCTAAGCAAATAAAGATAGAAATTATATTTTCACCCACCGAATATCATTGTATACATGTGGTGGTAAACTTCGTTTCAGGAAGCTTTCCAGTTTGCTGTTTCTCTTGGCCCAACAAGTGGTCAGAGTACTTCTTTGTTCCATTTCAGAGACGAAAGCTATAGCGAAAGTAGAGAACCGTTCGTCGAGTTATTTTTCGACACATGCTTCAATCGATACTTAGCTGCTGAACTGTCGACCTGCTCTTCAGGAGGTTCTGTGAAGAATGACAGCTAAGCGGGGCTTTACTCCTCAACAATGCTGGCCTGCGCAATAGCGAACAGGAGTCTCATTATTACTGCAGCACATACGACCTTAACTTTTGTTAACCTTACATGGTGAGCCAGGCGTCCCTTTTCGTGAGTTTTCACAAACTAACATGATTTTGACGTTCTTCATTTGTTAGATTTACGAGGTGCTTTTCGTGTAGGAATAGTCTGCCCAAACTAAAACTGAAGTAAATTTATACACAATAATAATAATAATAATAATAATAATAATAATAATAATAATAATAATAATAATAATAATAATAATAATAATAATAATAATAATAATAATAATAATAATAATAATAATAATAATAATAATAATAATAATAATAATAATAATAATAATAATAATAATAATAATAATAATAATAATAATAATAATAATAATAATAATAATAATAATAATAATAATAATAATAATAATAATAATAATAATAATAATAATAATAATAATAATAATAATAATAATAATAATAATAATAATAATAATAATAATAATAATAATAATAATAATAATAATAATAATAATAATAATAATAATAATAATAATAATAATAATAATAAATAGGTATTATTAATATTATTATTATTATTATTATTATTGTTTATATTATTGTTGTCAGCTACGAGATCAAGATTTTGATGACCTAAAATACATCCAATTTGAAAAAAATGATGTAATATTACATATAAATGACATAAAACTGAGATTTATTTTATTTATAATAATTTGTGAATAATAAAGTTTAAACTACCTCATTTATGAGTATAATTTCTATACCAGTAGAAAAACAATGAATAAAATAGTTTTGAGTTAATTAAAAAAATGAGTTAAAAATATATTTGTACTATGTATTGTCTATGTATTGTTTGAAGAATCTGAAAAAAGGTAAAGAAAAGCGCTTTTGAAGGAGGTCTGTGGAAATTATACTATTAACTCTTTTTAGTTCTCTGATTGTACAAAATTCGTTGTAAATAAAGAGGACTTCACAGCCTATAACATTACGCAAGGATAAGGGCATAGCAACTAACATAGGCACTCATTCACTCGAACGTTCGAAAATTATTTCGTCTAATCTCGATTTCTGTTTTTCTTGACTGTAATTACATCCTCACCCTTACAATAGACATCCCTCCATTTTCAAGCAACCCTTTCCAGATTAATCGTTAAAAAGGAATGGGATTTGTGTTTAAGAATACGATTAAAGGATGTGCAAAGTCAATTATACGTCGAAGATGAATAGTGAACAATTTAATGTTTTAAAAATAATGCTTACATAACATTAATATTATAGCAATGTTTATATTAAATGATCGGCCCAAACGACCTAGTTGTCTCTGGGTCCTTAAACCTCACTCACTCACTCACTCACTCACTCACTCACTCACTCACTCACTCACTCACTCACTCACTCACTCACTCACTCACTCACTCACTCACTCACTCACTCACTCACTCACTCACTCACTCACTCACTCACTCAATCACTCAATCAATCAATCAATCAATCAATCAATCACTCATTCGCTCATTCATTCACTCACTCACTCTATTGAATTTAAGTGCTAGAAAATTACTAAATAAGGATGCAAACAATAAGAAAATTGCTAAAAAGTGATCTAAACGCGGAAACACGATCCATTGCAGGTGCTAGGATTTGCATCCTGTATTGGAGGACGATGAGAGGAATAGGATATATTATAGTTGGACGTTTTGCCCTGCACCCTGAAATAAACTACTCTGGACCGCACATTTACCTGCACCTAAGGCTGCTAAAAGGCACAACCTACAGAGGCCCGCCTCAGTAGCGTGGTGGTAGCATGTCTGCCTCACGTTCAAGAGGTCCCGAGTTCGATTCCCTCTTGATAGACGAATGTCGGGTAACTGTAAGCTCCATGGACGCCGGACTCATTTGAACATCATTTCACCCATTTCATTCATCGTCCGATATGACTTAACGTTGGAGGACGTAAATTAAAACAAAAAAAAACCTACAGAGGGCAGGATACCTAAGTGCTCTTAAAAACCACTATAGACGTTGGCTTGGTCTTGCGGTCTATTCTTTTTTGACGTTGTGGGTTAGCAGGGTGTACAAAAGAAGCTGCCAGGAAGGCACTTCTAGTTGAAAGATATATCAACTATTCAGAAGAGCTGATATAAGAACACAAGGCTCGTTTGACCAATGAGATTGCAGCTAAAGTTTCTTGCATGCTGGCTCTAAAGGGACTCTCCGTCAAACTGCAGCACTGTACTGCTGCATGCATCCATCTCGCCACTATTGACATTTAATAAGATCTCTCTAAATTTATTAAATCAGCTCAATTTATTCACCAGTTACGTTCGTATGTTTACTCATATTTTGGTAAATAATACAGGTTTAGATTTCTAAGACCACTCAACCTTAGAAATGAAATTCATGAAGAATGCTCGTATAATTTGACTGATATTTCTTACCGCAAAAGGTATTTCCACCTCTCTTTTAAGAAGACCACAATTATCGATGTGCTGCCATCTTTTAAGGAAATACCTCGAAATATTTCAGAGTTGACACACAAAATCTGCAATCCCACTCTAGGGCGTCATGCAATGCAAAGATACCCTTTCTTCCCGGCCTCATAACAAGGGAAGTGCAGAACGGGGTTGGCACGGTTCAGCGTCCCAACTCCAAATCTTTTAAAAGTAGCAAAATTGTTTGAATCTGACACCATTCATTGTTAATAATTTTTTAATATAGCTCTAAAGCTACACAAAGCTTATTACAGTAGCCATAGTTATTTTATTGCTGCTATTATTTGATTTTGTCAGTATTTACTTGCTTATATTCGTATGTACAGTCTGAAAGGACAGCCTCATGAAAGATATGTTTTAAAATTCATTACAATCGGCAATTATCTCGTTATGTCTTTAAATATATAAAACAGAGCACAGATTTGATATACACATAGGATTATTCAAGGGTGCTAGTTTCCACACACTAAATGTACAGACTGTATGATAAACTTTGTGTTATATTTTGATGCTCTGGCTGTGTGAGGCGGTTCTTGCTCAACATCTCATAGTGTAGGGAAGGTGAAGGCTACGGATGGCCGAGTTTCTGGACAGGTCGGAGTTTTCCTCGGGGTTCACTCGGTATGGACCCTCTCTTTTCTGCTCTAGGGCAGGGATGCATCCTGACTGGATGCGGTTTGTTTTAGCGAAGAAAATACCTCTATTGTTCCATTATCGAATTATTGTCGTTAGTAATCGTATCTCACTCGTCACCTGGAAAGGCGCTACTTGCAGATTCGTGATGATGTGTGCGTTTGGCGTGTAACGACTAAGTGCTTGCACGTGGGGATAATCCCGGCGAGTAACGATTGAATGTCTTATATGTAATATGTGTTCGGCGTACGACTGCCGAGTTCATATGTGATGTGCCTTCAGTATGTTCCGACCAATGTGTGTTCGATGCATCACTGCCGCATTTATACGTGATGTGCCTTCAGTGTGTTCCGACCGAGAGTGTGTTATAAAAATCAGACATCGACCATTGCTCTAATTTCCCTCACTATCGTGAGATTTTCAATTTCGTGAAAATCACGTGTGCACTTTCTAAGCTGTGGTTGGTTAGTTTCCAATTATAGTTTAAGCTATCGTACGAATTTTGTATGTGCGCGTGTCCGAAATTTGGTACAATTTGGTAATTTTCCTACACTTTAGCGGAGTTCAATAGCTACTTCAATAGAATGGCAATTAACCCGGAGAAGAGCCCTGCAATTCTCCTGGCGAAAACCAGAGCCAACCGGTTGCAGCAGAACTTCGTTTTACGATGCCGTGGAATCCCATGGGTGCAAACGGCCAAGTATCTCGGAGTGACGCTGGACCGCAAATTAACTTACGCTCCGCACGTCGAAGGCAAGGTCCAGCTTGGACACGTCGCGCTCAGGAACCTATACCCAATATTCCGTTCAACCATGCCCCTCCGTCTCAAACTCCAGCTGAATCGGGCGATCATCCCGCCCATGATTTTGTACGGCTGTGAGATCTGGGGAACAGTGGCAAATACCACTTTCGTCAGACTCCAGACGCTGCAGAACAGGGCGCTCAGAGTGATATACGATACAGACTGGAGATTCCCAGCCCAGATCCTTCACGAACATTAAAAAAGCCCGTACATTGTCGATGTCATCCAAGAGAGGGCACGATCAATGTACGACAAAGTCCAAACCCATGGTAACCCTTTGGTGAACTCCCTGGGCAGATATGACCAGAGGGAACAAAGACGCTTGCCATCATACAAACTCCCCAGAGACGTCTTGGGGCCCCTTGGTTAACCCAAGGTAAAGCCCATTAACTCCAAAATTCATATTACGCCTGATGGCTCAAGCGTTAGGCCACCCGTAATCAAAACGGGGCAAAAACACTAAACCGATTCCTCCCCCCCCCCCCCAATGGGAGAATACAATAAAGCTGCTAAGCTGTTGCCTTCTGAGATTACTCAAGGGCATCCAAACAAAAAGTTTAAACAAAACTACAACCTACCCCCAGCAGCACAATAAAAAACTTTCCTGACTCACTTCGCAGGTTAAGCAGCAAAGCGGCTAGGTACTGCGACAGAAGACACCCGGACGGGGAAAAAGATAAATTGCCCCGCCCGACCAGGACTACCTCTGGACCTCTGGTTTGTGTCATTTCAATGGCCTGTTTTGCAGTATAACTTATTTGCCCACAGTAAAATTTAACAGTGAACTTTTTCTTTAGTGTCCATCATGGGAAAGGGTAATTATTGTGGTGCACTTGGCAATAATTCTCAATATTTGCAATTTTGTAGAATGTTTTGTTTTCATTATTCTTGGAATCGCTTTTGCTGTAATTGCGAAAAACCCAGCTACTGTCGGAAACATTTATTTGTGTTCAATTGTCACATGATGTGTGTAATTGTCCAGCGGTTTAACTACAGTGTTCTAAAAAAAAAAAAAAAGAAATTATTCCCAGCATGTTTGCAGTGCTTAGCAAAACGCATACAATGCGCGTTACATAACATTCCTGACCCATTGGTCATGTTTCAAAATCACCATGTATGTGCTCGCATTGTGTAATTACTTCTGATTATATTTGTCAACATTGTCACTGTATGCCCGCCTGGGTAGCGTAGATGGTAGCGTGTCTGCCTCACGTTCAAGAGGTCCCGAGTTCTAATCTCGGTCAGGGTGAGTTACCTGGATACGGGTTTTTTTGGGGGCTTTCCCTTATTCTTAAAGACGAATGTCGGGTAGCTCTAAGCTCCCTGGACCCCGAACTCATTTGAGCATCATTTCACCAATACCATTCATCGTCCGATATGACTTAACGTTGGAGGACGTAAATTACAAACAAACAGTCGCTGTATACCCCAGAATAAATGTCGATGTTTCCATTGTCCATGTTGTGGCGTTTTTCAGAACTTTCAGGTTGCACTTTATTCTTAATATTAAGTATTATTTTTGGGGCTCTTTCCAAATTTTATTTTTTTGGAAATATAAGGCATGTAATTTTTCCGTGTGATTTTGTTTTATTGTATGTTCATATTGCCTAATAATTATAATATTTATTTAGTTATTATTTATTTAAAGAAAAATGCTTTTTCCTGTGTTTCATCTATTCATTTATTCATTTTACCTAGGCAGGACTCCTTTCCTTTTCCTTGTATTTTCATAGTTGTCACAAAAAATAAGTAAAACATTAGGACAAATTTTGGAGTAAGGTAACAAATTATGTTCCTCGGGGTGTAAGGAAAGGTTGCAAAATCTTATGCACCCTGGTGTTCTATTTCATAAATTTTTAATGCGGGTCGAAATTTTAATGCCAAACTGCTTAGAAAAGTATGTGGAGCTCAGCTTTAACTGCCGTAAGCAGTCATTTTCTTCGCAATTCCATCGTTTATTTTCTCATATTATTTCCTATGCTCATTTTCCACCAATCCCCAATCATCTTATTTTCACCTAACAAAACACGTTATTTTCCTTCATCCGCCAATCACCAGTCGTTTTATTTTAACCAACCAAATTTCTCCAACGTCACTTCCTGGTTATCTTTTTACACCCCTTCCATAATCTTTTAATTATTTCTGTTCCCTGCTACAGCAAGCATAACATATCACTGCTCCGTCCCTCAAAATCACGTGACATCCACTATGTAAATACGTAAAATATGAAACTATTAACAGTGAAGCAAACAAATATATACAAATATAATAATTCATAAAAAAACTTCACTTATGTTGTAAGAAATGATTATCTTATAAGAAATGTTGTGAACTCCTGCAATTAGCTTTTTTTTTTTTGTTTCTGAAAGACACAGGAGGGTTTTCAACCCTTATGCCAATTTTATACAAGTTATTTTACTTATTTGTTCTATTTTCACATGTTAAAGGATACCGTATTTAGTTAAGTGAACACTGCAATTGGAAGTACCTATTGGGTTCACATGTCGCATAAATAAAGACATAGAAACGAAATGGGAAGACGGTAACCCTGTGACTAGCATGTTGGTCTCAAGCCCAGATAACAGTAACTATCAATTACTCTTACCTTTCCTTTAACATTGACTGTGATGAACTGTAGAGCCCTGAAGACGGGCCTCCACTACCAGACCGGTGCGGAGACATTCCGTCTCCATTATAGTGAGGCGAACACCAGAGCTAGGAAAGGGAAACCTGTAATACAGCAAGCGTCAGATAAGCCTACCGCTACAGCCTGCAACCCGTTTACCGGTAACCTATCCGGCAGAATCGGCAGAATTCTCGCCGAATACATCAAGACCATCCACAAGCCACCTCCGAAGATTAAACACATCTGTTGAGACCAGTGAAAGACAAACTGGACTTCCAAGTTCCGAGAGTGTACCGCATTCTCTGGGAATGTGGGACACCGTATATAGGACAAACCGGAAGGACCACAGCTACCTGAATAAAGGAACATGAACGGAGCATTCGTTTAATGCAACCTGAGAAGTCTGGACTGGCAGAGCATTGTTTTGACCATAGAGCCAACTTTCGGGAGACGACCATCTTAGCAAAATGCAACAGTTACTGGGAGCGGACAGTTAAGAAGGCTTTGGCCATTTCCTTCGAGAGGAGCACGCTTAATCGTGATGCTGGATTTCAGTTCAGCTCCTCTTGGAAACTGGCCTTAAAAACGGAAATCCGTCGGCTTAAGTAGCACAAATCTATACAGCTTGATCATCAAGTTAAGTAGTTACGTTTCTTTGACCTAATTAATTTTCTATACTGACGCAATCTCCTGAACTGGCATTTAATTTACTGAAAACAGTCTTTTGTTCAGTGATGCGCGTATTGGTAGTGTTTTGTCTTTGTTGATATTTGTGTTATATCCAGTTACACATTCACTTACATTCACTTTCTCTGGGCGAAGGATTAGGTGGGAAAGTTCCATCAAATACTTGGGAGTGAAACTGGACTGGGGCCTAACTTTTCGGGAGCACATCCGGGAGCTATCGCATCGGTCGTGCGGTGCCTTGGCATCGCTATACCCTGTGTGGCGGTCTGTGATGTTCGTTCCCCTGAAGTTACATCTCTTTCAGGCTCTAGTCCTCCCTATCATGTTTTACACGTGTGAAGTCTTGGATATGGCGGCAGGCTCTAATCTGTTACTGCTCCAACGTGTACAGAATAGTTGCCTTCGGGTTATCTATTCTGTATGCAGAGGTTCCCTGTGAGGCTACTTCACGAGGCTTCATCCCTCCGTTATGTGGAGGATGAAATTAGGCACCGGGCCACCAAATTTTACGAGAGTTTACCTCAACATTAGAGTGCCCTAGTTAGATCTCTCGAGGACTATCTAACCCGTGAATGTCGCCTAAAGCGATACCGGCTTCCCCGCATGACTTGCGAACACTACCGGTAACCATAAGGCACTCATTCCAGCCTTAACAAAATTACAACCATCCAAGATTTTGCCTGGATATCTAAATTTCTGCTTTCCCTAGTTTATTAACTAATCCACCAGTGGTGCACGAGGACCATTACACCCGATACTGCAGCAGTTGAGGAGCAACATGCTACTCCCTTTCTTCCCCTTTCCAAATTTTCACCCGCCACCCTGCAACTTCCACACCCCGCCACTACGTGGTTAAGCTCGAACCAGAGCAGGTACACGTCTTAACACACGTCGGGTTGTTCCTCAGTCCGCCAACTGCGACGACGACGACACAGTGGAGCCGAGCATACCAGGATAAATGTTGAGGCTTTACGAATACCATTTGACGTAGTTTTCAATGCGACAAATATTACTAGATGCCGTTACTAACTACATCTCTGTAGGTTTCTACAAACCAGCAGTCAAGTTAATGAATCTGACATAACAGGACACCTCGCATCTCAGATCTGCCTAAAACATGTAAAATACATGAAGTTCCTTACATAGACACCAAAATATTTCAGGCTATTTATAATACAGTTCCCGTAGGGGAGGGGATCCGTCCCCTTCAGCTGCCGTGGTGCGGGCGCTGCGGACCCTTAGCACTCGTGGTACCTCTGACGTTACTAGAGGAACCTCGGGCCGAACATTCGAGCTCCTCCCTCTGGGAGTTGTTCGGATTGGGTTGGTCTCGAGGGGGCAGTGGTTCCCGATAACCGTGGGTGATCGGAAACGTCTCCGGACGGGGTTGAGGGAAGCCATTAATATTCCCGGGTACTAGCCAGCATAGCTAGTAGAAGGCGTGCTAAATCGCCAGGCGGCCCCACCGAGGTCATATCGGTAGCCCTCACCTTTTGGTGTTGACGCACGTAAGCGGCATATCCACTTCCATCCCGTCTTGTGTCCTTGGACCAGATCGGGGGCTTGTTAGTAACCCAGGTCTTGCCCTATGGAAAGCCCCACGGAGGACGCTGGTCGCCCTTTGGGACAGCCCGGATACTCCCTGGTTGAAAGAGACCCAGGTCTTGGTCCTACGGGTCCAGGACTAATGGGAGTAGAACCTCTGGACTCAACAACTATTTATAATACAGTTCGTTCGATATGACTTAACGTTGGAGGACGTAAATTACAAAAAAAAAAAAAAAAAAAAAAAAAAAAAATTACAGTAAAACTTCTCTAAAACGGAACGCGATGGTTCCGGCATTTCTTTTCCATTTACACAGGTTTTCGTCTTACAAAGGGTTGTGTTTGAATACAAAGAAATTACGAAATAGTCGAACAGGTTTACAGTGACCGAAAAATGTACAATAATAACAATAGCCTGATATATGTTATTTACTATATTTGCAACTTACATACAATAATTGTAGTTTATCGTCTAGTTTCTCTTCTGTTTTCAATTTTCCCTTTGCAATCTGCAACTGTCTGCATATCAACGTCATTTGCTTTACCAGACACAGCATTCAAAACAATGTTATAGCGATGTTTGAAACTCCCGAGCCATCCATTGGAAGCTGTGAAATTGTGTTTGCCTAATTTTCTTGCTGTCTCTAAAACTTGAGCCTGAAGCAATGGTGAAGAAATGGGAATTCCTTCAATGCGCGCACTAAAAAACTACTCGAACACAGCATCATTTAGCTCGTCATACTCTGTAGATTTTGTGATGCGTTTCACATGCCTTGCTGTTCCCTTTAACCACTCGTCTTTAATTTTTATTTTTTCAAACTCTCATAAATGTGAGTTTTCCTCACTTTAAACAACACAGTTAATTCTTTAGCTAGACGTTTTTTTTTTCTTTTCTTGTTCTTCAATAACCTTACATTTTTTCCTCCAGTGATAATTTCCTATGTTTAGAACTCATTTTAGAGAATTTATGTTTAAAAATTATTTTCTTCCACTCGTACTTGATCACTTGTAACAATCAAACACATTGCAAAACAGAATTGTACCCTTACAATGTGTGTTGGAAGATCGTAGAGAGAGCTAATGGTTTGCTTTCCCTTTTCATCGAAGGATTACAGTTTTATAGTTCATGGAACTTCGTGCAAATAGAGTCGCCCTCAAAATTATTGCACTTTTTAAAATACGTACGTTGTAACCCATTACACATGAAGTAATCCGTTTCAATCAGGTTATTTAGGCAAACCGTTCCCGAAAAATATTTCCGTTTCCGTGTTAGGCAGCTTTCCAGCTTAGAGTGTACTTTTACATGGGAAATAGCTCAATTCCGAAATTTATTTTCCGTTTTTCCAAGTTTCCAGCATATAAGGGCTCCGTTTTGGGCAAGTTTTACTCTATAACGTAAATTGCGGCGGTCTGTTTACATCGTAATGTGAAACATGGCTATACGAAAACGTGAAATAGCTTATGTTTTACGTAGAAATATAAAATACGTCACGTTAATTACGTAAAACTTATTACCAATCACATTTTATTGAGATTATTGGTAGGTTAGTCGAGATTAGCCATCATCCTATTACAGCTAGATAATAGCAACCGTCTTTCATAATTTTTAAAAGGCAGCATTACAAATCAAGCTGAAATGTTGGTGATCAAAAGCTACTCTAGTACGCATATCTGTGGATTCTGGTCTACCACGATTATTAGATTTATTTCTTTTTGTTCCATTTATACCCGCCCTTAACTGCAATAGACATATCGGCGGCCGTTCTACTTGGGAACATGTGCCCTATTGGTGATCGTATAAACTCGTAGACGTTGGGTTGCTGGTACGTTGGATTTCTAATCATTTGATCACGCATAGGGGAGCGGATCCGTGCCCTTTAGCTGCTGTGGCGCGGACGCTGCGGATCCCTAGCACTCGTGGTACCTCTGACGTTACTAGAGAAACCTCGAGCCGAACATTCGAGCCCCTCCCTGATTGGGAGTTGTTCGGATTGGGTTGGACTCGAGGGGGCAGTGGTTCCCGATTCCCTTAGGAGATCGGGTACGTCCCCGGACGGGGTTGAGGGAAGCCATATATTCCCGCGTACTAGTCTACATAGTTAGTAGAAGGCGTGCTAGATCACCAGGCGGCCCTACCGAGGTCTAATCGGTAGCCTTCCCCTCTGGGGTTGGCGCGAGTAAGTGGCGTATGAACTTCCATCCCGTCTTGAGTCCATAGGACCAGATGGGTAAAGGGCTTGTTAGTCTCTAGGTCTTGCCCTAAGGAAATCCCCACGGAGGTGCCGGGCACCCCTTTGGGACAGCTCGGTAACTCCCTGGTCATTAGAGAGGGGGGGGGGTCAGTCTTCACTCTGTGTGTATTGCCCTGGTAGATACCCTCGAGCTTATATATATTAGATCACGCACACATTTGCACTCTCATTCATACTCTTGGACTCTGGGGAAGATGGGGAATGATCTTGGTTGGAGAAAAATCCCCACCCCCAGCTGGGAACAGAACCCGGGACCCCTCGCACAGCAGACAGATTCATTTTATACGAGGGCATAAATATATATAATATTTATTTACCTCCTTTCGCCCTATCAGCTTCCTCTCCTTAGATCAGACTACCATACTGTCGCCCTGGCGGTAGACTCGCGAAGCCGAAGTCGAAGCCGGTGGAGATTCGGAAAACTTCGGAACCAATCGTTACCGGTAGCGACAGACAGTTGAATGTAGAGTTAGAGAAAATAAACAGTTTGAGGTTAGCTAGCAAATTGTGATGGACGAATGTATTTGCTAGGAGAATAAAGTGTAGTTTTTGTGTTTTATAACCTCGTTTTATCATTTCATGAACCCACAAAGTCACAACTGGTGTCAGGAAGCGGGATAACTACATCACCGAACATTATAGCCATGGAATCGGCATTGGAAATGCTTTTGCAGAAGATGAACGAATTAACAGCGAAGTCGGAAGCGGCAAATAACAACTTAGCCGCGAAGATGAACGAGTTAACAACAAAAACAGAAGCGGCAAATAACAACCTGGCCGCAGAGTTGAAAGAAATAAAGACCGAACTGACCACAGAAATGAAGGCAGCGAACGACAGTCAGGCCACGGAAATGAAGGAGGCGAACGACGTCCTCGCCGCCAAATTTGAGCAACAGTTGGCCGGCGTGAGGGATGACGTGACGGAGCTGGGCAAGCGGATGGGCCAAGTGGACGAGCGCGTCGAGGACATGGCGAACCGCTTCAATGACCTAGAGGAAAAGGCCGACAATAACGCCAAGTCCCTGAAGGCCATGGTTGAAGACGTCGAAGACCTCGCGAACCGCGTAAACAACCTGGAGCGAAAGGCCGACAGCAGCGTCAAGTCCCTGAACGCCATGGTGGAGGACGTCGTCGGCAGGAGACTAAAGGATTTGAAGGCTGACGCACCGGGACGCGACACAACATCGGCGCGCGTCAAACCCCCGAAATATGACGGCGCGTCAACATTCGAGGTCTTCCGCTGCCAGCTCGACACAGTGGCCAAGCACAACAGATGGTTACCGGAGGAGGAGGCCACACAGTTAATAGCCAGCCTCCAGGGACGGGCCGCGGAAGTCCTAAACGCGGTGCAGACGACGGCGGCGCCCAAGGACATCTGGGAGGCCCTGGAGAATCGCTTCGGGAACCACCGCTTAGCCGCAGCATACCGCAGCCGGGTAAAGGCAAGGTCGCAGCAGCCGGAGGAGACGCTGCAGGAGTCCACCATAGCGATCGAGAAGCTGGCTAGCAAGGCCTAGGTTGACCTGCCACTGGAGTCGTATCCCGGGAAGCCGCCTACAATTTTGTCGACGGGCTACGGGACACGGAGATTCGTCAGCGCCTAATGCTCGGCGATTATAAAACCATCCACGAGGCGCTGACAGCGGCATTAAGGATGGAGGCGGCCAAGGTAGCATCTATCCCGACCTCGAGAACGAGGAGTGTCCGCTACGCCGGAGACAAAAGACCAGCTGTAGGACGCCGGCGAACACCTAGTGGCCTGTGTTGTGGGTGTGGACAGCCCGGACACTTGAGGAGAGACTGCCCACACCAGGAAGAGCAGCCGGAAAACGAATAAGGGCCGTCGTGGAGAGGGGCACGTCGGCGCCATTACCACCATCCCCTCGAGTGACAATCCGCACCGTCAGCCGGCGGATGGATGACCTCATCGCGGACAGCTGGGTAAGAGGAAAACCGTGTCGCGTGCTGGTGGACACCGGGGCGTCCGTGACCATCATCAGACCTGACGTAGCGAAGGGTTTGCCGACGAGGAAGCCGAGCCGACCATACGAGCTTGTGACGGCATCGGGCGACACCATGCCTGTGCAGAAGGAAGCCCTGCTGGAGCTGAACTTGAGACGGAGTGCCGTGCGTCTGTGGGTGTTCGTCGCGAAGGTGGCTGAGGAGGTGATTCTGGGACTGGATGCCCTCAGGAGCCACGAGGCGACGGTCGACGTCGGCAGGAAGGTCCTGAGGCTCAACGGAGAAGAGGTTATACTCCGTCAACCAGAAGAGTGCCTTGGAATCTGCAGGGTCGTCTTGAGCGAAGACGTGGTTGTCCCCGCGAGGAGCGAAGTGATAGTGACGGTGCGACCGGAAGGCCAGACAGCACGTTGGACCCAGAGGCAGCAGGAGTACGACTTTACCTCGGAACATCGCAGAGGGAAGAGTCACGGTAACGCGGACGCTATGTCCCGAAGACGCTGTCCAGAAGAGTGCGGCCAATGCACAAGAGTGGAGGAGAAGGAGCGTGCCGCAGCAGTTCGAGTAGTCACGGCAATGCCTGCGGATGGCTGGGATAGCGCAGGCCTGAGGAGGGAGCAGCTGGCGGACGCAGACTTGGGGCCACTCTTGAGGGATGTGGAGAACCTGGTGGACCACCTTCACGACATGCACGAGATGGCTTGCCAGAACATCCAGAAGGCGAGCGACTGCATGAAAACCCGATACGACAGGCAATCCAACAGCCAAGGGTTCCAGCAAGGTGACCTGGTCTGGTTGTACCGCCCGACCCGGACCAAGGGACGCTGCCCGAAGCTTCAGCAGCCATCGCAGGGACCGTACCGTGTGGTGAAGAGGATTAACGACGTGGTCTACCGCATCCAGAAGGTGTCCCGAGGAAAGATGTTGGTGGTACACCTGGATCGCCTGGCCCGCTACGAAAGCGCTGTTCGGGACGACCAGCCTTGAGGAGGGAGCAGTGTCGCCCTGGCGGTAGACTCGCGAAGCCGAAGTCGAAGCCGGTGGAGATTCGGAAAACTTCGGAACCAATCGTTACCGGTAGCGACAGACAGTTGAATGTAGAGTTAGAGAAAATAAACAGTTTGAGGTTAGCTAGCAAATTGTGATGGACGAATGTATTTGCTAGGAGAATAAAGTGTACCTTTTGTGCTTTATAACCTCGTTTTATCATTTCACGAACCCACAAAGTCACAACTGGTGTCAGGAAGCGGGATAACTACATCACCGAACATTATAGCCATGGAATCGGCATTGGAAATGCTTTTGCAGAAGATGAACGAATTAACAGCGAAGTCGGAAGCGGCAAATAACAACTTAGCCGCGAAGATGAACGAGTTAGCAACAAAAACAGAAGCGGCAAATAACAACCTGGCCGCAGAGTTGAAAGAAATAAAGACCGAACTGACCACAGAAATGAAGGCAGCGAACGACAGTCTGGCCACGGAAATGAAGGAGGCGAACGAGGTCCTCGCCGCCAAATTTGAGCAACAGTTGGCCGGCGTGAGGGATGACGTGACGGAGCTGGGCAAGCGGATGGGCCAAGTGGACGAGCGCGTCGAGGACATGGCGAACCGCTTCAATGACCTAGAGGAAAAGGCCGACAATAACGCCAAGTCCCTGAAGGCCATGGTTGAAGACGTCGAAGACCTCGCGAACCGCGTAAACAACCTGGAGCGAAAGGCCGACAGCAGCGTCAAGTCCCTGAACGCCATGTTGGAGGACGTCGTCGGCAGGAGACTAAAGGAGTTGAAGGCTGACGCACCGGGACGCGACACACCATCGGCGCGCGTCAAACCCCCGAAATATGACGGCGCGTCAACATTCGAGGTCTTCCGCTGCCAGCTCGACACAGTGGCCAAGCACAACAGATGGTTACCGGAGGAGGAGGCCACACAGTTAATAGCCAGCCTCCAGGGACGGGCCGCGGAAGTCCTAAACGCGGTGCAGACGACGGCGGCGCCCAAGGACATCTGGGAGGCCCTGGAGAATCGCTTCGGGAACCACCGCTTAGCCGCAGCATACCGCAGCCGGGTAAAGGCAAGGTCGCAGCAGCCGGAGGAGACGCTGCAGGAGTCCACCATAGCGATCGAGAAGCTGGCTAGCAAGGCCTTGGTTGACCTGCCACTGGAGTCGTATCCCGGGAAGCCGCCTACAATTTTGTCGACGGGCTACGGGACACGGAGATTCGTCAGCGCCTAATGCTCGGCGATTATAAAACCATCCACGAGGCGCTGACAGCGATATTAAGGATGGAGGCGGCCAAGGTAGCATCTATCCCGACCTCGAGAACGAGGAGTGTCCGCTACGCCGGAGACAGAAGACCAGCTGTAGGACGCCGGCGAACACCTAGTGGCCTGTGTTGTGGGTGTGGACAGCCCGGACACTTGAGGAGAGACTGCCCACACCAGGAAGAGCAGCCGGAAAACGAATAAGGGCCGTCGTGGAGAGGGGCACGTCGGCGCCATTACCACCATCCCCTCGAGTGACAATCCGCACCGTCAGCCGGCGGATGGATGACCTCATCGCGGACAGCTGGGTAGGAGGAAAACCGTGTCGCGTGCTGGTGGACACCGGGGCGTCCGTGACCATCATCAGACCTGACGTAGCGAAGGGTTTGCCGACGAGGAAGCCGAGGCGACCATAAGAGCTTGTGACGGCATCGGGCGACACCATGCCTGTGCAGAAGGAAGCCCTGCTGGAGCTGAACTTGGGACGGAGTGCCGTGCGTCTGTGGATGTTCGTCGCGAAGGTGGCTGAGGAGGTGATTCTGGGACTGGATGCCCTCAGGAGCCACGAGGCGACGGTCGACGTCGGCAGGAAGGTCCTGAGGCTCAACGGAGAAGAGGTTATACTCCGTCAACCAGAAGAGTGCCTTGGAATCTGCAGGGTCGTCTTGAGCGAAGACGTGGTTGTCCCCGCGAGGAGCGAAGTGATAGTGACGGTGCGACCGGAAGGCCAGACAGCACGTTGGACCCAGAGGCAGCAGGAGTACGACTTTACCTCGGAACATCGCAGAGGGAAGAGTCACGGTAACGCGGACGCTATGTCCCGAAGACGCTGTCCAGAAGAGTGCGGCCAATGCACAAGAGTGGAGGAGAAGGAGCGTGCCGCAGCAGTTCGAGTAGTCACGGCAATGCCTGCGGATGGCTGGGATAGCGCAGGCCTGAGGAGGGAGCAGCTGGCGGACGCAGACTTGGGGCCACTCTTGAGGGATGTGGAGAACCTGGTGGACCACCTTCACGACATGCACGAGATGGCTTGCCAGAACATCCAGAAGGCGAGCGACTGCATGAAAACCCGATACGACAGGCAATCCAACAGCCAAGGGTTCCAGCAAGGTGTCCTGGTCTGGTTGTACCGCCCGACCCGGACCAAGGGACGCTGCCCGAAGCTTCAGCAGCCATCGCAGGGACCGTACCGTGTGGTGAAGAGGATTAACGACGTGGTCTACCGCATCCAGAAGGTGTCCCGAGGAAAGATGTTGGTGGTACACCTGGATCGCCTGGCCCGCTACGAAAGCGCTGTTCGGGACGACCAGCCTTGAGGAGGGAGCAGTGTCGCCCTGGCGGTAGACTCGCGAAGCCGAAGCCGAAGCCGGTGGAGATTCGGAAAACTTTGGAACCAATCGTTACCGGTAGCGACAGACAGTTGAATGTAGAGTTAGAGAAAATAAACAGTTTGAGGTTAGCTAGCAAATTGTGATGGACGAATGTATTTGCTAGGAGAATAAAGTGTACCTTTTGTGCTTTATAACCTCGTTTTATCATTTCACGAACCCACAAAGTCACAACTGGTGTCAGGAAGCGGGATAACTACATCACCGAACATTATAGCCATGGAATCGGCATTGGAAATGCTTTTGCAGAAGATGAACGAATTAACAGCGAAGTCGGAAGCGGCAAATAACAACTTAGCCGCGAAGATGAACGAGTTAACAACAAAAACAGAAGCGGCAAATAACAACCTGGCCGCAGAGTTGAAAGAAATAAAGACCGAACTGACCACAGAAATGAAGGCAGCGAACGACAGTCTGGCCACGGAAATGAAGGAGGCGAACGAGGTCCTCGCCGCCAAATTTGAGCAACAGTTGGCCGGCGTGAGGGATGACGTGACGGAGCTGGGCAAGCGGATGGGCCAAGTGGACGAGCGCGTCGAGGACATGGCGAACCGCTTCAATGACCTAGAGGAAAAGGCCGACAATAACGCCAAGTCCCTGAAGGCCATGGTTGAAGACGTCGAAGACCTCGCGAACCGCGTAAACAACCTGGAGCGAAAGGCCGACAGCAGCGTCAAGTCCCTGAACGCCATGGTGGAGGACGTCGTCGGCAGGAGACTAAAGGATTTGAAGGCTGACGCACCGGGACGCGACACACCATCGGCGCGCGTCAAACCCCCGAAATATGACGGCGCGTCAACATTCGAGGTCTTCCGCTGCCAGCTCGACACAGTGGCCAAGCACAACAGATGGTTACCGGAGGAGGAGGCCACACAGTTAATAGCCAGCCTCCAGGGACGGGCCGCGGAAGTCCTAAACGCGGTGCAGACGACGGCGGCGCCCAAGGACATCTGGGAGGCCCTGGAGAATCGCTTCGGCAACCACCGCTTAGCCGCAGCATACCGCAGCCGGGTAAAGGCAAGGTCGCAGCAGCCGGAGGAGACGCTGCAGGAGTCCACCATAGCGATCGAGAAGCTGGCTAGCAAGGCCTTGGTTGACCTGCCACTGGAGTCGTATCCCGGGAAGCCGCCTACAATTTTGTCGACGGGCTACGGGACACGGAGATTCGTCAGCGCCTAATGCTCGGCGATTATAAAACCATCCACGAGGCGCTGACAGCGATATTAAGGATGGAGGCGGCCAAGGTAGCATCTATCCCGACCTCGAGAACGAGGAGTGTCCGCTACGCCGGAGACAGAAGACCAGCTGTAGGACGCCGGCGAACACCTAGTGGCCTGTGTTGTGGGTGTGGACAGCCCGGACACTTGAGGAGAGACTGCCCACACCAGGAAGAGCAGCCGGAAAACGAATAAGGGCCGTCGTGGAGAGGGGCACGTCGGCGCCATTACCACCATCCCCTCGAGTGACAATCCGCACCGTCAGCCGGCGGATGGATGACCTCATCGCGGACAGCTGGGTAGGAGGAAAACCGTGTCGCGTGCTGGTGGACACCGGGGCGTCCGTGACCATCATCAGACCTGACGTAGCGAAGGGTTTGCCGACGAGGAAGCCGAGGCGACCATAAGAGCTTGTGACGGCATCGGGCGACACCATGCCTGTGCAGAAGGAAGCCCTGCTGGAGCTGAACTTGGGACGGAGTGCCGTGCGTCTGTGGATGTTCGTCGCGAAGGTGGCTGAGGAGGTGATTCTGGGACTGGATGCCCTCAGGAGCCACGAGGCGACGGTCGACGTCGGCAGGAAGGTCCTGAGGCTCAACGGAGAAGAGGTTATACTCCGTCAACCAGAAGAGTGCCTTGGAATCTGCAGGGTCGTCTTGAGCGAAGACGTGGTTGTCCCCGCGAGGAGCGAAGTGATAGTGACGGTGCGACCGGAAGGCCAGACAGCACGTTGGACCCAGAGGCAGCAGGAGTACGACTTTACCTCGGAACATCGCAGAGGGAAGAGTCACGGTAACGCGGACGCTATGTCCCGAAGACGCTGTCCAGAAGAGTGCGGCCAATGCACAAGAGTGGAGGAGAAGGAGCGTGCCGCAGCAGTTCGAGTAGTCACGGCAATGCCTGCGGATGGCTGGGATAGCGCAGGCCTGAGGAGGGAGCAGCTGGCGGACGCAGACTTGGGGCCACTCTTGAGGGATGTGGAGAACCTGGTGGACCACCTTCACGACATGCACGAGATGGCTTGCCAGAACATCCAGAAGGCGAGCGACTGCATGAAAACCCGATACGACAGGCAATCCAACAGCCAAGGGTTCCAGCAAGGTGTCCTGGTCTGGTTGTACCGCCCGACCCGGACCAAGGGACGCTGCCCGAAGCTTCAGCAGCCATCGCAGGGACCGTACCGTGTGGTGAAGAGGATTAACGACGTGGTCTACCGCATCCAGAAGGTGTCCCGAGGAAAGATGTTGGTGGTACACCTGGATCGCCTGGCCCGCTACGAAAGCGCTGTTCGGGACGACCAGCCTTGAGGAGGGAGCAGTGTCGCCCTGGCGGTAGACTCGCGAAGCCGAAGCCGAAGCCGGTGGAGATTCGGAAAACTTTGGAACCAATCGTTACCGGTAGCGACAGACAGTTGAATGTAGAGTTAGAGAAAATAAACAGTTTGAGGTTAGCTAGCAAATTGTTATGGACGAATGTATTTGCTAGGAGAATAAAGTGTAGTTTTTGTGTTTTATAACCTCGGTTTATCATTTCACGAACCCACAAAGTCACAATACTACATCAACCTGGACAACCAATAGATCCTCCAAAACACTGCAATGTTCCTGTCCAGTCTGCCATATATACTGTAATGCCTAAGATGATCGGAGGTCAGCGTCGGGCAGTCGGAATGTAAATAATATATAACGCATGAGGGACTTCTTGGGCATAAAAATCTTTAGCATAGCGTCCTTCGGGAAGAAAGTAAATCCCTTAGTCGCGTGCATAGATTTACGGCACGTGAAGAGGCCTCTGAACAAAATTAAGCAATCTTTCATGCTCAATATAAAATGATGCGCTGAGAATCACAGCAGTTAAATAGCGTCCATAAATAGAAACTCAAAAATTCGATTTCAAATTTTTGCTTTTCAATGCCTTTCTATGATATTTAATGTATGAAATACATTTTCGTAATATTTGAAACCTACAAGTACAGAAGCAGCTTCGTTCAAGCATAATAATTACACATTAAAACATGTTGACAGATTTTAATGCTATCTATAAACTTTGATATAATTCTATAAGCTTTTGAATTACTTATATTAGTGAACTAGTTGCTGCGTACACACCAATAAAATTACTGAAAAACTTCAAATGTACATTATAGCATTCACAGGTCTAACACCTACATAGCATACTACAATGGTGAATTTTTTGAGTGGCCAGCTACATACAGACAGTGGACAATGATTGTTTCACTGATTAATCAGCTATAACGTAAAGCAGGCATAACTCTAGATTAATCCATTCTGAAACAACACCAATCACTGGTACAATTGAGTTAAGTCATGCCAAACAATATCAATTAATAACGTGTATAAATTGGTTATTCAAAACATTTAGGACCACATTATATTAAGTCAGGTCTATCACATCAGATAGACATCTGACAATACTATCTACCACTTTCTAGGTAAGTTTGAATCAGTAGTTATAATTTTGAGTTAGATAGCTAGTTACAGATTTTTTGGAATATTATAAAAAATTCAAATATCACACAAAACTCCTGCCCGATGGGGAAAAACTGTAATTATATTTGAATTCAGCACGAAAAATACAATTAGAATCTGTTATTTTAATTCTTGTGAAAGAAAAGAAGTTAAATTTTGTCGACCAGTGTAACTATCAGTCACAATTGTCAGAAGTTTTAAATGCACTCACTGCGTAATTTAGATTCTCTCAAACATAGCAGTGTTACAGGACCTTAGTATTAACAGTACATGACCAATAGTAAAGACTTTCTACATGTTAATGTCTAATTTTCATAATGATAACATCACTGGTTTCAAATTTGTATTTTTCGAAAAAGATTTAATTGGCTATAAACAAAAGTTTCAGATCACCAAACTATGTAACTATTAATTATCAACTATTAATTATGTAATTATTAATTACATTGGCACGTAACAGCTAAAATACCTTAAAATTTGCAATAAAACCATTTGCTGAAGTTAGCATTGTTTATATGGAAGAATGGTTCAAAATGCTATGTGTCCATTTATGCGGTGCAAAATACGATAAGTCTGAATTTTTTCATACTTTAACCCGCGATTATAGCTTTAGATTAAGCATCTGGCTTTTGACACTCAGCATCATGGTTCTCATTTTTTTTTAAAGCATGAATTTCAAAGGTGTTGTTTAGTTTAGTAGTTATTACATTCTCGGCGCTCCTGCAAAATTGCTATTTGCGGAGTTATCGCATTTGAAATGATGCTCCTCATAGACATGTTCATGAAATTCGAGTATCTGAAGTCGCAGAGAAAACAAAATGACCATTATGCTACACTTCTCTGGACCAGTAAGTTCATCTAGAAAATCTCTTACAATATTGTCACTATTACACTTTTGCAATATAATTTACTTTCGTCTTGCCATAGTTCCTTTTATTACTTTTATGTCACACCAGACTCTCACTGAAAACAGCTGCATATCTTTGAAGATGTATTAATTTTTCTAACTCTGTTTTGTGTCCTTCAGTTTTGGCGTGCTTCTCACGCTCTAATTACCATTTGACAGGATTGTAAATGGATAATATACTTGTAATAGGTATGTGAATTTATTATTGGGCTGTTAGTGAATAGTTCTGTTTATGTCGAAAAGGTAACTGTAGCGGAGCTGGTGTTGCCTCATAGATAAAAAAGGGACAGTGCTACGGAAGAAGACGTATTTACTGTTTGTATTTGTTAAAAGTGAAAATGTTTGTTAGGAGGTATGGGTGGTATTGAGCTTAAGGTTCAAAAGAGGTTAATGTGATGCAACTTCGGTTCGTTATGAAATAGGTCTTATTAGCATCTGAAAATATAATTTTGTTTTCTGATGATACTTAGGGAGCTTTAGTACAAAAACTCATTTTCGTTAAATTATAAACACATTTGGAGGAAATTTCATCCTATCATGTTGGTTAAGCTGGACTGGTTCAACTTTTCAACCTGATCACGATATTTTCATTATCTTTCTCAGTCTTCTACGTACTCTGGTGGTGATCACAAGGTAAGCTTGGGAATTGAGTTTTCAAGTTAGGTTTTAGCTTATTTAGGAATATAAATCTATGTATACACTACTTTAGAAGTCAATACAAAAATATATACCTACTCTGCCTCTAAAGAATTGCATAATGATAATTGCGTATCACGTGGCGTATAGCACATTGCTCTGCCCTTGCGTTTGTTTCGTTTCCTTACATCGTGTTTCTTGTTGTCGGACAATATTTCCAATTTCACGCAATTCTACTGAATGTACTGTTTATACTATTATGTGGATGTGTTTTGATAACTTAATATACGGATTACTTCGGATAAAAATAATTTCATCTTTCCGAACAATCCTCCATTCGGCGAAGCTAAGCTAATCCAGGAAAACTATCCGTGCTTTGTAATACAATATTATCAGTGAGCCTATTGTCACAAGTTTGTTAAAATCACATGCTTTACCAACTTTGAGGAAAAGATTGTACAACTGTGTTACATCATGTTCCACTTCTACATATAAACTACATTCTGCTTATTGCACGAGTGATGGGAGGGAATCGGAGCATTCGAATACAAAAAGTGAATAGGTTATCTTGTAGAATAGCGGCAAGAGCCTTGTTTAAGCCGCTGAAAATACCATCAGTAACCAAAATGTCTAGGTTATCCGATGGCAAAGCGGCCACAGGCAAAAGAAAACGCTATCTAAATGAGTTGAGTAAAGTAAACAAAACTGAAGCATTTATAGAATATCATAAGAAGTATAAGCAAATATATAATAAGGTAATAAAAGCTGCAAAAAGACAATACATAGATACTTGCATTTAAAATTCGTTGAATAAAAATAAGACTATCTGGAATATAATAAAAAATGAAAGCACCAACAACATGGTCAGAACTAGAGACAAAATTACTTTAACAGTTGATAATATAAAATTAGATAATCCTGCTGAGGTATCAAATATCCTTAATAAACACTTCATTAGTGTTGCTGATAAGAGTACCTTTGAATCATCCCAATTTAACAAATACTCCTAATATAAAATTAATCAGAAACATAAAAGTGTATTTCTCAAACCAGTAACTTGTGAGGAGATTCTTAAAATAATAAATTCAAAAAAGAACACATTCTCTGCTGGATTTGATGACGTACCAGAGTGTATAATCAAATCTTGCAAAGTTTATATAGTAGCACCGTTAATGGATATATGTAATTGTTCTATATCAACAGGCAAATTTCCTGATGTTTTAAAATTAATAAAAGTTGTACAAGTATATAAGAAGGGAGATACAAGAAATGTTGATAATTATAGACCTATATCAGTTCAATCAGGGTTTTCAAAAATCTTGGAAACTGTTATGTTCAACAGGATATCTCCTTTTCTTGAAAAAAATGTTTTCAGTGATAAACAAAATGGATTTAGGAAAAATAAATGAATTTCTAATGCACTATACTCCTTTATGAAACAAACATTAGAAGGGTTTGAGGCAAATAATTCTACTATTGGGATGTTTATGGATTTGTCTAAGGTATTTGATTTGGTTGACCATAATATTCTGTTATCCAAACTTGATGCCTATGATATAAGAGGGGTATCTCATAACTGGTTTGAATCCTACCTTGAGGGTAGAAAACAGTATACTGTAGTTAATAAATTAAATGGTCATAATATTAATTCCAATATTGAAATTGTAGATGTGGGGTTACACAGGGTTCTCTCCTGGGACCACTGCTTTTTCTAGTGTATATTAATGACCTTCCACTTAATATTCCCCATGCAGAAACTATTCTGTATGCTGACGACACTAATATAATTATCAAAGGCTGCAACATTACAGATGCTGATCTCATAATAAGAAAGAATTTTATTTTCTGATCATGACCGTACAAAAATCCAATCTCTACAATACTTAGAACATGAGCGATGCACGTTTTATTTTTCATATGGTTATAGTTACCCAACACCCATTCATTCAATACAAATAAGCCTGAAAAACAATAACATTCCTTCCGGACAACATTTATCTCAAGCATAAATAAACAGTTCACCCTACATGCAGTTTGAAACAGACAGAGTTAATGTTCAGTTTGTTTTCACAGCAGAGTTTGTCATTTTCTTAAGGCAAACAGCATCATTAAGTCATGAGTTGAATTTGAGCTGAGATATTGCTAATATTACATTAAATTATTATACACAATGTATTTTCTCCAGTGTTTGTGGCCGCGCCGTGGCTCAGTGGTTAGACCGCTTGGCTCTCACCAAGGCGGCCCAGGTTTGATCCCAGGCGACCGCAAAGTGAGATTTGTGGTGGACAACATGGCGCTGGGGCAGGTTTTCTCCAGGATATCCGGTTTCCCCTACCATCTCATTCCACTGGTGCTCCATTTTCATCTCATATATCATCAGTGTCATTGCCTGCGATTCCGTATGTAGTAAAAGCGGGCGTTAAACACTACACATTTTCCAGTGTTTGTGATCTGAATGCATGATCATATCCCTTGAGGCAGGAGTAAGTGTTTTTTCGATCAACAAACGTGAAGTGATTCATTCTCAGAGCAGAAAAATTATATATTTAATATGAACAAGTTTTTACGAAAAGATAAGGATATATTGCAAGGATGGGCCGAATACTACAAAGAGTTGTTAAATAAGGAGCAAACAATAAATCTGGAACAAGGAGGGAATGGAAATGAAAGAATAGAAGAAGAAGAGCCGGATATTTGGGATGTTAGAATAGCAATACAGAACTTGAAGAATAATAAAACACAAGGAGAAGATGACATAATTGCTGAGCTAATTAAATATGGTGGAAATGAAAGCAATACATAAGTTAATAATAGAAATATGGAGGAAAGAACAGATGCCTGAAAGTTGGAAGACAGGCACAATATGCACAATATACAAAAAGGGTAATAAATATCAATGTCATAATCATAGGGGAATTACATTACTCAATGTAGTATATAAAATATTTTCAAGTATTTTAAATGATAAAGCTAAAAAGCATATGGAAAGTGTGTTAGGTGAGTACCAATGTGGATTTAGAAGTGACAAGAGCACAATAGACCAGATATTTGTAATAAGACAAATAACGGAAAAATTCTATGAGCACTTCCTGTTTATTGACTTCAAGCATGCATTTGATTCAATTGATAGAGGAGCCCTCTATAAAACTCTGCAATTTTTTAAAATGCAACCAAAAATAATAAGGCTAGTAAAAATTACAATGGAAAATACAAAAGCCAAAGTGAAAGTTATGAATAAAATGAGTCCAGATTTTGATTATAATGCAGGAGTAAGACAAGGTGATGGACTGTCTGCAACTCTATTCAACCTAGCCCTGCACAGAGCAATAGAAAAGTTGATTCTAAAGGTACGATATTCTTTAAGTCCAGTCAAATATGTGCATATGTAGATGACGTAGTGATCGTGACAAGAGACAAAAAAATGTTAGTTGAAGTTTATGAAGAATATGAAAGAAGGTCTAAAGAAATAAGATTAGAAGTAAACGAGAAAAAACTAAATACATAAAAATGACAGCAGATAGAAGCAAAAGAATAATTTCAAATCTATTAGTTAGAGACAAAACATTTGAAGGGGTATCCAAATTTAGATACTTAGGAGCACTTGTAAGCAATGATAATAATTTAAATCAGTGCATAAAAGAAAGAATCCAAAGTGGAAATGCAGCATATTATGCAAATTTATCACTATTAAAAAATAGGTTTATTAGTAGAGGAACAAAATACAAGATTTATAAAACCCTGATAAGACCAATAGTAACATACGCTGCTGAAACTTGGACCCTAAACAATGCAGATGAAGAAATACTTCGAAGATTTGAAAGGAAAATATTAAGACGAATCTTTGGATCTGTAAAAGATAAAGATCAATGGAGAATAAGATATAATCATGAAATAGAAGAATTAATAAATAAGCAAGATATTGTGAAATTTATAAAAGCACAAAGGATAAGATGCCTAGGGCATATAGAGAGAATGACGGAAGATAGAATGCCAAAAAGAATATTGAAAGGAAGATTGTATAATAGAAGAAAAAAAGGAAGACCGAGAGCAAGGTGGTTAGATGATGTAATGGGAGACCTAAGAACGATCGGAATCAGAGACGGAAGACAGATGTGTGGAGGAGGATCATGCAGGAGGCCAAAGCCCACCAAGGGCTGTAGAGCCAGTAGAGAAGAAGTTTTTACGAAAGCACTCCAATACAGCAAAAAGGGCAAGTGTAGATTTTTCAAAAACCCAGCAATTAACTATAGAAGGTTTTGGTGTAGATAGTGCACATGTGTTGCAAATTCTTAGTGAAGCAGCTTCATGGTTAGAAAAAGGGAGCTTGCCTGTATTTCAATCTTCAGGAAAAACTCACAAAGCTGGGTGGAAGGTTACTGGATTGGAAACCGTGCTTGCTGTTCCACTGCTTGACGTATATCAAGGCAAGATTTTAATGTGTTAGGAATATTGAATGTGCTGTTTAATTACAGGAAAAATTGGCAGAACCATTGCTGGCATGTAAAATGTGCTATGTACAGAACCTCTGCCAGTACACCCACCACGCTTGGCTAAGAGCTCCGCCTGAGCATTGGCCAGCGTTCATATGCCTTTAACTTTTGTGAGCATTATAATGAAACTATGAAATATTAATACCCTAGTGAAATTACTAAATAACTAACGAAGAAACCAATTCTTTTATAAATTAAACTAGCCAAACAAGTACGTTTTGATTATGCACGGCGAAGAGAAGAAACTAGCAATGCTTTACCTGACATGCATCTACGTGACAATACAGTAACATTTTTGATGAAATTTAGGGAAGGGGTTAAGGGGGAAGTCTCACTTACTTGGTCGAAGTTATGCGCTAGGGCCTTTAAGAGGTGTGGTCACTGCCATTGCCATAGCAATGCTCCCTCCCATAACTTTCTCTGCAAATTGTCACAATACTAAAGTAATTTTAATTCCACCATGATCATTACTACAGATACAACAGTCACAAGACTTATCTTTAGCCTTTTCAACAAAAAGTGCACAGCTAAACAGATGTGAAAATCACATCTATATCTACTATCATAAAATTCATTAGTTACGTTATGCATACGTTATCTATTATAATTTTCTGCTAATTAGCATCCAGGTTTTTCCTTAAACAAATTTTGGGGTTTGTGAGGAGTTGGAAAATGTTTAACAAGAGTTTTATTCGGAATGTGTGATTTGATGTTGGTCTTATTTGGGGTTTGGTAGGACTTGGAAAATATTTAACATGGGTTTTATATGGAATGTATGATACTGATGTGGGTGTTATTTGAGGTTGGTAGGACTTCGGAGATCCATGGTGCAAATCCTGACTATGGCATTGAATTTTTCAGTTTGACTCTACCTTTCCAAACTTTGGTCTACACCCAGTTAGTGTGCAAGACCAATTAATTTCAATTAATTGACGTAATATACTATAAAGAATGAAACTTTTCTGGTAAGCTACCATTAAGGTAGTTGTCTCATGTGTATATGAGAACTCCCTTGGTTATCTGTGAAAAAATGTGAGTCAGTCAACATACCGAGGAATAAAGCAGGATACTGCAGGTAATACAAAGCTATACTTCATATAGCAGAAAAAAATGGGTACAGCAAAAGTCTGGTGTTAAAGAAAATTAAAATGGCTAAACAAAAGAGAACTATTAAGGAAGCAACCACATTCACCAAAGTAAAATAATGCAACAGCATATTCAATACCAGCCAAAAACATTTAATGAATTCAAGAAGATCTTTAGAAAACAAAATATCATCTTGGCATCTGTAAGTACATACTTACATTAAAAAACAAAAGATGAAATCCCATCAATCAATAGACTCTGAATATGCCAAATAAGTTGTAAAGAGTGAAAAAATTCTACATAGAGAAAACTAAAAGAAACCTAAAACCAGTCAAAGAAAATTTTACAAACATCAAATTGAAACAGGAAGACATTTCAGCAGTATCACCATAACCTTTACCTAAATCCAAAGTTATTAAAAGATAGTTTAATCATATCAAATGACAACATGGGAGAGCATTAATATGAAAATATAAAGGCAGAGTAATAAACTTTGAAGTTCCACCAGTCAATGATTTAATAAAGCGGTTCATAGTTGCTCTACCAGAGAGAAGACCATAGACAACAAAACGGATGATAGTTGGACCTTTGAGGTTAAAAATGGTAGCAAAATCTACTGAAACTAGTCCCTTAAAAATTAAAATGTAAAGTTACAGTATAAGGCAAAACCAAACATAAATAGTGTTATAAATTAATTTGGACATCACTGTTACTAAATTTCTTGAAAATCACGTAATTGCCATTAGTCTACAAACATATATATATGTATGTATGTATGTTCTCCATTATTCCAATTCATATAAAGGGTAGTTGCAGAGATTTTGTTCACTGAACTTGAATTGCCGGTTTGATAGGTAATCACCTCATACTTTATTTTCGCATTACGCTTTTGATATTTAGATTTACATGTAGGTTGTTGTTATTATTATTGCTATTATTAATTATTATTATTATTATTATTATTATTATTATTATTATTATTATTATTATTATTATTATTATTATTATTACCTGCATAAACCTTTTGTTAATATGCTGTTCATTTGAATCAAGACCTCTAAACATATATTTCCAGTAAAACTTGTGTATTGAGGCTTTTTATCCCCTCCCCTCTTCCCACCCCAGTCGGAATGCAGTACCTTCTCTACCAATTGTAGTTCATTCCAATTTAATTTGACTAGAATGCTAGCTAGTTTCTTTCTAGCCTTCACTTTAAGCGTTCAACCATATATGCATCTCACCTGAAACAGGATTCGAAGATGACAGCTCATGGATCTAAGCCCATTCTATTGAACACTATATCAACGATACATACAAGGTTTGGTTCATGATCCCGGACCTAAAAAAAAAAATTATTTATCAACATAATCTCCAGAACAACTAATACATTTGTCATAGCAGTGTTCTAATTTAATTAAACCATCTCTGTAGTGCAATTTATCATGTCCTCAAAACAGCTGTTTATCGCGTCAATGACCTCATTGCTGTAAAATCTTCATCCTCCAAGAAATATTTTGAGGTTTGGGAACAGGTGGTAGTCACTGTATGCTAGATGAGGCGAATAGGGTGGAAGTTCAAGCAATGCAAACTTTAATTCACACATTTTTCCCATTGAAGTGACTGAACGATGGACCAGAGCACTGTTGTGAAGAAACAGGATTTTTTTCTTTGCCAAATCAGGTTTTTTTCTTTTCACCTCATCACTCAAACGTTGCAGTTAGCTTGCGCAGCAGTCACCATTGATACTGTTATGGTTTTCCAAGTAATCACATCAATTCCTTGTGCATCCCAGAAAACTCTTCATGACCTTGTTAGCTAACAAAATTTATTTTGATGTTTTGTAATTGGTTCACCTGGCAAAATCCATTGTTTTGCCTGTGATTTACTTTCTGGAGTGTAGTGATGTATCCAAGTTCTATCCATGGTGGCCGCGCCGTGGCTCAATGGTTAGACTGCTTGGCTCTCACCAAGGCGGCCTGGGTTCGATCCCAGGTGACCGCAAAGTGAGATTTGCGGTGGACAACACGGTACTGGAGCGGGTTTTCTCCAGGATCTCCGGTTTCCCCCACCATCTGATTCCACCGGTGCTCCCATCTTCATCTCATGTATCATCAGTTCATCGCCTGCGGTGCCATATGTAGTAAAAGCGGGCATTAAACACTACACATTTCATTTCATTTTATCCATGGTACTAAGCCATCTCAAAAATTCACTGGGACTTTTAAGGTAGAGCTCCAAATTCTTAACAGAAACACGTTTGTTTTGCAACTTTTGATCAGGTGTCGACAAACGCAGCACCCATCTTGCACAGACCTTGTTAAACCACAAAACATTACTTAAAATACTACCTGCACATTATTTTGATATGTTTACAGCCCCTACTATCTCAAACAACTTTAATCTATGGTCTTCCAGGATTAAACGATGAATTTTTTCAATGATCTTTGGAGTTGTGACTTCTTCAGGATGTCCAGAGCCAGGCTCTTCACTAGTGCTCGTACGTCCCATTTTAAATTCTGCAACCTACCTTTTAATCATTGTATGTGAAGGGGCAGAGTCTTTCAATGCCCTGTCCATTTCCTCCTAGATTTCCTTGGGCATTAAGCCTGTCAAATGGAAGTATTTAATCACTGCTCATTTTTCCAAGTCCTCCATTTTCGTAAAACCTGTAGTCTTGTCTTGCAGGCCATTATTCAAAAAACATCAAATATTACCTCTAGCATGTATGTATATTTTGGAATTAGTGATCCATGTAAAACAAAATAAACTACTAATACAAAATTACAAAAATGCCGATATTCACAAATACAATACATGTCAGAAAGATGACTTTCACATTCAAAGTTGTAGAACGGAAATCTTCAGGTCTAGTGCTATCAATAAAGGTATAAGATTATACAACAGGCTACCAGAAAATATTAAACAAATGAAGAGCCTTATACATTTTAAAAAGGGAGTAAAACTCTTTTTACTGCAACATTCCTTTTATTCTGTAAAAGAGTTTTTAAATGTTAATTAGTTTTAAGTGATTGTAAATAATGACAGTGGCCATTAATGTAATTTTTATTGTATGACGTGTCTGATATCAATCGAAAGGACAAAATAAATTGAATTAAATCATGAATTAGAGTAAACTCCACATTTGTGAACAATTACTTGTATGTAGCATTTCTCTATGGTCTTTATATAGTATATATTTATTTGCTTTTTCTACTTTATACTTTTGTTGGATCCTGTATCTGTTACAGTCTTTAGTCTTATGTAACTTTTTATATTTATCTTTGTATCTTGAACTGACGTGTCCTATAACATATGTATTATGTTCCAAAGGATGAAATAAATACAATACTATACAAAATGCTGTCATTAAAAACTAAAGAAGCTATTGACCTGTAACTATGGATACATGCTTGTCTTGAGTTAAACTATATGAAAGCTATCCGTCAAATTGGCCCATTGGCTCCATCTGTGAGGCCTGGGACTTATCAGCTGACATTCATACATATTTATACATATGTGTTTCATCAAGAAATGCTACTTCTGTATAAGTCAGGTATCTTGCATTAGCAGTAAATTTTTGCAAGCTAATTTCTGAACAGCAATATCCTTCATTATATTGGATACATCCTAAATTCCTAAAAGGCAAAACCACCTTTGTACACATGGGACAATTAAAAAATAACCAGAAAGATAAGAAAGGGATATATCCAGTAACTGGTAGCAATTCTAATCTCCTTCACCAGTTAATGATAATAATAATGATGGCAGATGATCTAGCATAATAATACCTTTGTATGAATTTGAAAGAATTTTCAAAATGTTTAAGAGAAAATGGTCAGATAATTAATCATTTTGAATGAGGCATTTGTTGAATAGTTTTGTAAATTAACTAAAGTTTGTCAATTTCATGTCTTTTTACTGCAGCAAAAGTTGTACTAAATTTCTGCAAACCAGATTTCCGAATTTATGTAACCCTTACAGTCACATTAGTAACTGTTATAACTACAAATTTTATTCATTGTATCCTATACATATTAATATATTAGGAAAAATTTGTATATTTAGGCACATTTCCTGTTCATCATTGCAATAAAGAACCATTACCATTTGTGTTTCTTGGGTTTGAAGGATCGCCTGTTTTCTTGAACACTCCAATACTTTGAAAAGCTCCTCTGTATTTTAACTGGCATCATATGCATGCTTGAAGTGACCAATGTACCCTGGTGAAAAACGTTCTTCAAAACTAAAGTCAAAATGTTCACCTTGCAGAACTTTCTCAATTTTACACAATTACTGATTAGGCAATGTTCTTTTCTAATACATTTTTCATTTTCTCACAAACTTCTTGACCAATTTTTCCAACACACTTTTGCCACTGTTCCTCCACACTTTTGTTCCTTTTGATAGCATGTGTACTATCATCTCTTTTTTCTAACCGTGTTATTTATCATATCTAGATTTGCTTAATGCAATACATTGTTTACTTACAAGGGAACTATCACTGTACTCGCACTGCTACTCACCTGAAAATTTGATGGTATAATGCCTGCTGTATGTAAAGCATGTGTAGCAAACATCTGCTGTGGTGTAGAACTACGATACCCAACACTGAAGTCTAGAATGTGTCACATGCGACCACTTCCACATAGCCTTTGAACATCCCTTGTCAGCCCTGTGATGGGTGTGGGAGATTGCTTCTTAAGTATGCCCTGGCAGGCCACTACCCCTCAGGGGTAAACATCCCTCCCATTCAATGCTGTGTTCTTATGCCTATATGTTGCTAAGCATTCTGGACTCATTTTCAGGTACTGCCAGCTATATTCAGGACCTGATTTTTGGCATGCAGGCCCCACATAGAGCAGAGATGATGCCATCAAACTCTCAAGCGAACAGCTATGAGCATAGTGATAGTACCTGACTGTGCAGTTCAAATGGGAAAAGTTCTGGCATGTAGCGAATCAGATGCATTAGAGCCTTCAGCTTGCCACCTCGTTACCCCCACTCTTTTTATATTTCCCTCTCTCTCGCTTATTTGTGAGTCTTCTTGGTGCTAGACATAAGGTTGAATTTTCCAAAGCTTTATAATGCAGTTGTTCAAATCACAATTGCAACATGGATATTTGTATATTTCGCACATGTTTTAAATATATAGTTCAAAAATAGTTTACGAATTACCTATTTTTGTAGTCCAACAAAACTGCCAGCAGCGCATCCATATAGCTAAGTGAGTGTGTGGTGTTTTAGGGCCCGTCGACAACATCCATATAGCTATGAATGTAACTTATGTTAAGAGAATTCATCATTGTCACTGTCTTCATCGTCTAAGTGTTGCAAGTTTATAATGATAGACTCCAAAATCTCATCACGTGCTGTTTCTTTCCTAAAGCAGTGTTCTTGTAGTTTATCTGCATCTCAATCTTGTGTAACTTTATCGATTTCTTCCTGAATAAGTTGTTAAGCGTCAGTCAGTTCAAAAGTATTATTTCTGTTTGCAACATAATTTGAGCCCACATTAACTCGATTGGATTGTTCTGGCAGTAGTAAGAGGGAAGGTGGTTTATAGTACCTTGTGTCTTATTTCAATTGGAAGCTGATCCAGCTTATACACTTTCCCTGGTTTTTAAAAGGAAGAGCAACTGAATAATACTATTTTGAACTCTCTAGAGTAAACAGAGATTATGAACCATTCATAAACAAAGATATGTGACCAGATGCATTCTGCTAGACCAGCAGAAGGTGTATTGTTTATTCTCGCTCAAATTTAACAAACACCTTGGCTTATTCAAAGTAATTCTTTTATCACATCATGTCAAACGTTTACATTTCAGTTCAGAATAATTTCGAATATACATTCACGCATATATGCCAACCAATAATGGATGATATCCATTACAGTGCTTACATTGCAATGCATTGTTATAATATAATAGTAATTTATTTTTGAGTTTGAAGAAAACTTGGTGACTGAAGAATACTTCACTGTTAATAATGTTTCTGCTTTTAATATTTAGTAATTTATTTATTTGTATTAGAAAAACTATTTGAGCTAAAAATATGGGGTTTTTGCGGTTATATGAGATAGATTACTATACCATCCTCATGGATCAGATTTGCAGAATCTGAATTTTTGTCTTAGCGTGAATAGTAGTTATTGAAGAATGATTAGGTTGGTGCTAGTCACACACCACTTAGACGGAATGCCATACGATAACACTGCAGGACTGCGATTGGTTGCCCGTCTAGTAGTGCTCAAGGACAAACATCATCCCATTTGAAACACATAATAGTTACTTTATGGGTTATAAACACTTGCACTCTTACATCTTGTTGGCACCCTGTAAATTGCCCTTAACAGTGAAGTATTTCCTCACCCAGAGTTGTCATTTTTCCTCACTATCGAAACAGCTAGCTTTGGAAATTAATTGTTCTTTCACACTGGCCGTGTGTAGGCTAAATAGTGGAAACGTAGAGTCAGACTGAAAAATTCAATGCCATAGCCAGGATTTGAACCACGGATCTTCTGGTCGCCGTCCAGCCATTCTAACCATTGAGCTACTATGGCCAACGTGCCAATATATCATTGAATTCTCCAACTGACTCGTATTTTTCCACTTAAGAGTTCTCAAACACATGAGACAACTACCTTAATGGCAACTTACAACATGTAAGTACTTTAAGGCCCGGGCTTTATAGTTAACCACTATTATGTTAATGGAAATTAATTGTTCTTTCACACTGGCCGTGTGTAGGCTAAATTTTGAGAACGTCATTTACGAGTCAGTTGGAGAATTTAATGTCATTGGCACGTTGGCCACAGTAGCTCAATGGTTAGAGTGGCTGGATGGAGACCAGAAGATTCGTGGTTCAGATCCCAGCTATGGCATTGAATTTTTCAGTCTGACTCTACGTTTCCACAGCTAGCTTTGTTTATCAAGCAGTTTAGTTACTATGACTTTGTACTTCAAAACTTCTCCAATACATTCAGTTCATCAGTTTCCTTAAATACTCTAACTTGTGCAAGTTTCCCTTGTGCTAGAGAACTGTGCCAGAACTGTCTAGACTACTTATTTGGTGGTCATTTATTGTATTAACATGAATGATGAGTTTTCTATTTAATGTTTATATTTTGTTTAATATTTCCACTCTTGTAATATGATGATCACGCCTGTACTTGCTTTGCATATTTTTTTACAAGCATTGAATAATAGATACAGTAAGCATGGCACTGATGACCTAGCGGTTTTGCGATACTCAAATGCTGCTGCTGATGACATAATATAGTGGCAATTTAAACATTTATTCAATATTTTTACCATAAGAGTTTAATTTATCATTGTTTACTACTGATGCTATACACAATGTGAATCAGTCAAATTTATTTTGTAGCACTTAGTTAAATCTCTCATAAAATATCTTGTAATTTTCATCTTTTGTAGCATTACATTACTAGAACTTTTTGAACAGTTCACAGATGTGTTTTATAACTTAGCATGTATCTTGTTACAGATATAACATGACTGCCCAACCCAATCCTAATGAGCAACTTCTTACAAGGATCATCGCTTTGGAGGAGAAGATGAGTTTGATCTTCTCCGAGCAAACGTCGAGAGATACTGACCTCTCTGTGAAAAGACACTTCCCTATCCTCATTGTTGATAATGAACAAGAGATAGTCAAGCTGAAGCAAGAACTTAAGACAAGCCAAAAAATTATTAATGGTTTGGAGGAAAAGATAAAGGATTTAGAGAAGAGATTTGAAGAAATAAAAGACCAAATGATAACCAGTAACACCAACGCTGAGGTAAGTAAAATGTACTAGATGCTCTTTACAATTTGCTGAGATTCTTGATTGTGTATAAATGTTGAATTGTTTTAACGTTAATGTAAGATGGAGTTAGGAGTACACAAATAATCTCAAGTATGTGTATGCTTGCTCAAAGAAACCAGAAATACTATAAGAATGTTGGTGATGTAAAGTCTGCTGTGTGCAGAAAGAATTTCTCAGGAGTATTCTCTTCCATAGATGTGGATTTATATAATGCTCCATGGCTGTTCTACAGATGATGTATGCAAAAGCTTCAATTTACTTTCTCTACCACCTTACAACTCTTCCCTCAATTAAAACTTTAAAGAAAACTTTAACCTGAAAATGATAACAAATTTATTTTCAGTTTCTGATCTCGTATTTTAGGTAAAGAATATATTATTGTAGACCAAAAATCTGATGTTGAGATATCACATAATTATGTTTTGATGACGCAGAAAATGAAATAAGACCTGAAGCTTTCCTGGCGACGAATATGCTCACTTTCTTCTCGGGCAGCCAGCCAGGTGAAAAGACGATTAGATATTAACGTTTCACGAGTGTGCATCGCTCCCATCATCAGGATATTTATAAAATGTTATAACCACAAATGAAACAAATAAATGATATTTTATAAATATCCTGATGAGGGGAGCAATGCACACTCCTGAAGCATCCATATCTAATCGCCTCTTCACTTGGCTGGTTGCCCGAGAAGAAAGTGAGTAGAAAATGAAGCTACCTACAGTGAAGCAATAAATAATACACAAATGTAAATATTTGTAACAAAGGCTTCACTTATCTTAAGAAATTGGTGTTAATTCTTCTTTCTACAGTCAACGCAATGGAAATCTTTACATTTTAAGTGCAAGGAAAATCTTAACATACACAATGCGCGCAGTTTCTTCTTCCACCACTACACAAAAAGGCGGGTGGAGCTGCAAATCATGTGATTCTCGAGTGTACAGCAGCAACTTCCTTTCAATAGTAGCCCAGGTCTCAGTCTGCCTCTGGTATATGCATTCAGCAAGTTGTTTATTGTGCGTTCTTGTCCGATTTTTTATCTCAGTGCTGTTTTTGAAGGTGTGTATTTCTGCACCCAATACACATAATGGGACGCAAAAAGCTCACTTATGAGGAGAACACTCGTGCTGTAACTCTGTTAGAGGTAGGTACCTCTGTAATTCATATAACTGCTGATCTAAAGGTTTCAAGACAAGCCATTTACGACCCAAAAAATGCAGCAACACCTTTGCCACATGGCACCACACCAACTCGAAAAACAGGCTCAGGTGGTAAAAGAAAGACTTCTCAAAGGACTGATGACTTTCTAAAACGTGAAGTGATATCTAATCCATGGATTACAGCAGCAGCTTTAAAAAAGAATCATCCAGAACTGCTCAAAAGTGTAGCAATCCTGACCATTCAGCATCCCCTTCAAAAAGACTTAGGTTTACCAATTCGGTGTGATGCTAAGAAGCCTCTTCTAACTGAAGCTATGATGAAGAAAAGAGTACAGTTCTGCAAAACATATCAGCACTGGACATCAGAGTACTGGCGTAAAGTAATGTTTTCTGATGAAAGCGGCCACGCCGTGGCTCAGTGGTTAGACTGCTTGGCTCTCACCAAGGTGGCCCGGGTTCGATCTCAGGCGACCGCAAAGTGAGATTTGTGGTGGAAAACACGGCGTTGGGGCGGATTTTCTCCAGGACCTCCGGTTTCCCCCGCCATCTCATTCCACCGGTGCTCCATCTTCATCTCATGTATCACCAGTGTCACCGCCTGCAGTGCCGTATGTAGTAAAAGCGGGCGTTAAACACTACACATTTCATTTCACTGATGAAAGCACTTTCAAATTGGTTAGAGAGAAGGCCATAAAATGTGTCACGGTATAATCCAAAGTTTATGGTCAAAACTGTTAAACATCCAGAAAGTGTGATTGTGTGGGGTGCCTTTAGTGTCAATTGTGGTAGAGGTGGTTTGTACTTTCTGCCTAAAAACTGCAACAATGAAGGGAAATAACTGTTTTGAAGTGTTGCAGCAGCATTTGATCACATTTTGGCCAATTCATCAATGTCAGTTCTTTATGCATGATGGTGCCCCTGCTCACATAACAAAGATGGTTCAGAAGTTCCTAAAAGACAATAATATACCTGTACTTGGCTGGCCTGGTAATTCTCCTGACCTAAATCCAATAGAAACTGCTTGGGATCAAATGAAAAATAAAATTGAAGAACTGCAACCATCAAAGATTAAGGAGCTGCAGGAGGCATTGAAGAAGTTATGGGTGGAAATGGACAAAAAATATTTTGATAATCTAGCAGATTCGATGCCCAGGAGACTCATGAAGGTGATACAAGATCAGGGAAATATCACCAAGTACTAATTGTACGGAAAAGTTCAAAATAAAACCATGTAAAGCCAGTGCTTTTGTTTTTATTACCAAAGTAAAGATTTCCATTGCGGCCATTGTAACGGAGATCGATAAAGGTAAAGGTAATAGAACTATAATATAATAGAACTAAAGCAGATAAAGGTAACAGAATTGTAATTTTAGATAAATTCGATTATATTGATAGAGTAAAACTTTAACTTCAAGGTGAAGATTTTATAAAAATCAATAAAGACCCTTTAAAATCTTGTATTATAAATTTTAATAAAATATTTAATGAAGTGAAAGTTATTTGTGTTTGATTTATGAGTCACTTTGTTTACACTCAAACTTCACTTACTTGTTGTATAATTGAAACGTTTCCAAGATCATTCAATCTCATCCTCAGCTGTTTGGTGACTAAATGAACCTTCCTCTTCTTCCGCTACTACGGAGCTCCGATCTCGCTGCCATCTGGTGTTAGGGGCACTAAGTTTTAATACTTCATTTAGTGCCGGGATTTCAAAATTTATAACTTTATCACGGTTTTTGTTTATGGATATTTTTTCCCAAATATCCAATTCTATGGGTGTACTTAAAGATTTTAACAGTTTAATGTTGTGGCCAATGTTGTGGTTTTCTGTCCAAAAATGGTGTGAAACTGCAGTCTGTTTGTTTCAACTTAATGTTCCTCTGGTGTTCTTTTTGCCTGGTTAACAAGTTTCTCTTAGTTTTTCCTATGTAGCTTTTTTCACAGGTTTCACAATTAATCTGATAAATTCCTGATTTCAAATTGTTGGGGATTGTATTTTTCAGTGGTTTATTTAGCAGGTTCCTCAGACTGAATTTGTTTTGGGGTGCTAGTTTTAAGTTTAGTCTTTTGAAGATCCGTTCAAATTTTCTAAAAGCGCATGGATGGTAGGTGAATTTTCTATATTGCCAATTTGTGTTTTTAAGCGGTGTGAGAGTGGTCTTTTTTGATATTATCTTCAGTTTTTCCTTTCTCTTCATCATGTTCCTTATGATGGATGGGTTGAATCCATTTAATACCGCTGTGTCTTTTATGTGTTGTTCTTTAAAAAATTCCTCCTTACTCAGTGGGATGTTGTATAGCTGGTGAATTAGACTTCTAAAGGCAGCTAGTTGATGTAAAACTGGGTTGTATTCATTTTTCTTTATGTAATTATCTATGTTTGTGGGCTTCCTGTATATTCCACAATGTACACCATGACGATTTCTAGTTATCTTGAGGTCCAAACAGGGTAGGGTGTTGTCTCTTTCTACTTTCATAATAAACTGGATGTGATTATCTTGCAGGTTTAGTAATTTTAGAGAATCTTCTCGAAGTTTTTCCGGAATGATAACAATTGCTTAGCAATGGGTATTCCTCTTTCACCTTTTCTTGCTGATGTTTTTATGAGTTTTTTTCAAAATTCAAGTCACTAAATCTTTTCCTTTAATTTTTAAAACATGGTATAGATATTAAATTTAAAGGGTGTCGATTAATGACACTAAACAACACTTTTAAATTTTTCCGGAACATGTTTCAGAGACTTTGCTTTATTAGCTTCTATTAGAAAAAGACGAGTATTTACCATTTTTGGATCTAAACATAATGAGAAATAAAAACAGACTAAACTTTGGCATTTACAGAAAACCAACACAGACAGACAACTACATAAAAGCTAATGGCTACAACCCAAGATCCCACAAACAGGCAATCTTCAGTAGTTTAGCACACAGACTGGTAAACATCCATCTCACAGCAGAAGAATACAAAACAGTATACAACAAAATAATTGAAATAGCACAAAAAAATAACTATCCCAAATCATTAGTAGACAAAGAAGTGAACTTAGCAAAAAAGAAGAAGCTAATAAAGGAAACCACAACACTCTCAGCTACAGAAACTAATATGATTTTCAAGAAATTCACTTACCATCCATGGGCCTATGATAAATTCAAAAAGGTCTTCAAAAAAACAAAACATTAAACTAGCACCAGTCAAACATCTCTCCTTAAAAAACCTAATTTGCTCAAACATCAAAGATGCCATTCCATCTAACAAAAAATCTGGTATATATCAAATTGAATGCAGTGACTGTAGTCAAATTTATATTGGAAAAAACAAAAAAATTTAGAAACAAGAGCAAAGGAACACTTTAGAAACATAAAATATTGTTGCCAGGTCATTGTTGATTGGAGGCAGTGCAGGTAACAAGATCGAAGAGACGGCAGTGCAGTGTGGAGATGGAGGCTTGCCAAGATGGTGGGCGAGAACAGACGGATTTGGTAACAGTTTGCCTTTGTTCTAGTCGGTCTCGATTGTTCAAGAAATTTCTGGTGTGTTAGAAATCGATAAAAAGGCAGCCTGCCTGAAAAGAGACAGTCAGTTGGTAATTGAATGTGTGCGGGTAAGCAGCTGTGTTGGTTGACCTGTATGTTACATTGTGTATGTGTACGAAGCATATTTCTTCAGAAATAAAGTGCAATTTTTTTGTGTATGTAAACTGGACTTTTTATTTCACGAACCCACAAAGTCACAACTGGTGTCACGGAGCGGGATATTATGGCCATGGAATCGGCATTGGAAAAGAATTTGAAGAAGATGAACGAATTAGCTGCGAAGACGGAAGCTGCAAACAACAACTTGGCCACGACAATGACCGCAAGGATGGCCGAACTGACCACGGAGATGAAGGTGCCGAACGAGGCTCTCGCCGCCAAATTTGAAGAACAATTGGCCGGCGTAAGGGATGACGTGACAGAGCTGCTCAAGCGGATGGGCCAAGTGGACGAGCGCGTCGAGGACCTTGCTGACCGCGTAAACAACCTGGAGGGAAAGGCCGACAGCAGCACAAAGTCCCCGAATGCCATGGTGGAGGACGTCGTCGGCAGGAGGTTAAAGGATTTAAAGGTCGACGCGCCGGGACGCGACACATCTGCGCGCATCAAACCTCCTAAATACGACGGCGCGAACACTTTCGAAGTCTTCCGCCGCCAATTCGACGCAGTAGCCAAGCACAAAAAATGGTCACCAGAGGAGGAGGCCACACAGTTAACAGCCAGCCTCCAGGGACGTGCCGCGGAAGTCCTGAACGCGGTGCAGACAGCGGCGGCGCCCAAGGACATCTGGGAAAACCTGGAGAATCGTTTTGCAGACCAACGCTTAGCCGCAGCGTACCGCAGCCAGCTAAAGGCAAGGTCACAGCAGCCAGGGGAGACGCTGCAGGAGTTCGCCCTGCCAGTTGAACAACTGGCTAGCAAGGCCCTAGGCGACCTCCCACCAGAGTTCGTATCCCGGGAAGCTGCCTACACATTTGTTGAGGGGGTACGTGACACGGAGATTCGTCAGTGCCTAATGCTCGGTGATTATAAAACCATCCACGAGGCGCTAACGGCAGCATTAAAGATGGAGGCGGCCAAGGTAACAGCTATCCCGACGTCAAGAACGAGGACTGTCCACTACGCCGGAGACAGAAGACCAGCCGAGGGACGCCGGCGAAGACCTAGTGGCCTGTGTTGGGGTTATGGACAGCCCGTACAACTGGAGAGAGACTGCCCTTACCAGGAAGAGCAGCCGGAAAACGAGTAAGGGCCATCGTGGAGAGGGGCACGTCGGCGCCATCACCACCATCCCCTCGAGTGACACTGTGCGTCGTCAGCCGGCGTATGGATGACAGCCTCATCGCGGATGTTTGACTGAGAGGCAAGCCGTGCCGCGTGCTGGTGGACACCGGGGCAGCCGTGACCATCATCAGACCTGATGTGGCGAAGGGTTTGCCGACAAGGAAGCCGAGCCGACCATACCAGCTTGTCACGGCATCGGGCGACACCTTGCCTGTGGAGGAGGCCCTGCTGGAGCTGACCTTGGGACGGAATGCCGTGCGTCTGTGGGTGTTCGTCGCGAAGCTGGCTGAGGTGATTCTGGGACTGGATGCCCTCAGGAGCCACGAGGCGACGGTCGACGTCGGCAGGAAGGTCCTGCGGCTCAACGGAGAAGAGGTTATACTCCGTCAACTCGAAGAGCATCTTGGAATCTGCAGGGTCATCTTGAACGAAGACGTGGTTGTCCCGGCGAGGAGCGAGGTGATGGTGACGGCGCGACTGTAAGGCCAGAAAACCAGGACATGACGCTGGACCAGAAGACGCCTGTACGCGGACTGTGTAGCCCGGGCATTGCTGCCGTGCCGAGAGGAGGTGCCCGTGAGACTGCTAAATCCAACGGACACCGATCACGACGTCCAGGCCGGGACGGAGTTGTGAACGTGCGAGCCCGTGGTAAGCGTGACAGCAATCGACAAGACGCAGGAGCCGGTGCCGACGCAACACCTGGGGCCCCGGCTAGAAACCTTACTGGAGAGGGCAGCCGACCAGCTGACTGCAGAACAACTGGAGAAAGTTCGACAACTGCTGAGGCGATACCAGAGCGTCTTCAGCCAGGGCGACAGTGACTACGGCCGCACGGACAAAGTGCTTCACCGCAGCGACACTGGGGATGCCCGGCCTATTCGGCTACCACCTAGACGCATTCCGCTGGCGAAGCGAGGGTCGGTACGAGACATGCTGGAGGACATGAGATCCAGGGGAGTGATTGAAGAGTCAGACAGCCCTTGGTGTTCCCCTGTAGTCTTGGTGATGAAGAAGAACGGTTATCTATGCTTCTGCGTGGACTACAGGAAACTGAACGCTGTCACCCGGAAGGACTGTTTCCCCTTACCCCGGATTCACGACACCCTGGACACGCTAGCTGGTGCACGGTGGTTCCCGACCCTGGACCTGAAGTTGGGCTACTGGCAGGTAGCTCCAGACCCGAGAGACAAGGAGAAGACCGCATTCCTGATAGGCCAAGCTCTCTGGCAGTTCACAGTTATGCCCTTTGGCCTCTGCAACGCACCAGCTACCTTCCAACGCCTCATGTAGTCAGTGATGGGAGCACTGACTTACAACGCCTACCTGCTATACCTGGACGACATCATCGTCGGGAAGACTTTTGAAGACCATCTCGAGAATCTGAGTAAGGTGCTACAGAGACTGCAGGCGACCAACTTGAAGCTGAATGCCAAGAAGTGCCAGCAAGGAAGTCAACTACTTGGGCCACATAGTCTCAGCAACCGGAGTGGCCACAGACCCGGAGAAGACCCAGGCTGTGAGAGATTGGCCTCGCCCAAAGGATAAGAAAGAATTGCGCAGCTTCCTGGGGCTGTGCAGTTATTACCGACGCTTCATAAAGCGGTTCTCTAACATCACCAAACCCCTCACAACCCTGACAGAGGAATACTGGCCTTATGTTTGGACGGAGGACGCCTAAGACGCTTTCCAGCACCTGAAACAGACCCTGTGCAGTGCTCCAATTTTGGGTTTCCCACAACCGGGTGGCATCTTCATTGTTGACACCTACGCCAGCGACCATTGCATTGGAGGTGTCCTATCACAGATCCAGTACGGCCATTAGCGGGTGACAGCCTACTACGGCAAGACGCTATCCAAGGCAGAGAAGAACTGCTGCGCCACCCGAAGAGAGTTACTAGCGTTAGTAAAGACATTGGAGCACTTCCACAAGTACCTGTGCTGTCAGCCATTCCACCTGAGAACTGACCATTCCGCCCTAACCTGGCTCTTGAGCTTTAAGAACCTGGAAGGCCAGAGAGCACTTTGGTTTCAGAGGCTGCAGGAGTACGACTTCACCTCGGAACATCGCAGAGCAAAGAGCCACGGTAACGCAGACGCTATGTCCCGAAGACCCTGTCCAGAGGAGTGCGGCCAATGCACAAGAGTGGAAGAGAAGGAGCGTGCCGCAGCAGTCCGTGTAGTCTCGGCAGTGCCTGCGGACGGCTGGGATAGCGCAGGCCTGAGGAGGGAGCAGCTGGCGGACGCAAACTTGGGGCCACTCTTGAGGGAAGTGGAGGCAGGGACAAGACCAATCTGGGAGGACATCGCACCAAGGAGCCCCCCTACAAGTCGTACTGAGCCCAATGGGACTCGTTGAAGATCGGTGAGGGCGTGCTGTTCAGGGTTGAGTCCAGAGGTTCTACTCCCATTAGCCTTGAACCCGTAGGAACAAGACCCGGGCCTCTTTCAACCAGGGAGTTATCCGAGGTATCCCGTGAAGGGCGCCCGGCATCCTCCGTGGAGCTTTCCATTAGGGCAAGACTTAGTTTCCTAACAAGCCCCCCCCCCCATCTGGTCCTAGGGACACAAGACGGGACGGAAGTGGATACGCCACTTACGCGCGTCAACACTCAAGTTGAAGACTACCGATATGACCTCGTTGGGGCCGCCTGGTGATCTAGCACACCTTCTACTAGCTAAGCAGGCTAGTACCCGGAAACTTAATGGCTTCCCTCAACCCCGTCCGAAGACGTACCCAATCTCCCACGGGTATCGGGTACACACTGCCCCCTCGAGACCAACCCAATCCGAACTCCCGAAGGAGGGGCTCGGCTGTTCGGCCCGAGGTTCCTCTAGTAACGTCAGAGGTACCACGAGAGCTAAGGGTCCGCAGCGCCCGCACTTTGGCAGCTGAATGGGACGGATCCCTTCCCCTACGGGAGCTGTTCAGGGTATGGGAATCACCCGATGGGAAGACGTAGAGAGAAAAGTTGGTACTTCCCCGGAGTAAGGTCCCGGAAATCTTGGAGGAAGTGCACGCCGGTACTTCAGGAGGACACCTGGGAGCGAACCGAACGATTGACAAACTACGGCAGCGCTACTAATGGCTGAGGCTCCGAGCAGACGCTGAGACATGGTGCCGTCAGTGTCACGTGTGCGTGGCGGGTCGCGGCCCCCAGACCAGGAGCCGGGGTCGCATGCAGCAGTATATCAGAGCTCCATTCGAACGGATCTGCCGTTGACATTGCTGGGCCGTTCCCAATATCTGACCGAGGCAACAAGTACCTGATGGTGGTCGTGGACTACTTCACTAAGTGGCCGGAGGTGTATTGCATCCCGAACCAAGAGGCAAGGACAATTACAGACTGCCTCGTGGAGCAAGTGTTCTGCCGATTTGGGGTACCGTTAGAACTGCACAGTGACCAAGGTACCAATTTTGAGTCCAACCTGATGAAGGAGGCACTAGAGAGACTTGGGGTTAACAACACCCGCACAACACCTCTGCATCTCCAGTCGGATGGCATGGTCAAAAGTTACATCAAGACCTTAGAGGAACACTTGAGGAAGGTCGTGACCAGCCATCAGCAAGCCTGGGACGTCAAGGTGCCACTGTTGTTGCTGGCCTACCGCTCTTCAACACACGACACCACGGGGATGACGCCAGCCAGCTGCATGTTCGGCCGAGAGTTACGCCTCCCTTGTGATCTGGCTTTTGGAAGTCCCCCGGACGTAAAACAGCCAGCAACCGAGTATGTGGAGAACCTGGTGGACCATCTCCACGACATGCATGAGATGGCTCGTCAAAACATCCAGAAGGCGAGCGACCGCATGAAGACCTGATACGACAGGCAAGCCAACAGCCAAGGTTTCCAGCAGGGTGACCTAGTCTGGTTGTACCGCCCTTCCTGGACCAAGGGATGATGCCCGAAGCTCCAGCAACCATGGCAAGGACCTTACCAGGTGGTGAAGAGGATGGTCTACTGCATCCAGATGGTGCCCCGAGGAAAGATGTTGGTGGTACACCTGGATCGCCTGGCCTGCTACGATGGTGCTGTTCGGGACGACCAGCCTTTGGGGGGGGAGCAGTGTTGCCAGGTCATTGTTGATTGGAGGCAGCGGGGCTAACAAGATCGAAGAGACGGCAGTGCAGTGTAGAGATGGAGGCTTGCCAACATGGTGGGCGGGAACAGACGGATTTGGCAAGAGTTCGCCTTTGTTCTAGCCGATCTCGATTGTTCGAGAAATTTCTGGTGTGTTAGAAATCGATAAAAAGATAGCCTGCCTGAAAAGAGACAGTCAGTCGTAATTGAACGTGTGCGGGTAAGCAGCTGTGTTGGTTGACCTGTATGTTACATTGTGTATGTGTACGAAGCATATTTCTTCGGAAATAAAGTGCAATTTTTTTGTGTTTGTAACCTGGACTTCTTATTTCACAAACCCACAAAGTCACAATATAAACAATTAGAAAAATAAGCTGTTGCCACACATTTTTGGGAAGAAAACCACAACATAAATCCAGAACCAAAACTACTAAAACATACATAAGGAAAACAAGTACTATCCACATGGAAACAAATGTTCATTTCAAAAAATAGGAACAAAGTATTGTGACTTTGTGGGTTCGTGAAATGAAAAGTCCAATTGCACCACTCAAAGATGTTCTTTATTTCCACCGACTTACAGTTTAACACTTGCCAATTACACGGAATTACGTAATGCACACAATTACGATTCACCAGTTCGTCCGTTACAATTTCACTTGCACTCTTAATTACGTACAATCCTCCGATGCACTCACACAGTCTTCTCGTCGTACACTAGCACTGCATTCTTACGCCAAGAACCGACTAACTGACTGACTCACTTACTGCCCGGCGTGTTGCTTATATAGGGTCAGCTGGGGGATCGAGAATGTTCTGGGTTAGATGAAATATCCCGTAAGTTTGAGAAATCAAGGGCAGCGGAAAAGAGACGGCATGGTAATGTTTTTTTTTTTTTTTTTCCCAGCCACCCCAGCTTTAACGAGGGGGCATGTCCGAATGCCTCCGTCTCCTGCTGCTGCTTCCAGCCGGTTCTATAGATGTGTTCCAACGTTCGGGTGACAGTATTCAATTTCGACATCCCCCCAAAAAATTTGTTCAGCAAGTTCCTTGAACCGTCACCAGAGGAGACCTATGCCAAAGTATCCTCAACTACACCAACGAGAACCAGTCGATGGCCGCCTGAGGATAGAGGCAAAGTCTCTGAAACATGTTCCGGAAAAATTTAAAAGTGTTGTTTAGTGTCATTAATCGACTCCCTTTAAATTTTATTTATCATAACAACACTGTTTTCAACTCTTCCAAGAAAGGAATTGAATGGTATAGATATGTTGATCATATTTTTGCTATTGTTCTTGATAAACATATTAACGATGCTTTAAACTTATTAAATTTACAAGATAAAGCTATAAAATTCACATTAGAAACTGAAATTAATGGATTTCTTCCTTTTATGGATTTTAAGATGATAAGAAATAATTTTGAATTAAACTTTGGTATTTATAGGAAATCTACTCATATTGATAATTACATAAAAAATAAAAGTTTTAACCCTTTTTCACATAAATTTGCTGTTTTTTATAGTTTGATTTATAGATTAATAAATATACCCCTGAATAAAGAGGAATTTAATAAAGAATATAAATATATTATTAATACTGCTTTAATTAATGGTTTTAATAAGGACTATTCAAAAGAAGATTGAAAAATTTAAATATCAAAAAACTTTCAATGATATTTCTACTCTTAAAAAAAAGTAAGACGATTATAATTTTAAAAAATTTACTTACCATCCTTGGGTTAATAAACATTTTCAAAATTTTTAAAGAAGTTGGAATAACTTTAGTTCCTCAAAATATAGTATGAAAAATTTACTAAAATTTTCTAAAAAAGATAAAAGTCCTAATAATAGAAAATCTGGTATTGATCAATTTAATTGTTTAGATTGTGATCAGATTTATATTGGAAAGATGAAACGTAATTTGGGAATCAGAAAGAAAGAACGTTTTCGTAACATTAAATATAAACAAACTGATACATCCGTCGTAGCAGATCATTTTTGGTCATTTAACCATAAAATAAATCCCGAAATTAAATTATTAAAAGAATTAAATCGTCCCATAGATTTAATAGTTTGGGAAAATATATTTATTTTAAAAGATAAGCATACCAGCAGTTGATTCTGTTTTTAGGTTTGTGTCATCTTCAGATGTTGGTAATGCTGATAAAACATAAGAAAAAACATGGTAACTGAGGTTTCCTTGATAATGGAGTTTGTTTTTGATGGACTGAGGACGCAAGCGATTTGCTTGTGAAATCGATTTTCATTTGAAAAGAAGAAAGAAGTATTAACATCAGTTTAAGATAAGTGGAGCCTTAGTAGCAAATATTTATATTTGTGTAATATTTATTGCTTCACTGTAACTAGCTTCATTTTCTACATAATCACCAATAGTGTTGTTTTAATATTGCTGCTGTGTGTGATAAATATCAAAACATTCCTCTAAATGAAGAGCAACACCACACTTTTTACACTGCCACACACTTTCACTTCGTTTACCCCTGCTGTAGCACACGACACACCTTTTGGTCACTTTTCTTTTCACTTGAGGGAATGTGCATAGGGAAGTGAACCCATGATTTTGCCTGTAGTCTCAAAAGGGTTGTGCTGGAAGAAGGTCGACCTTGAACTGAATACTCTGGCAGGTGCACGGATTCCAGTGGCTGTTGCGCAGTTGTTCTGAAATCTGCATAACTTGTCTTCTTCTTTCCCGTCATCTCGTAATACACAGTGAAGCAGTTGTAAATACATATATCAAGAATATAGAAAATTATTTTCCTATACCCCTTCACTGTGTGTCGCATTATGGGAAACAGAGCTGTCACTTGGTCCTGTAAATCAACACCTCCCATCCCCTTCTGGTGTTCAAGTGCACATTTCAGTTTTTGGACCTTTTCTCTTGGTTGGCCACATTTTCTTTTCAGTTTTCCCATCTCTGTAATGTCAGCTGATTTGTGTTTAGTGGAGAGAAAATAAACATCCTTATAATCTCTCCACCTCACACATAGGATATTTTTGGCACTCCATATCTCATGCTTCCCGCGCTTCAATTATGCAGATATTGCATGGCATATCTTTCCGATTAGGTCTTACAGTCCCAATTGTGTTTGTTTGTTTCTCAGTAAGTCTTCTAAATAAATCCAGAGAGGTATACCAATTATCTAAAAATACTGTGTGACCTTGGTTCAACACTGGTTCACACATACTGAGCACTACATTGGTACTGGCAGGAAGACTAGAATCTAGTCTATCTTCACCTACATAGATTCTGAAATAAAGGCAGTAACCTGAACCAGATTCACAAATTTTGTAAACTTTTATGCCAAATCTTGCTCGTTTGGATCTATTACACTGCACAAATGAATGACAGCCCCTGAATTTCATTAGACTTTCATCTAGAGCAATATCCTGAAATGGGTGATATAATTCTGAAAATTTAGAAGAGAAGTGCTGTATTATAGGTCTAATTTTTTTTTAGTTTATCACATTGATTTTCCTTGTTGTCATCCATGAAATGTAAGAAATGGGAAATGAATTTGAATCTCTCCCTACTCATTGTTTCACGAAAAATTGGAGTGTCAAGGCATCGATTTTTGCTCCAGTACAATTTAATACGTGATTTACGCACTTGAGACATCAGAATAACTAAAGCTATATAGGGCTAATTTCATCTGCCGTAGTGCTAAACCATTTGTCATTGTCTTTCAACACTTTTCTGTTGGGATTGTTCAACTGCCATGTTGCGTAAAGCATTCATTTCGTCACATATTTTGTCAAATAAGAGTTTCCATGTATTCCGAGAAGATTGAAAGTGCAGAAGGCATCTCTGGCGAATACTTGCGCAGTAATGCTTATCAAACACCACTATTTGCCGTAAACGGGTACAGAATAGAGTTATTGTCAGTTTTAGTCCAAATCCAGTCGCATCGTAATGCGAACACGTTTCGAAGGGCCTGGCGCATCATCACTGCATTCATTGTTACTTCCCATGCTGCTTTCTTTACTAAATTCATTTTCACTGTCACTAGAAACTTCTACAGATTCTGTTTCATATTTTGCAAAGTCTTCAAGTTCACTGTCACTGTCTAATACACTGTGTATCAATTTTCTTAAACCGTCCTTGTCATCCGCGCAAACTTCCCTTTCGGCCATGATTGCTACTGAGCCGAGGGAAATAACACTAAGATAAAATTGTTTTTGCTTAGTTTAAACACAGCTGCTGACCTTATAGTGAGCAAAATTACAAACATTGCATAACAGTGATTCATTCTAGAGGTATACATATGACATCTATGAGAAGGGACGTAAACTACCTGGAATTTAAACATTTTCAAAAAAGTTTTAAGGAAGTTGGTATAACTTAAGTTCCTTAAAATAAATAAAGTATTAAAAATTTACTACATTTTTCTAAAAAAAGAAAAAATTCCATATAAAAAAACCTGGTATTTATCAATTTGTTTAGTTTGTGATCAGGTTTATACTGGAAAGACGAAACATAATTTTGATCTCCATTAGAAAAAAGAATTAACACCAATTTCTTAAGATAAGTGTAGCCTTTGTTACAAATATTAATATTTGTGTAATATGTTTTCATATTTTATGAACTTTATTTGAGTTTACCTGCCATTAGCTTGCAGCAGTTACAGCAAACATTAAGTTTGATTCAGAGTTCACTAAAAATACAGCCCAGAATCTGTGTTAGGAGAGTAAATTGAGATACTGTTCAAAGTGGTAACATTAAAACATTGAAGCTATTGACATAAGTTACAATAATTAGTGACCAAACCTTCATTTTGCTTTGATAATTGCTTCTTTATACTTGAATAGTTCTGCATGAATATTAAGCTAATTTGTTTATTACACGGTTAGTGTTGTTGCCGCTAGATCAAATAATTTCTTATCGTATTGCCAACCACAGAAAGTAAAGCAAATTTACTGAAAAAAATCTGTTGTATTTCAAACTTTATTATGCAATCCTTACTTTTTAAAATAATATTTCTTGGAATACCATTAAATTATTAGTTCATTTAATCGCTTTAATGAAGTTCTGTCTTAATATCATGATTGAATCAGTGATAATGATTTGCCACAGTTGATTTATCAATCTTTTTATGTTTAATATTTGTAAAAAATTCTTTTAAAATAGTTTCAAAGAATGTTTTGTTTTACCATGTAAATTTTATCGCAATCCAAACAACTAATTTGATAGTCAACGTGAAAAATTCAATGCCATAGCCGGGATTTGAACCACGGATCTCCTGGTTTCCGTACAGTCGCTCTTTCCCTTTAAGCTACCATGACCAACGTGCCATCCTGACATTAAATTCTCTATTTGACTCATATATTTCCCCGGTAGACCACTAGAGGCTCTCGCATCTGAGATACACCGTTTGTGGCGACTTGCTATCATAAGTACTTAAGTCCCAGGCTTCTACATTTAACTCTTATTATTTTAGTTAATTGATGGAAATTAATCATTTCTCCACACTGGCCGTATATAGGCTAAGTTTTTTGATAGAGTCAACATGAAAAATTCAATGCCATAGCCGGGATTTGAAATTTACTAATTTATTATTAAATTACTAATTTGATATGTTACCTTTTTTAGGAAAACTCTGCAAACCCTTCATATATATATTTTTTTTATTTAGAAGAATTAAAATTAATCCATGCTCTTTAAAAACAGTTTTACATATTTTATTAACGCAAGGATGATTGGTAAAGTTTTTGAAATTATAATCGTCTTTTATTTTGTTGGGACTATAAATATATTTAAAGGTTTCTGTGATTTTATGTATAATATCTTTATTAAAACCATTACTTACCATACACATATCGAGCGAGATGTCTCAGGTGGTTTCGTCTGTGGCCCGCATTTGGGAGGCCCGGGTTGGATTCCTGTGTCGACCTACCTGACCCATGCATTTTTCAGGGGTTTTCCCGGGTCACTAAGCCAACGGATCCCCCGAATTTCCTGTCCTTCCATTTCATCTCTATTATCATTTCATATCATCTCTCTACTGGTGGACTCTTTCAGGGTAGAAGTGTCGGCAGGTGTCTCGAGGGTGCATGATATGCTCTGAGGAAAACTTCTTCCTCCTCCAGTAGGTTGGTTGTAGGTCTCCACTTCTGTGCTGGGACCATTTCAGGACCGCCAGCCAGGGACATTTGGGGCTTGGCTGCTGGGCTCATTGCGGACCCACTGTAGGGGAGCGAGTTGGTTCTCGGCGGAAGTCTCTAAATAAACTATAGGGACCCTTCCCTCTGTACTATCGTGCCTCCTTAGGTCGGCTGCCCTCTGTCTCCACCTCATCCTTCCTCCCAGGGGTGCCCCACTTGGGGACATAGGAACAATGGGCTGAGCATGATGGCCTACGTTCCAAATCCGCTCCTTAATGAAATCCTAATCCTGCCATACACATGATATCTTGCAAGTTGATATCGTCTATGTGCACTCCATGGACTGTTAGTTTGAGTGATGAGACACACATCTCATCATGATTAACATTGCCTTCCACAGCATATCATGTGGGAAAAGTCAGTACAGCTCATCAATAAGATTTTTGGGCATTACTCTTGAGAACAATTTCAAAATTCCTAACCAGGTAAGGTGAGTTCGATGAATTTGTCTGCTGACAAGAGAATTTGAGTAATGTACTGCGACTTTGTGGGTTCGTGAAATAAAAGTCCAATTACACCACTCAAAAATGTTCTTTATTTCCACCTTATTCCAATGTCACAATTACATAGAATTTCGTAATGTACACAATTACAGTTTCGCCCGTTGGTCTGTCCACGTACACTGGGCACTCCTTACACACTGCTCGCCATGACTCACTCAACTCAACTCAACGTACGGTCGCATCTCCTGTATTGATCGGCGGCCCGCGTTTCTCGAGAATTCCTTTTTATGGAGGGGGAAAACATTCTCGATGCTTCCCCCTCCTTCGGGCGGCAGGAGGAGGGGAAAATAAAGACTCAACTACCCCCGTGCTCTCCCCTCCCTCCACTCTGTCTCGCCTGCATTTATTGATCGGCACCGTAGAGCTTGCCGATTGGGTAACTACCTACTGAGAAGAGCAATTCTATGTCTGTAAAGCAAGTCTTCTTTACTACACTAAACAATAAAATTTTGTTTTCAAAATGGTCTGAGTATTTTGGTGCCTGGCTTAATGTGATTTTACTGTATTAAAAGGAGCCAAAACAAAGTCTAACTCAGGATAAGCACATTGTAAGACTGCTTTAGTCTCTGATAATAGTTCCTGAAGCCAGTGGCAAATTGTAGTGGGACCAAAACAGTATTCATTTTAAATGAAATTTCACACCAATTGCTATTGATAAGCTTAATGAATGGGACTGCACTTCAGTTTAGCAGTAAAAATGGAAGAACAATGCCTGCAGAACGCAATAAGTAATAACTTGTAATCATTGTATTCACATACTTAAAAGAATAAAAACTTTCATTTTCATGGAAGTTCTTGCATACTGTCACCCGAACGTTGGAACACCCTATAGAACCGGCTGGAAGCAGCAGCAGGAGACGGAGGCGTTCGGACACGCCCCCTCGTTAAAGCTGGGATGTCTGGGGAAAAAAAACGTTACAGTGCCGTCTTTTTCCGCTGCCCTTGATTTCTCGAACTTACGGAATATTTCATCTAATACAGAACATTCTCGATCCCCCAGCTGACCCTATATAAGCAACACGCCAGTCAGTTAGTCAGTTCTTGGTGTAAGAATGCAGTGCTAGTGTACGACGAGAAGACTGTGTGAGTGCATCGGAAAATTGTACGTAATTACGAGTGCAAGTGAAATTGTAACGGACGAACTGGTGAATCGTAATTGTGTGCATTACGTAATTCTGTGTAATTGGCAAGAGTTTAACTGTAAGTCGGTGAAAATAAAGAACATTTTTGAGTGGTGCAATTGGACTTTTCATTTCACGAACCCAAAAAGTAACACTGGTGACAACATCACCGAACATTATGGCCATGGAATCGGCATTGGAAATGCTTTTGCAGAACATGAACGAAATAACAGCGAAAACGGAAGCGGCAAATAACAGCCTGGCCGCGAAGCTGGAGACTACAAACAACTTGGCCACGACAATGACCGCAAAGATGGCCGAACTGACCACGGAAATGGAGGCGAACGAGGTCCTCGCCGCCAAATTTGAGGAACAGTTGGCCGGCGTGAGAGATAACGTGACGGAGCTGGGCAAGCGGATGGGCCAAGTGGACGAGCGCGTCGTGGACCTGGCGAACCGCTTCAATGATCTAGAGGAAAAGACCGACAATAACGCCAAGTCCCTGAACGCCATGGTTGAAGACGTCGAAGACCTCGCGAACCGCGTAAACAACCTGGAGGGAAAGGCCGACAGCAGCGTCAAGTCCCTGAACGCCATGGTGGAGGACGTCGTCGGCAGGAGACTGAAGGATTTGAAGGCCGACGCACCGGGACGCGACACAACGTCGGCGCGCGTCAAGCCTCCGAAATATGCCGGCGCGTCAACATTTGAGGTCTTCCGCCGCCAGTTCGACACAGTGGCCAAGCACAGCAGATGGTCACCGGAGGAGGAGGCCACACAGTTAATAGCCAGCCTCCAGGGACGGGCCGCGGAAGTCCTAAACGCGGTGCAGACAACGGCGGCGCACAAGGACATCTGGGAGGCCCTGGAGAATCGTTTCGGGAACCACCGCTTAGCCGCAGCATACCGCAGCCAGCTAAAGGCAAAGTCACACCAGCCGGGGGAGACGCTGCAGGAGTTTGCCATAGTGATTGAGCAGCTGGCTAGCAAGGCCTTGGTTGACCTGCCACTGGAATTCGTATCCCGGGAAGCCGCCTACAATTTTGTCGACGGGGTACGGGACACGGAGATTCGTCAGCGCCTAATGCTCGGCGAATATCCATCCACGAGGCGCTGACAGCGGCATTAAGGATGGAGGCGGCCAAAGTAACATCTATCCCGACGTCGAGAACGAGGAGTGTTCGCTACGCCGGAGACAGAAGAGCAGCTGAGGGACGCCGGCGAACACCTAGTGGCCTGTGTTGGGGGTGTGGACAGCCCGGACACCTGCAGAGAGACTGCCCACACCAGGAAGAGCAGCCGGAAAACGAGTAAGGGCCGTCGTGGAGAGGGGCACGTCGGCGCCATCACCACCATCCCCTCGAGTGACACTGCGCGCCGTCAGCCGACGTATGGATGACAGCCTCATCGCGGACGGTTGGGTAAGTGGAAAGCCGTGCCGCGTGCCATCATCAGACCTGACGTGGCGAAGGGTTTGCCGACAAGGAAGCCGAGCCGACCATACCAGCTTGTCACGGCATCGGGTGACACCTTGCCTGTGGAGAAGGAGGCCCTGCTGGAGCTGAACTTGGGACGGAGTGCCGTGCGTCTGTGGTGTTCGTCGCGAAGGTGGCTGAGGAGGTGATTCTGGGACTAGATGCCCTCAGGAGCCATGAGGCGACGGTCGACGTCGGCAAGAAGGTCCTGCGACTTAACGGAGAAGAGGTTATACTCCGTCAACCCGAAGAGCGCCTTGGAATTTGCAGGATCGTCTTGGTCGAAGACGTGGTTGTCCCCGCGATGAGCGAGGTGGTGGTGACGGTGCGACTGGAGGGCCAGAGAACCAGGAACATGATGCTGGACCAGAAGACGCCTGTACACGGACTGTGTGTAGCCAGGGCATTGCTGCTGTGCCGAGAGGAGGTGCCCGTGAGACTGCTAAATCCAACGGACGCCGATCACGACGTCCAGGCCGGGACGGAGTTGGGAATGTGCGAGCACGTGGTGAGCGTATCAGCTATCGACGAGACACAGGAACCGGCGCGGAAGAAACACCTGGGGCCCCGGCTAGAAGGCTTGGAGAGGGCGGCCGACCACCTGACTGCAGAACAGCTGGAGAAGGTTCGACAACTGCTAAGACGGTATCAGCGCGTCTTCAGCCAAGGTGATTGTGACTACGGCCGCACGGACAAAGTGCTTCACCGCATCGACACCGGTGACGCCCGGCCTATTCGGCAACCACAAAGACGCGTTCCGCTGGCGTTCCGAGATATGCTGGAGGACATGAGATCCAGGGGAGTGATTGAAGAGTCTGACAGCCCTTGGTGTTCCCCTGTAGTCTTGGTGACGAAGAACGGCGAGCTGCGCTTCTGCGTAGACTACAGAGAGCTGAACGCTCTCACCCGGAAGGACTGTTTTCCCTTACCCCGGATTGACGACACCCTGGACACGCTAGCTGGTGCACAGTGGTTCTCGACCCTGGACCTGAAGTCGGGCTACTGGCAGGTAGCTCTAGACCCGAGAGACAAGGAGAAGACCACATTCTCGACGGGCCAAGGGCTCTGGCAGTTCACGGTTATGCCCTTTGGCCTCTGCAACGCACCAGCTACCTTCCAACGCCTCATGGAGTCAGTAATGAGAGGGTTGACTTACGATGCCTGCCTGCTATACCTGGACATCATCGTCGGGAAGACTTTTGAAGATCACCTCGAGAATCTGAGTAAGGTGCTACAGAGACTGCAGGCGACCAACTTGAAACTGAACGCGAAGAATTGCCAGCTCTTCCGCAAGAAAGTTAACTATTTGGGCCACATAGTCTCAGCAACCGGAGTGGCCAGAGACCCGGAGAAGACACAGGCTGTGAGAGATTGGCCTCGCCCAAAGGATAAGAAAGAGTTGCGCAGTTTCCTGGGGCGGTGCAGTTATTACCGACGCTTCATAAAGGGGTTCTTCAACATCGCCAAACCCCTCACACGCCTGACAGAGGAACACCGGCCTTATGTGTGGACGGTGGACGCGAAGACTCTTTCCAGCACCTGAAGAAGACCCTGTGCAGTGCTCCAATTTTGGGATTTCCACAACCGGGTGGGGCCTTCATTGTGGACACCGACGCCAGTGACCATTGCATTGGAGGTGTCCTATCGCAGATCCAGGACGGCCATGAGCGGGTGATAGCCTACTACAGCAAGACGCTATCCAAGGCAGAGAAGAACTACTGCGTCACCCGTCGAGAGTTACTGGCGGTAGTAAAGACCTTGGAACACTTGCACAAGTACCTGTACGGTCAGCCATTTCACCTGAGGCCTGACCATTCCGCCCTAACCTGGCTATTGAGCTTTAGGAACCTGGAAGGCCAGACAGCACGTTGGGTCCAGAGGCTGCAGAACTACGACTTCACCCCGGAACATCGCAGAGGGAAGAGCCACGGTAACGCAGACGCTATGTCCCGATGACGCTGTCCAGAAGAGTGCGACCAGTGCACAAGAGTGGAAGAGATGTAGCGTGCCGCAGCAGTCCGAGTAGTCACAGCAGTGCCTGCGGATGGCTGGGATAGCGCAGGTCTGAGGAGGGAGCAGCTGGCGGACGCAGACTTGGGGCTACTCCTGAAGGAAGTAGAGGCAGGAACAAGACCAACCTGGGAGGACATTGCACCGAGGAGCGCCACCTGCAGCTTGTACTGGGCCCAGTGGGATTCGTTGAAGACCAGAGGGGGCGTGGTGTTTCGGGTATGGTAATCACCCGATGGGAAGACGCAGAGAGAACAGTTGGTACTTCCCCGGAGTAAGGTACCGGAAGTCTTGGAAGAAGTGCACGCCGGTACTTCAGGAAGACACCTGGGAGTGAACCGAACGATTGACAAACTGCGGCAGCGCTACTACTGGCTGAGGCTTCGAGCAGACGCTGAGACATGGTGCCGTCAGTGTCACGTGTGCGCGGTGAGTCGCGGCCCCCAGACTAGGAGTCGGGGTCGCATGCTGCAGTACAACGTCGGAGCGCCATTCGAACGGATCGCCGTTGACATTGCTGGGCCGTTCCCAGTTTCCGACCGAGGCAACAAGTACCGGTGGTCGTGGACTACTTCACCAAGTGGCCGGAGGTGTATGCCATCCCAAACCAAGAGGCAAAGACAATCACAGACTGCCTCGTGGAGCAAGTGTTCTGTCGATTTGGGGTGCCGTTAGAGCTACACAGTGACCAGGGTACCAACTTTGAGTCCAACCTAATGAAGGAGGCACTACAAAGGCTTGGGGTGAATAAGACCCGCACGACTCCTCTACATCCCCAGTCGGATGGCATGGTCGAAAGATACATCAAGACCTTAGAGGAACACCTGAGGAAGGTCGTGGCCAGCCATCAGCGAGACTGGGACGTCAAGGTGCCACTGTTCTTGCTGGCCTACCGCTCGTCTACACACGACACAACTGGGATGACGCCAGCCAGCTTAATGTTTGGCCGAGAGTTACGCCTCCCTTGTGACCTGGCTTTTGGAAGCCCTCCGGAAGCGAGACAGCCAGCGACCGAGTATGCGGAGAACTTGGTGGACCATCTCTATGACATGCACGAGATGGCTCGCCAGAACATCCAGAAGGCGAGTGACCGCATGAAGACCAGGTATGACAGGCAAGCCAACAGCCAAGGGTTCCAGCAAGGTGACCTGGTCTGGTTGTAATGTCCTACCCGGACCAAGGGACGCTGACCAAAGCTCCAGCAGCCATGGCAAGGACCGTACCGGGTGGTGAAGAGGATTAACGACGTGGTCTACCGCATCCAGAAGGTTCCCCGAGGGAAGATGTTGGTGGTACACCTGGATCGCCTGGCATGCTACGATGGTGCTGTTCGGGACGACCAGCTTTGAGGAGGGAGCAGTGTCACCCGAACGATGGAACATGCTATAGAACCGGCTGGAAGCAGCAGCAGGAGACGGAGGCGTTCGGACAGGCCCCCTCGTTAAAACTGGGGTGGCTGGGGGAAAAAAACATTACAGTGCCGTCTTTTTCCGCTGCCCTTGATTTCTCGAACTTACAGGATATTTCATCTAATCCACAACATTCTCGATCCCCCAGCTGACCCTATATAAGCAACACGCCAGTCAGTCAGTTAGTCAGTTCTTGGTGTAAGAATGCAGTGCTAGTGTACGACGAGAAGACTGTGAGTGCATCGGAAGATTGTACGTAATTACGAGTGCAAGTGAAATTGTAACGGACGAACTGGTGAATCGTAATTGTGTGCATTACGTAATTCTGTGTAATTGGCAAGAGTTTAACTGTAAGTCGGTGGAAATAAAGAATATTTTTGAGTGGTGCAATTGGACTTTTCATTTCACGAACCCACAAAGTCACAATACTATAATCACTGTCATACTGTTGTGTTAGCTAACCATCTATAATTAAGGTGTATAATGAGAAGCAAGCCTACATAATTTTTTATATATATAGGTCACCAAATACTCCAGTTTCTGAATTTCTAGAGCATCTAGATGGTGTCCTTAAATTATTGACAAAAGAAAAAAAGCTGACTATCTTAGGTGATATCAACATTAACGTAGATAGCACTAATAGAGATTATTGTAGTTTTATTGATATCATAAAATCCTATAACCTAAATGATGTAGTAAAAGAACCAACAAGGGTAACCACACAATCAGCAACTATTATTGACCACATATGCACAAATATAAAGCTAGATTGCTATTCAGTAGGGATACATAATTTCCATCGTGGTGGACAACATGGCGTTGGGGCGGGTTTTCTCCGGGACCTCCGGTTCCCCCCGCCATCTCATTCCACTTGTGCTCCATCTTCAGCTTATGCATCATCAGTGTCACCGCCTGCGGTGCCGTATGTAGTAAAAGCGGGCATTAAACACTACACATTTCATTTTTCCGACCACCATGCTGTATATATTGATGTATATGATTGTATTGTGGTTCACAATGAGGACATAAGTTTTGAATTTAGAAATGTCTCAGATGAGAATGTAGGTAAACTTAATAGCATACTAGAAATGGAAACTTGGTCTAAAGTGTATGCAGAGCAAAGTAGCAATAAAAAATGGGAAATATTCATGACAACATTAATCGCTTACTCTAACAGTATCTGCCCTATTAAAAGAAAGACCACCAAAAAGAGATCTGTACAGAAAATTAAATTACTGATGAAATTTACATCCTGCAAAATAAAATGAAAGATGCTTATGAATTACACAAGATGACAAAAATTGAACGGCACAGGGAATGATATACACAATTAAATAAGGAGTGTTATAGGACATTAATTGATTTAAAATCGCAACATTATAAACAAAAGATAGATAACTCCAGCAATATAAACAAAGCAGTATGGAATTTAGTCAAGCTAGAAACACCACACATAGCAATGTCAGTGAAAATATTAAATTGCTTCATGAAGGTAAACATGTAGATGATCCAAACAAAATAAACAACTTATTTAACAACTATTGTGCAACCTTGGGAAATAAGGAGAAGGATATATCACACAATAACACAGAAATACAGAATATTATCGTTAATACGATCTTCATGAATAACACAAACGTAGACGAAATCACAAGAATAATATGCAGTTTTAAAGAGCAGCCATCTTCAGGGTGGGATGGTATGTCTACTAGAATATTGAAAAAGTGTCAAAATGGGCTTGCGTCTATTTTAGCCCACCTAATAAACTGCTCAATAAATGAAATATTTCCAAATTGCTTAAAACTGGGAATCATAAAACCTATCTATAAAAAGGGTAAAAGAAATAGTGTTGATAATTATAGGCCAATAACCTTAACTTCTGTGATTGGAAAAGTATTTGAAAAGATTTTATTAGTTAGACTGGTTGACTTTCTTAGTAGATACGATGTATTGAATTGCCACCAGCATGGTTTTCGAAAAGGTATGTCAACAACCACAGCAGTTGCTGATTTTATGCACAAAGTTTCGGAAAATCTAGACAAAGGTTTGAGCACTGCGGGAGTATTCATTGATCTTTCAAAGGCGTTTGACTGTGTCTCACATCAAATACTGCTTAATAAACTAGAAATTTATGGCATAAGAGGCAAAATGCTAAATATAATTAAGTCTTATCTAAGTAATAGAAAGTGTTCAACAGAAATCAACCATAAAATAGGTTTAAAAAATGTAAAGTATGTATCAGAACAAAAAGTAGTAACAACTGGAGTACCGCAAGGGTCTGTTCTGGGTCCAATTTTGTATCTAATATATGTAAATAATTTACCAAATATAACTACCAATGCTATAGTATAGTATGCAGATGACACCACAATGATTTGCAGTGAAAACTCCCGTACTCAGTTGGTAACAGAAATTTCACACTCCGTAAAACAGCTAGCAACCTACCTAAGTAGCATAAATTTAGAAGTTAATTCTAAGAAAAGCAAAATGATCATATTTGAATACTGTAAAGCAAATGTAGAAACTGATTATGTATACTTTAACAACACTAAAATTGAAAAAGTTGATAAGCATAATTTCCTAGGGATTCATATATACAGTAGGTTAACTTGGGAAGCTCATATTGACTATGTATGTAAAAAATTAGCTCAAATATATAAGCTTTAAGACCATTATCATTGTATTTAGACAAAAACATGTTACAAACTTTATATTTATTTATTTATTTATTTATTTTCAGTTCAGTATAGTATTAAATACACAAAAGAACCACGTCATATGAATTTATACAGTTTAAGAACACAGCTATACAGGTTGTGTGATATAAATAGAATACTAACTTGCTTTAATAAATCCATACACACTAACAATAATAATAATAATAATAATAATACTTTTACAAGCATTGTTGAAAACAGGCAAGTTGTCAATTATATACAACTCATCTATCCTCATATCTCATCTCATATTTCCTATGGCATAGAATTATGGGGAAGCACCTGTAATGCACACATGAATAGAGTATTAGTATTACAAAAAAAAAATGTCTACGTTGTATCTATAGATTAGCATGTACTGATTCATGTAGAAATGTATTTAGAGATAATAAGATTCTTACTGTAGTTGGACTATATGTAGATAAAGTAGTTGTAATTGCAACTGAGAAGGAAAATAATGGCACAAGTAACAGCACACTTTATGATTATTATACCAGAGGAAGGGATAACTACCACAGGAAGCATGTAAATCTCAAATCAACTTGCAAGGATCCATTAATAAAATGACAGATATTATACAACAAACTGCCAACAACTGTTAAACAACACAAAGGAAAAAAATTTAAAAAGGAACTGAAAACATATTTAATTCAGAAATGCATATATAGGTTAGATGAATTATAATGAATAATGATTTAACAAATGTATGTATATATTCAATTTAGTTTAATCTTGTAATATTAATGTAACCTATGAACAAATTTATGTATACCCATTGTATTGTAGAATCTGACAATGTCTGAAACTTGTATGAAGTCTAAAGACAATAAACATTATTATTATCACTTTCATTTGACTGCTAGTTTTTTGATACTATAATTATTTACTTATTAATAATGTACTGGCCAATCAATACCACTCTAATTTGGTTGCAACTTCTTTGGTACTCTAATCACTCATTAATGATGTATTGGCTAATTACACTAGGGAACCTGGTTTTTGTACCCGAAACAAAATAGACCAATTATATGCAAAATGACTCTCAGATTCCAAAAATAGGTACCTCTTAAAATGCTGTATCATGTAACATTTTTTAGATATTATTCTTTTGTAAAAGCTTATATTTCTTAGGAACTTTGTCATGATATCTCTCATTGAAGTCGATGCAACAAGTTCCTTTGCATTCATCATCTTTTTAAAGTTTTGGTTTTTCAGCAGCTTTCTAGTTTGTGGCTCATCAAAAATAACTTCTTGACCTTTCCATCTGATGCGGAGTAAATTTGTCAATTTGTTTGCTATATACTAAAAGAGGGGATACTTCTGTCCAACATCTTAAACTGCTTCAAAATTCCCAGTTTGATGTGTAGCCTTTGCAAAATAAAATTGTAGGTCAACTAAGGCAGCATTTGTAACATTTTTTTTTTACCCAAGTGTCCAGACCTGTCTTTTGGACCTAGCACCTGTAGACAAATGCTTGTCCCATCGTGTAAATGATAAAGGGAATTAAGTGCAGCCTACTTGTCCAAATACAACACACCTTCAAGTCACTATACCTATTCCACCTGTATTCATGATGAGTTTTTTTCCAAAACAGTTTCTTTTAGAGAAATATTGTGTCACAGCATGGAAGCTAGTGTTCCCATTGTCAAGTAGTAAAACCTTCAAACTTCTTTTAGAGGAATACACAATGATCCCCAATCTTCCAACTGGTAATCATTTCCCAGATGTTCTGACAGTCTAGAAATGTTGCAGCAATAGTCAGAACATCTTTACTTCCTGAAGTTTAAAGTGAATTGAGAAGATATTGACATACACAGAGTAGAGCCAATCTGTTTAATAAAGTACCTCTGAATTTACATAAAACTTTTTTAGCTGTATATGTTTTTGGTAATTTTTAAAGAAAATGCTTAGTGTGCATTCACACACAGTTTTAAAAAATAGTCATACATACAAAACAGTGGTTTCTGACTTCAGTGATACAACTTAGTTGGCTAGTTCAGATAAAACTAACACATACCTTATGTGGCTCAGATGTAAACCCAGATCCCACTGAAATTGAACAAAACTGACTAAAATAGTTTTTTCAGTTAACGTTGATGTCATTCTTACTAAATGACGCCCGCCTCGGTAGCGTAGTGGTAGTGTGTCTGCTTCACGTTCAAGAGGTCCTGAGTTCAAATCTCGGTCAGGGTGAGTTACCTGGATAAGGGTTTTTCCAGGGTTTTTCCTTATCCTTACAGACGAATATCAGGTAGCTCTAAGCTCCATGGACCCTGGACACATTGAGCATCATTTCACCCATTTCATTCACTGTCCGATATGACTTAACGTTGGAGGACGTAAAACTACCAAAAAAAAAAAATACTGAATGATTCTAATCTTACATAATCCTAGCAAAATATTGTAATTACACAGTCTGCAGTGAACTACACACTCATCTCAGTGTAAAAATTATGCAAATACAGAATAGCTGATCTCCAAGCAATAAACTGCATTGAGTTTGTGCGGAATTAGTTGGTAGAATGTGATAGCGATACTGGTTGGAAATGACGAGAGTCTGCTCCAGGAGTACAGTGCAGAATCCTCATTAAGGTTCTTCTAATTAGGGTTCTTCATTGTACTCATGGAGCGAACTCATGTCATTTCCAACTAATTAATGATGGGCAGAATTGAATGATTTTAAGAATCGAATACACTATACTAGAATACTTTGAAGAATCGAAACTTTCATTCGAATGCAAATTCTCAGGTGAAATCCGCAGATATATCTGGCGTTCTGCTGTGTAGAGGGCCCCTTGGGCATGGTGTTTATGTGTATTGTGTATATGTGTGAACATACAGAAAAACAACCTAAAAATAAAAACGACAAAAACAAGGCAAAAAAAAAATAATAATATAAACAACAAGAACAATAACGACAATGATACTAACGATACTGATGATGATGATAATAATAATAATTAATAATAATAATAATAACAATAATAATAATGTTTTGTTATTGTTTCCATAGGCAGAAAGCATAGATATAAACAATTTTCATATGCGATCTTTAATAGTTTATACCTGTTCTAATTCACTGTTGCAACGCTCATGACTAGTTGCTTTGCTGTGTATGTCGTCACTATGCTGCGGTGTTTCTGATCAGCAAAAACTTTTATTTCAAGCCAAGAAATGTTAAACATATTTTAAGGCAGTGGAAAAGCATACAGTAGTAAAGCATAAAAAAATGTGAAAGCACGTACTAATATGTTAAAATGAAAAGAAATTAGTCATTATTGACCACTTGCATATGCGTATTAATAATTGAATTAATATCAGAAAGCAAGACATAGCACAATAATACATTATTTTCAGTGTCAAACTCACATTAACAGGACTTTACATATAAGTACGCTATATTGTATATGATATGGTGTACTTGGAAATCAATAGTAGGTCAACATAAATTTGAAATTGGTTTCGAATTTAAAACAGTTATTCATTCATTATAGTTACATATCTCGTCATGTACATTCCTTTCTCCCATGATTTAGTAATTTAAATATATGATCACATATTGATATAATTGTTTTGGGACAATCCTATAACCTTGGGATGTAAGCAGGTACCCGTAAACAGTATGTTTTATCTATACAGTTTATTTGCCTCGCCCTATCTATTACAATGTTTATTTGTCAATTGGCTCACTTCTCCCTCCTATGCTGCCTCACCTTTAAGATGTGAATTTGTGGGCGCCAATCAAAATATGTGAAACTGAATCAAGATCTGGATTGAAATTCCACCTCAATGCACCTGCACCTAACAAGAACTTCAGGCAAAAAGTGTTCGAGAACAGCACTCAGGACAAATGCAAATGAGAACTTTGCATTGTATTCGAATTCGTCCATCACTATTTCCAACCAATATCGCCATCTCTTTCTGCCAACTTATTCCGCACAGGTTCTAGTAATAAGTATAACCTCACATGCATTGTGGTGTTAATATACATTCACATGAATGTGTGTGTTACTTGAACAAAAGTACTTTAGGAATTGTAGTATATGTGAATTGTTTATTCATGATAAATTTTACCTCATTCAGTAGCACTGTAGAATACCAGCATCTTGCTACTGAGAATTCAATTTAAAATGTTATTGATGTTTTCTCTATTGCAGCTTCAGGGGAATGAAACAAACAGAGATGCCACAATAGTTGAAGAGCTATTCAAGTTTACAAGAGCTGGAAATGTATCTGAGGTGAGGTCCATCTTATCATCAGGAGCAGATGTAAATGTTGTAGATGATAATAGTTACAGTCCTCTACATTATGCAGCACAGCATGGTCATGTTACAGTTTGTGAACATCTTCTGGACAATGGAGCAGATGTTAATATCACGGATGATTTGGGCGACACTCCCTTACACAACTGTTGTTATAATGGACATATTGATGTCGTGAAACTACTTATTAGTCATGATGCTTCTGTTACAATAACTAACTCATTTAAATCTACTCCTCTACATTATGCATCAGAACAAGGACATACAGCAATATGTGAATATCTTTTGGACAAGGGGGCAAATGTTAATGCTATGACTATTGAGGGGGCCACTCCCCTACACAATGCTTGTTATGAAGGACATATTGATATTGTAAAGCTCCTTCTTGCTCGTGGTGCTTCTGATAACAAACATGATAACTATGCTAGAACCCCTTTGTCACATGCACAAGCAGAAGGTCACACATCAGTTTGTGAGTACTTGAAGCGGTAGAATATTTATTTGAAACATGTCCCCCTAAGAGAAGTGTCAACTTATCACTAGGCTGAGATAACAGCTACCATTGCAGTTCCTCTTTCATCTGGTTATAACTGCTACATTACACAGCCAGCTTATAAATTTAATATGTAAACAATTATTAAATTTTAGATGAGTCGCATTTTTTACACATCTGCTTCACTTTCGTATTGATGCCATAGCCAGCCCTCAGAAGATAGGCGAGAATCAGGGTGAATTAATGAGTTTTCACTTGGGAGCTGGATAATAGAATTTGCTGTGAATGCATTTGTGGGAACCATAAAAAGTGCAAATACGTCACTTCTTCATATTTAACTTGCGTTGTGCACTTACTGTTGCTGCTAAATGAACAACTTGCAGACTTGCCCCTTTTGCAGTCTTGAACTTAAAAGTTGGTGAAGAAGTAGACTGGGATATGAAGGTGTTCTGCAACTGTATTTTAGTTTTCTTTGCAATGTCAGCCATATGTAAAATGTATTGCTTTTGTATTAGCATGAGAGCATTATAAAAGCACTTCTGTTTTAGTGGCATATTGCAAGTGTTGGAATAAAAGGAAAAATGAACTAGATATTTGCAAGTTGTGCACCATGTATGGTCTGCTGACCAATGCCTCGTCTCTTGCACTTTTGTACCTTAGGCTGTGGAAATGGCACATTAGTAGCAAGTAAGTGATAGGACCATTGTGAGAAATCAGAATGCATACATATGTACTGACGAAGAATATGTGAAAATGTAATAGAAAATAATGTAATACACAGCACAACATAGATTTTGGTTTATGCAACGAATAACATATGAAATTATGTAATGAGGGAACCAAATTTAAGTTCATAGTATGAATTATCTGAAATTTGGATTATGCGGTAGATTTTTCATGTAATTCAACAGGGGCTGAAGCATATGTTTACAGCTTGTACAGGTTTACTGTGCTTTCAGCTTACCCAATTTAGAACTAGTGGGGTCTACTGTACACTGTTTTCACATTGTAATGGCTTTCACTCATAAATTGACTTAAGTTTTACCCCATGCTTCATAAGTGTAATGTAACACTAAGTTTTTGTTTTTGTGTCACTTAAACTCTTGGCATATTTTTCAATCACACCTATCACATCAGTATTGATACTTAACTTGAAACTTCATTTATAAAAACAAAGAAAAGGAAGGATACTTTTCAAATACTTTATGAAGTCTGTGCACTACTCTCATCTTTACCTGATACGCCAGATTGTGATGAACACTTTCATGAATATTGTTGCTTGAATAATTATGTAATATAATATGTATAAAGAGATTGTAAAAAAAAAAAAAAAAATACGAAAGTGAAGCAGATGTGTAAAAAATGCGACTCATCTAAAATTTAATAATTTTTCGCTTCACTGTGGTGTTCCAATACAGTTGAATCTCGATGTAAACAATGTTTCACTTTACACCATATATCTAGCTGTATTAATAATTAATTTTGTATTTGCATGTTAATTCTTGTCCATATTGTCTAGATAATCATATTTCACCAAGCTCGCAAGAACTTATAGAATTACAGTTCTTCCAGTATTTGTATTTTACATTAAAAAGAATTCTAAGGGAGACAGCCTTCTGACTCATTCACATTGTGATACATGATAGAAGATTCTTTTACTGCAACATCAAGAATTTAGTAATGTAATTACCAAAGCAGTATATTTTAAACTTTATCTCACACCTGGGTATCTCAGCCTGAGCAGCCATTGCATATTGTGAAAGAATGGCATATTAAACTTCATTATAGAATATTTTATCAGATCCTTCACCTGAGAAGGAAAAAACATTTTAGATAAGGTCTGAAATCTGCATAACTTGGATAAATTAAGATTTGATAAATACTATATATAGGTTTATTATTTTTCAAGGATTCAACACAATTTCCAAGACAAATGCCCTACCTATGCTATGCATTCTTAGTTTTTATTTTTTGAAGAGGGGATCTAATGGTTTGTATTAAAACATATGCTTAATAAATTTATGTGTAATACACATGTGTGTTGAATTTATTCAAATTTCTGTTCCTTATAAATGATTGTTTTGTTATTTTGTATAATTGGTAAACCCTCCAAGATACTCAGATGCTTTCTGCACAGAAAATGTATGTGTTTTTAAAAACTTAAAATAACTTTTGGTGTGGAAAGGGACATTACACATTTGTCAGAATTGTGCATATATTTTTAAAGTTTTCCACTGTGTCTTTATTTAAAGTGCATTCATTATTCAGTTGTTTCTTGCAATTTCATGGAACAAATAGACTTTAAAGATGAGCTTAGATTTACCTGTGTTTTAACCGCTTCAACAATGGCCATTTAAACCCTGCACGGGCCGGGTATAGACACTCAATAAGCAGAACAAGACATTTAAATTGATAAATGCTGTAAAAATGCTTCTTAAATAGGCATTCGTATCGTCCGTATTTATTAAGTTATATAACCCTTTCACCGATATGGACGTCATATGATGTCCAAGTTAAAATGCCCCAAACCTATATGGACATGTATAGATGCCCTGCGCATACATACCTTTAATGCTTATTTAACACCAATTATTTTAATCTTCCTATTTTACAATAAATTTAAATCGGTTCTATAAGGGATGTAAACATACCCTTAAAGGCTTCTTTTTGAATTTTACACCTCTCCCTGTATAAATACCCAAGGGCACATCTGCAGATTCACACTAAATAATATTGGTTTCCTTGCAAACTTCTTTTTCGCAACACACTGGACATTTTCGAAATGGTTGAGACTTTTTTGGTTGTCGGTAGTATCCTTTCAGGACAGTGTTTTCTCTCAAGTATGAGGGGTGCTGTAGTATGAAGAGGCCTCAGTATTATAGTACTCAATTAAGTTACGAGATATTTATACGTGCAAGTACAGGTTGGTCAATGTCTTGCATGAATTTACAGCTCTGAAAATTACTAAAAAATTGTGTATGGTTACATCCAGTGGTATAAAAATACTTTCTTTTTACCAATTAACTGTTTTTCGTAAAGAGGAATAGCTAGTAATAGCTGATCCACATCACCCACATTTGACCTGTCATTTCCCCAAACAATGGAGTAGCTAACATGCCATCTGTAGACCAGTACACATCTAATGTAGACTTACGAAATATAACATGTGCACTGTCCACTTCTGAATTCTCCTCTTAGCTCTAAATTGCCTTTAGAGGTCAGGGCTTCTTTTATCCTACTCACACATACCTACATTTGTTTGCGTGACAATGAGATACACTAGGTGAGCAATAACTTGTTTTGTGTGAAAATGTCACTTGGTTGGATGTCAGAAGTTAGCTGTACACCAGAAAATATGTTTATCTGTCTATATGTCTGTGTTAGAGTTATTTTGACTACTTCACAGAGCTGATTCCTCACGGAAACCTGAAGATTCGTCACTTCCTTACTGCTTCCTATATCCTAAACACCTTTATAATCACCTTCAATATCCATATCAGGTCAAACAACAGACAGCAAATCTTCCAGAGTTTGTAAAGTAATATCAGAAACCTGTACACATCCTATGCAAGCCAATTTATTTGCTACATTACCAGAATAAGCCATGGTTAATATTAAACTTTAACAATTTCAAGTGTGCCAATCATTTAGCTCTTGATAACTAAGAAATCACTGTACATCGGGAGAGCATAAGTAACTAAAATACTGAGCAAACAGCTGCATGAGGCTACCAGAAACTTCAGTTGAGAAATACTGTAATAACAAATGCTGAGAGGTTTCTTTCCAGCGTGTGTGTGTAATGCCACATATACAATGATATTCCCTTGGTATAGCAGAAATTAAAAGGTAAAACCTTGAACCGGAAAAGTCGCTTGCATAGCTATACATATATTCATTCGTTTCTATACACACAAAATAAAATAATCCAAATATTAGTCATGTTCGGCGCAAAGAGTGACATGCTACAGTGAAACAAAGTAGTGAAATTTCAACGATTTATTATTTTAATCTCTACTTTATTGTTACTGTAGATGTGTACTGCTTTTAATGAGTTTTAAACCAGTTTTTGTTCCATTTAAATAACTTAATAAATATGGAAGATACAGATTTGTATTTATGATGCATTTTTACAGCATTTAAATAACTTAATAAATATGAAATATACAGATTTGTATTTATGATGCATTTTTACAGAATTTAACAATTTAAATGTCTTTTTCTGTTTGTTGGGTATCTGTTTCCAGCCCGTGCAGGGTTTAAATGGCCATCGGTGAAGAGTTTAAATGAAACAGCTGGTTTAAAACCCATTAAAGGCAGTATACATCTACAGTATCATATGTTGAGAGTGTATTAATAAATCGTTGAAATTTTACTACTTTGTTTCATGGTGCCACAAGCCATTCTTTGCACAGAACACACCTAATATTTGAGTCATTTCGTTTTGTGTGCATGCGAACGGCAGTATAAATGTATAACTGCGTAAGCATGTTCTCTGTTCAAGGTTTTAGCCTTTAGTTTATACTAACCAAGCAATAATCATTGTATACTACACAAATATAACTATTTGTAACAAAAAACTTCGCTTATCTTAAGAAAATGTCAATTTTCCTTATTAGTTGAGATTGATTTCATGAATCCTTGCTCGCATCGTCAGTCAACACACTTTGTATCTTCAACACGAAGTGTGTTGACTGATGATGCGAGCAAGGATTCGTGAAATCATTCTCAACTAATAAGAAAAATTCACATCATTTTCTTAAGATAAGTGAAGTTTTTTGTTACAAATAGTTATATTTGTGTAATACTTATTGATTCACTGTAGCTAGCTTCATTTTCTGCGTAATCATTGTATATGTTGTGTGAAACACATCCTGGAAACAAACATCTCTGTCAGCATCTCTATGTGCCTCTTATTACAGTATTTCACAACCAAAGTTTATGCTAGCCTTATGCAGCTCTTTTCGCTGAGTATTTATTTATCGTGAGTGGGTGTTCAGAGTGATTTCTTATAGCTATCAAGAATTTGATGAACAGCACATTTGAAATTGTTAAATTTTAGTGTTAACCATGGCTTATCGTAGTAATGTAGTTAATAAATTAGCTTGCATAGGATGTGGACGGCCTTCTGAAAGAAAATGTAGAGAACTTTTTGCTGTTTGACTGATTTGGATACTGATGGCGATTATGAAGGATTTGTTGATATAGGTTGCAGTGAGGAAGAAAATGACCCACTTCCTTCAGGTGTTCATCAAGAATCAACATTGTGCAGCTATCAAAATAACTCGAACACACTTACACATATGTCATAGACAAATACATACTTTCTGCTGTACAACTAACTTCTCACAGTCAACCAACTGACATTTACACATTTTTTCTGCTACTTAGCGTCTCTCATTGTTATGGAAACAAATATGTATGTGAGTAGGGTGAAGGAAGTCCTGACCTCTAAATACAATTTATGGCTTATGAGGAGACTTCAGAAGTGGACAGTGTTTGTGTTATTTGTAAACCTACATTAGACATGTGCTGGTATACAGTTGGCATGATAGCTGCTCCATTTTTAGCACAAAAAACGGGTCAAATATGGAAGGGATAGATCAGTTATTACAGGCTATCCCTCTTTATGAAAAACATTAAATATTATAAAAGGTATTTTTACACCAGCTGGATGTAACCATACACAATTGTTTAGTAATTTGCAGAGCTCTACACTCGTGCAAGACAATGATGTATATCAATAGCTCAATCTAATTGAGGAGGCCTCTTTATACTAGGGGTAAGAAATACACTACTACAGCACCTTCATACTTGTAACTTCACTTAAAACTTGTAACTTTACTCACGTCCTTTTACAAAATCAGGAACGTTTTCAAAACTGTTGCAATTTCATCCTCAGCTGATTAGCGACTCATCACAGTTGGTTGTTGTCTCTGTTGTTGACTACAGAGTTACCATTGGTAAGGATCAGAATATGAACATTATTATAGCTAGAAGTGTTTTTCTATTAAGTTTGTTTAGCATTACAATAAATGTGAGTCCCCGTCTTACGGTTCCGCCGGAACATCTATAATTCTAAATGGTTGGTAAGATGTGTTTTGTATATTTAGAAATTGGTAGCTTTGCAGTATAATGAGAAGCCAAATTCTTGGGAACAGTGGATGGTATGAATTTTGAAAGTATAAATCATAATGGAAAGCCCCTCTTACTCATAATTGTGATATATGATTAGCTTGTTTGAATGAGTAGAGCCAGACTGAAAAATTCAATGCCATAGCTGGCTCTGTACGGTTGCTCTATCCAACTGAGCTACTACGGCCAACATGCTGACATCACATTAAATTCTCCAACTGATTCATATGTTTCCCAGTAGACCACTAGGAGTTCTCATATGCTATGAGGCATGCGCCTTTTTTGGCAACTTACTATGCTGTAAGTACTTAAGTCCTAGGCTTCATAGTTAAAACACTATGTATTTCAGGTAAATTGATGGAAATAATCATTTCTTCCACACTAGCCGTGTGTAGGCTAAGGTTTGAGTGAATAGAACCAGACTGAAAAATTAAATGCCATAGCTGGGATTTGAACCATGGATCTCCCACTCTCCATGTGGTTGCTCTATCCAACTAAGCTACTATGGCCAACATGTCAACATGACATTACTTCCATCAATTTACCTTAGTCTCTACGCTTCTTTAAATTTTATACTTTTACCTTAGCATGTTTGTTGCAAAACCTACAGTGACTTTTAAACAATAAGCAAAAGTAACAGTTCATTCAAACATGGCAAGAGGTGGGACATTAAACAGTGTGTCCTCAAAGTTCATTTGTCACCGAAGGAAGAAGAGTAACAGCGAAAGAGAGGTTTCCCTGGAAACATTCTCCTCCAGCAGCTGTCTCTACTCGCATCTTGTTTAATACAAACTGTAGTCGTCACAGAAATTTGCTGCTAACAGAGTAATGTGGGTTACTGCCAAATACAGGAGGCATAAATGTGGAACAGGAGGTAAATTATGAGGTTTGTGATTCTACCACGTATTACACTATAGAAGACATTAAATGATTTAACTGAATGTGTATCTTTTTTTTTCTTTCTCTAAAACATATTGTGAGTTTGTGCGTTCGTGAAATGAAAAGTTCAATTGCACCACTCAAAAATGTTCTTTATTTCCACCGACTTACAGTTGAACACTTGCCAATTACACAGGATTACGTAATGCACACAATTACGATTGACCAGTTCGTCCGTTACAGTTCCTCTTGCACTCGCAATTACGTAAACTCCAACGACGCACGTACACAGTCTTCTCGTCCGTACACTAGCACGACGCTGCTTCGCTGCTCGCCAAGAACTGACTCACTCAATTCACTCACTGCAGCCCTTTTTATAGGAATATCGCCGTTTTCTCGCCTCTAGTTTCCGTGAATCACCGCGAAGGTTCCAGATGGCAGGGGAAGGGGGGGAGGAGGCGGCCAGCGACAAGTGACATTTCCCTAATCATCTCCTCAGTGACAGAGACTAATGGGTGGGTGTGGCTTAGCTGCCTCTGGCCCCTTAGCCAGCTGTCGTTGGTTGTGCTTTCCGCTAATTGGGTGACACTGCTCCCTCCTCAAAGCTGGTCGTCCCGAACAGCACCATCGTAGCGGGCTAGACGATCCAGGTGTACCACCAACATCTTCCCTCGGGGAACCTTCTGGATGCGGTAGACCACGTCGTTAATCCTCGTCACCACCCGGTACGGTCCTTGCCATGGCTGCTGGAGCTTCGGGCAGTGTCCCTTGGTCCGGGTAGGACGGTACAACCAGACCAGGTCCCCTTGCTGGAATCCTTGGCTGTTGGCTTGCCCGTCATACCTGGTCTTCATGCGGTCGCTCGCCTTCTGGATGTTCTGGCGAGCCATCTCGTGCATGTCGTGGAGATAGTCCACCAAGTTCTCCACATACTCGGTCGCTGGCTGTTTTGCTTCCGGAGGGCTTCCAAAAGCCAGGTCACAAGGGAGGCGTAACTCTCGGCCGAACATTAAGCTGGCTGGCGTCATCCCAGTTGTGTCTTGTGTAGACGAGCGGTAGGCCAGCAAGAACAGTGGCACCTTGACGTCCCAGTCTCGCTGATGGCTGGCCACGACCTTCCTCAGGTGTTCCTCTAAGGTATTGATGTATCTTTCGACCATGCCATCCGACTGGGGATGTAGAGGCGTCGTGCGGGTCTTGTTCACCCCAAGCCTTTGTAGTGCCTCCTTCATTATGTTGGACTCAAAGTTGGTACCCTGGTCACTGTGTAGCTCTAACGGCACCCCACATCGCCAGAACACTTGCTCCACGAGGCAGTCTGTGATTGTCTAGGCCTCTTGGTCTGGGATGTCATACACCTCCGGCCACTTGGTGAAGTAGTCCACGACCACCATTAGGTACTTGTTGCCTCGGTCAGAAACAGGGAACGGTCCAGCAATTTAAACCGCGATCCGTTCGAATGGCACTCCGACGTTGTACTACTGCATGCGACCCCGGCTCCTAGTCTGGGGGCCACGACTCGCCGCGCACACATGACACTGACGGCACCATATCTCAGCATCTGCTCGGAGTCTCAGCCAGTAGTAGCGCTGCCGCAGTTTGTCAATCGTTCGGTTCGCTCCCAGGTATCCTCCCGAAGTACCGGCGTGCACTTCCTCCAAGACTTCCGGGACCTTACTCCGGGGAAGTACCAACTGTTCTCTCTGCGTCTTCCCATCGGGTGACTCCCATACCCGGAACAGCACGTTATCTCTGGTCTTCAACGAGTCCTATTGGGCCCAGTACGACTTGTAGGTGGCGCTCCTCGGTGCGATGTCCTCCCAGGTTGGTCTCGTCCCTACCTCCACTTCCCTCAAGAGTGGCACCAAGCCTGCGTCCGCCAGCTGCTCCCTCCTCAGGCCTGCGCTATCCCAGCCGTCCGCAGGCACTGTAACAACTACTCGGACTGCTGCTGCACGCTACTTCTCTTCCACTCTTGTGCACTGACCGCACTCTTCTGGACAGGGTCTTCTGGACATGGCGTCTGCGTTACCGTGGCTCTTCCCTCTACGATGTTCCGAGGTGAAGTACTCCTGCAGCCTCTGGACCCAACGTGGTGTCTGGCCTTCCAGGTTCTTAAAGCTCAATAGTCAGGTTAGGGCGGAATGGTCAGTCCTCAGGTGGAATGAATGACAGTACAGGTACTTGTGGAAGTGCTCCAAGGTCTTTACTACCGAAAATAATTCTCGTCGGGTGACGCAGTAGTTCTTCTCTGCCTCGGATAGCGTCTTGCTGTAGTAGGCTATCACCCGCTCATGGCCGTCCTGGATCTGCGATAGGACACCTCCAATGCAATGGTCGCTGGCGTCGGTGTCCACAATGAAGGCGTCCCCCGGTTGTGTGAACCCCAAAATTGGAGCACTGCACAGGGTCTCCTTTAGGTGCTGGAAAGCGTTTTCGGCGTCCTCTGTCCACGCATAAGGCCGGTTTTGCGATGTTGGAGAACCCCTTTATGAAGCTGCGGTAATAATTGCACAGCCCCAGGAAACTGCGCAACTCTTTCTTATCCTTTGGGCGAGGCCAATCTCTCACACCCTGTGTCTTCTCCGGGTCCGTCGCCACTCCGTTTGCTGAGACTGTGACCTAAGTAGTTGACTTCCTTGCGGAAGAGCTGGCACTTCGCGTTCAGTTTCAAGTTTGTCGCCTGCAGTCTCTGTAGCACCTTACTCAGATTCTCGAGGTGATCTTCAAAAGTCTTCCCGACGATGATGATGTCCAGGTATAGCAGGCAGGCATCGCAAGTCAGCCCTCTCATCACTGACTCCATGAGGCGCTGGAAGGTAGCTGGTGCGTTGCAGAGGCCAAAGGGCATAACCGTGAACTGCCAGAGCCCTTGGCCCGCCGAGAATATGATCTTTTCCTTGTCTCTTCGGTCTAGAGCTACGTGCCAGTAGCCCGACTTCAGGTCCAGAGTCGAGAACCACTGTGCACCAGCTAGCGTGTCCAGGGTGTCGTCAATCCGGGGTAAGCGGAAACAGTCCTTCCGGGTGACAGCGTTCAACTTTCTATAGTCTACGCAGAAGCGCAGCTCGCCGTTTTTCTTTGTCACCAAAACTACAGGGGAACACCAAGGGTTGTGAGACTCTTCAATCACTCCCCTGGATCTCATGTCCTCCAGCATGTCTCGTACCGCCCCTTGCTTCGCCAGCGGGACGCATCTTTGTGGTTGCCGAATAGGCCGGTCGTCCCCGGTGTCGATGCGGTGAAGCACTTTGTCCGTGCGGCCGTAGTCACTGTCGCCTTGGCTGAAGACGCACTGGTATCGCCTCAGCAGCTGTCGAACTTTCTCCAGTTGTTCTGCAGTCAGGTGGTCGGCTGCCCTCTCCAGTAAGCCTTCTAGCAGGGGCGCCAGGTTTTGCGTCGGCACCGGCTCGGCTTCCTTGGCAAACCTTTCGCCACGTTAGGTCTGATGATAGTCACGGCCACCCCGGTGTCCACCACGCGGTACGGTTTTCCTCTTACCCAGCCGTCCGCGATGAGGCTGTCATCCATCCGCCGGCTGACGGCGCGCAGTGTCACTCGAGGAGATGATGTGGACCGCGCCGACGTGCTCCTCGCCACGACGGGCCTTACTCGTTCTTCCGGCTGCCCTTCCTGGTGTGGGCAGTCTCCATGCAGGTGTCCGGGCCGTCCACACCCCGAACACAGGCCACTAGGTGTTCGCCGGCGTCCCTCGACTGGTCTTCTGTCTCCGGTGTAGCGGACACTCCTCGTTCTCGACGTCGTTATAGCTGTTACCTTGGCCGCCTCCATCATTAATGCTGCCGTCAGCGCCTCGTGGATGGTGTTATAATCGCCGAGCATTAGACGCTGACGAATCTCCGTGCCTCGTACCCCGTCCACGAATGTGTAGGCAGCTTCCCGGGGTACGAACTCTGGTGGAAGGTCGACTAGGGCCTTGCTAGCCAGTTCAACTACCAGGGCGAACTCCTGCAGCGTCTCCCCTGGCTGCTGTGACCTTGTCTTCAGCTGGCTGCGGTACGCTGCGGCTAAGCGGTGGTTCCCAAAACGATTCTCTAGGGCCTCCCAGATGTCCTTGGGTGCCGCCGTTGACTGAACCGCGTTCAGGGCTTCCTCTTCTGGTGACAATTTGTTGTGCTTAGCCACTGTGTCGAACTGGCGGCGGAAGACTTCAAACGTTGACGCGCCGTCATATTTCGGAGGTTTGACGCGCGCCGATATTGTGTCACGTCCCGGTGCGTCGATCTTTAAATCCTTGAACCTCCTGCCGACGACGTCCTCCACCATGGCGCTCAGGGACTTGACGCTGTTGTCGGCTTTTCCTTCCAGCTCATTAACGCGGCTCACCTGGTCTTCGACGCGCTCGCCTAACTCTGTGACGTCCTCTTTTACGCCGGCCAACTGTTCTTCAAACTTTGCGGCGAGAGCCTCGTTCGCCGCCTTCATATCCGTGGCCAGACTGCCGTCCTCTGCTCTCATTTCTGTGGTTAACTCGGCCTTCATTTCTTCCATCTTCTCGGTGATGTCGTTAGCCGTCTTCATTTGTTTCAGTTCCGCGGCCAGGTTGTTATTTGTAGTCTCCAGCTTCGCGGCCAGGCTGTTATTTGCCGCTTCCGTTTTTGCAGCGAGGTTTTCATTTGCCGTCTTCATTTCCTTCAACTCGGCGGTAAGGTTGTCGTTAGCCATCTTCATTCGTTTCAACTCTGCGGCCAGGTTGTTATTTGCCGCCTCCGACTTCGCTGTTAATTCGTTCATCTTCTCCAAAAGCATTTCCAATGCCGATTCCATGGCCGTAATGTTCGGTGATGTTATCGTCCCGCTTCCTGACACCAGTGTGACTTTGTGGGTTCGTGAAATGAAAAGTCCAATTGCACCACTCAAAAATGTTCTTTATTTCCACCGACTTACAGTTGAACACTTGCCAATTACACAGGATTACGTAATGCACACAATTACGATTCACCAGTTCGTCCGTTACAGTTCCTCTTGCACTCGCAATTACCCAAACTCCTGCGACGCACGTACACAGTCTTCTCGTCCGTACACTAGCACGACGCTGCTTCGCTGCTCGCCAAGAACTGACTCACTCAATTCACTCACTGCAGCCCTTTTTATAGGAATATCGCCGTTTTCTCGAAGCCTCTAGTTTCCGTGAATCTCCGCGAAGGTTCCAGATGGCAGTGGAAGGGGGGGGGAAGAGGCGGCCAGCGAGAAGTGACATTTCCCTAATCATCCCCTCAGTTAGTGACAGACACTAATGGGTGGGTGTGGCTTGGCTGCCTCTGGTCCCTTACTCAGCTGTCGTTGGTTGTGCTTTCCGCTAATTGGGTGACAATATATAGAAGTAGAGAAGATATTTTATTCTACCCAAAAATTTCATAACAAAGTTCACTCAAAGTATACATTTTGAGATAACTTGACACCAAAAAGAGGATTTTTAGAGAAAGGATCTCTCACATTCGAATGTCTCCAAGTGTCTCTGTAGAGGATATTCAACGAAATGTCGAATAAATAGCAACTTTAGCACTCTCCACCCCAAACTGCTCTTTACATGGAAAGATGTCGGAGAATTTATATTTTCTCAAGAACAGCTGCAATTATTTCAATTAAAACACAGTGCATAAGAGCCAATGGCAAATAAAATGTATATTTAGAATTTTCTGGGCCTAACTTGTGAAGACTGCTTAATTCATAAGATATTTTTTATAATGTGTACAAATGACAAACGTTAAGTGATAATGAAAATGCACTACATAAACAAATAGAGACCTTAAGTTAATTGATGGAAATTAATCAATTTCTTCACACTAGCCCTATATAGGCTAAGGTTTCAGATAGATAGAATCAACCTGAGAAATCCAATACCATGATCGAGATTGGAACCACGTATCTCCCGGTTTCTGTGCAGTTGCTCTTATCCATTGAGCTACCCTGGCCAACTTGCCGTCGTGACACCGAATTCTCCAGTTGACTCATATGTTTTCCCGGCAAACCACTAGGGGCTCTCGTATTCGAGATATACCGTTGGTGGCAACTTACTATTGTAAGCACTTGAGTCCCAGTCTTTATCATTTAACTCTTATTATTTAAGATAATTGATGGAAATTAATAATTTCCTCACACTTCTTCTTAACTTCCATCAATTAACTTAAATAATAAGAGTCAAATTATGAAGCCTGGGACTCAAGTACTTACAAATATAGAGCTCTTTAAGACACTCAAGAGCATTTCTGTGGAATAAATCATTTCTGAAATATGCATTATTATTAGTTCTAATTGTTTAGTACTTTATAATTTTTTTCATGTTCTGAGTTGCGTCAGTTGTTGCATGGAGAGAGAACTGAACTTAAGGTCAGCCATTATTTTCTCTTTCTATTATGTAACTTAATTATTTCTGTAAGGATGTGTCTTGAATAAAAAAACGTAAAAATAGTTTTTATATACAGTAATAAACTATTTATGGGATATAGCCTTGTAAATGTAAGATATATACTGACTCTCCAACAGTTTTCTACCAAGATTACTTACTTTTGAGTGCTGTTCAATAAGGAATGGTCACAATTGCTTTTGACAACATACCTTTTCTCATCATAATTTTGATAGTTCTTGTCAAAATAGTCTCCCCTGAATGCGGTGCACTTGTCCCAGCGTTTCTGCCACTCTTCAAAGACGTGCTGGAAACCACTTTTGAGAGATCCTTCAAAATCGCCTCCGCAGCCTTCACCACTGCTTCTGATGATGGATAATACTTCCCACCAGGGGCGGCTTCTGAAGGGGGTAGCATGTTTGCGCTACAACCAAAATGCTGGGTCTCCCTTTAATGTAATGGCATGTTCCATTTGGAGCTCATTTCGACCTTGTCTAGTGCAGGGGACCTGAGCGCGCTGTATTGTTTGCAGGTGCCAAGTAGTTCACTCCCAGATGCAAACCACTGGCATACAATAGGGAGGTATAGGGCAGGACGAACCTAGGATATGCCCAGGCAAGTAGGGGTTCGATGCGGGGCGTATGGCTGCATGTGGTTGGTGATGCCGTATTTATCAGCCGTATGATTGAATACGATTTTAACAATGAATAAAATGATAATTAAATTATAATGAGGAAGTTAGGTGAAAGAATTTAAGATAATCAATATTACAGATGGATAAGTTCATGAAACGAAGCAACAGCATTTAAATTCAATTACTAGAATGCGAATAAATATTTTAACCCAGAGCTATGTAATAAAGTTGCTGGTCTATATGGATGAAAATGTTCCGTCGAAAGGCTGTGGTCACGGGATGGTTCGCTACCTGGGTCATTAGTAGACCGGTCCAAACCTGGCCCAAACCAGTATTTCGGGGAAATGTCCGCGTGGTTGTAGCTCGCTAACTAGAGTTTTTCAGAGAAATCCAGCTGGAGGCGAGGCTATATCTGTTTTGGTAAGGAATATTAGGTTTTAGCGTCGGTCTTCTAGTCTGAGACGTGATACCGTGTAGACGTGTTTTGCCTGCCGGGGACACAAACGTCGGATTGCGCCGAGAAGTACAATCAGTAATGAGAATCTTATTAAGTGAACAAGATCTCCCAGCAGTGAATTAAGCGGCGAAGTATACTTTCAAAAGAGTGTTAGTAATTTATTCCATCGTGATAGATTTCAGCAATTCAGTATAGTTTTAACGTGATAGTGGAAATCTAGAGTAATTCGATCTGAACGCGGCGGCAACTCCTGGTGAACTGTGAGCACGAAACGAACTGAATAGTAAAGCTGATACTATGAACTGTGTTGTGTTTATTTTGTCAACCTATCTCACGCATACCCTATAGATAGCGTGGTCTCAGCTCTAATGACTAGCCAGGGCAAAGAATAGTCAACTCATAGAGCAATCTACTAGGTGACCAGACCACCGGGATCCAGGCTGCTAAGGTCACATCCAGAGTGGCAGATACCCGAGACAGAGGATCAGCAGACGCAGCGGGGGAGGCAAAAGGCCACAAACTTGGCGAACCAACGTGGCGCTTCGAGAGACGAAAAGCAACCAGCATCAGGATCGTCGGAAGCTCCAGCAGAAAACCAAAGGTACTGAGTGTAACATTTTAGTGTTGTTGTCGTTGTTGCAATGAACTGATGGAGAGTATTTTAAGAAACGGAAAGGTGAAAGGTCGGTCAAATTCACAAAGCATGGACGTGCAGGGGAGTACTATACAAATTGTTAAAGAGAAAGTAGCAGAAATAGGAGAAAGTGCTCAGAATATACAGAATAGGTTAGAAAAGACAATGGAAAGTAATAATGCTCAGGGTCTAGAAAATAACGTAGGAAGGGATACAGAATGTAGTAGTAACAATCAAATTGTACAGGTTAGTGTAGCTAAGGAAACAACTAATAATAGCCAGGGAGTAGATGTAAATGACTCAGATACGAATATGAGTATGGTAGCCATGATGAAAGCGATAATGGAGAAGTTAGAAAGTAATAACCTAGAATTAAGTCAGAAATTAGAAAGTACGAACCAGAAACTAGAAAGTAATAGTCAGAAATTAGAAAGTACTAGTCAAAAATTAGAGGCAGGACAGCAAGATTTGGTTAGGAAGCTCGAAAGTCAGCAGATAGCATTAGAAACCTTTCAAGCAGAGGTTAGAGGGGAAATCAATCAAGTTAGAACTGAAGTACGGGGGGAAATAGAAAGTATAAGAATCGAAGTTTCTAATCAAGTAAGTGAGAAGTCAGGCAGAGAATACAAGAAATTACGAGAGGACGTAGCAAAGCAATTTGAAAAAGAGAGGGAAATAGTTAGCAAGGAATTAGACTAAATTAGAGAAACGGCTAGCAAAGAATCAGGGGAAAATAGAAGTAGATTAGAACAAGCAGAAAGGGAAATTAGAAGGCAAGGTAGGGGTGTAGACGAAATAAATGAACAAATGAAAGAGGTAGCTACAGAAATTAATGGAATGAAGGAAACATTAGAAAATTTGAGGTTGTGTGTAACTGAACCTAATTCTAATGCTAGTCAGATAAGTGAAAGCTCTGCACGAAACGAAGCGAGACAAAGTGCCTCAGCCGACATTTCGATGCTTAATATGGGTCCAAGTACCTCCAGTTATGAACCCAGGGGTAATAGTCTACATGTTGAAAGGAGTGGTGGTCAAATGCAATGGCCAAACCACATCTTAAATGAAATTGTGCCACCTGTGTTTGAACATGAGGATTCTGATAATCCTAAGGATTTTATGAGGAGTCTGCATGAATATTTTTCTGTAAAGTGTATTCCTGAACAGTATTGCATGACAATTGTTAGGAAATGCCTTAAGGGAAATGCAGCTAACTGGTTAGAGCTATCAATGGGAAACGATAATAACTTCAGGGCCTTTGAAAGGTTATTTATGAACAGATACTGGGGACATAACAGGCAGTCTAGCATAAGATTAGAACTGAGTAGTGGAAAGTATGACCCAAGAACTGATCAGTCGATGGTTAATTATTTCACGAAACTTGCTAGGAAATCTAAAATGCTGGATCCACCCATGAGTGAGCAAGAATTAATCGCCATTATCACAACACACTTCCCAGAGGCACTCCAGAACTATTTAATTATAGCTAATCCCGCAAACGTCGCCACCATGATCGATTTGCTGTTGGCATTGGAGACAAACAAACCAAAGAGTAAAAATGAAAGTTTCGCTAGGCCTGGAGCGAGCAACGAAAGGGAAATTTCAAATAATTTCGGGCAAGGGGCACATATCAATTACAATTAAACCAGGATGTCCGAGATAGATACCGAGGTCCCGCACCCAGAGGAGGAAATTCGCAGTGGGAGAACCGAGGCCGAAATAATTTTGACCGCAACCAGAGGAACCGCAACGGGCACGACCGAAACAGAAATGTACAAGTAAATTACGTAAACGCGGCGAGACATGAAAGGAACCGAGGAGGATGGAACGAGAGAAAAAGAAGACATTCAGGAAACGACTACTGGAAAGTCGACAATGTACCAGAAGTTAGGCCGAGGTCACCGAGGGAGAACGGAGCACGGGAAATGGTTACTGGAGGGTCGACAACATTCCAGAATTTAGGCCAAAGTCGCCGCAGCACGGAGAAAGGAGCAGGAGCGGTAGAAATTCGCCGATAAATGGAGAAAGGGCCGAAGCCCTACAAGTAACCAGGCAAGTGTTCGAAAACCGCGGCCATCCTTCTCAGGAAGCAAAGTTGGAAGGAAAGAATGCAACGAGAACTGGAGCTTACAGCAAGACTCAGGGAAACTATGTACCCAGTCAAACGCGCCTTCAGTGAAGACTGGGAGGAAACTATGTGAACCGTATGCGAAAAATAAGATCGTCAGAGGGCAAATGATGTTACAGAAGGAAACCAATCTGAGGAACAGAAGTGAAGACAGTGACAAAGTGTTCGAACCACCACGAATAGCAGTTGCCATTAACGGAATTCCGGACACTGCAATAATAGACACTGGAGCTAACAGTACAGTGTGCTCGCAAAAGTTTTATGAAGAACTAATCAACCGGGTTTGAAGATAATGTCTTTACCAGTAAGCGGTATATTTTGTTCACTAGCTGTAGGGAAGAGGAAAGAAAGAGTGAAATTTCAAGTAATGCTCAACGTAGAAATAAATGGTAGAATTATCGAGCTTTTGTTCCTGGTCGTACCCAGACTCGTTACCGACATAATTATAGGATGTGATTGCCTGTATGAATGGAAAGCCATTGTTAATTTCGAGAATAGATTTGTCAAGTTAGTAACAGGGCAAGAAACAGTAGTGGTGCCATTTGTCGACGATAGCGGTTCAGAGGAAGTTGTACGAGATGAACGTGAAGATGAAATCCGGGGAGACGCATTCTTTGTTGAGTGCATAAAAATTGGAGCAATAGAGCTTGCCGAAATAAACGTCGAAGAATATGCTGCCGAATCGAGTAACAATGAGATGTATGATGAAGATTTTGGAACGATTAGGGAATATGTGGAAGCTGAACCCCGAGAAAATCCCGTCAGGAATTGGAATTATGAGACTACAAATTTGTACCGCAAGGCGGAAAACTACGAAAACTTGGAAGATTTATTCAGAGAAAAAGTCAGTCATGCTAACTACCTGAATACAACGCAGAAAGAAGAATTATTTAGACTTTGAGTACGACTCCAGGAGGTATTTTCGGATAAACCAGGAAGATGCACGAAATATATTCACTCTTTCGATATGACGCCCATATAGCCGTTTACACATAAAGCGAGACCCATACCATCCGCTATTCGGGAAGAAGTCGATAAAGTGATAGAAGACGTGCTAGAAGACGGGGTTATCGAAATTTCAGACTCCATATACGTGAACCCCCTGTGCATAGTAAGCAAAGCTAGTGGGAATATTAGAGTAACACTAGACGCAAGAAAGCTAAACAAGCATTGTAAACCAGACAGATTTAGACTCGAGAGCGTGGATGCAACGTTGAGCAAGTTACACAAAGGAAAATTCTTCTCTACCTTAGATCTGACCGCCTCCTTCTGGCAGATTCCACTTAAGAGAGAATTGAGAAAATTTGCTGCATTTTTACATTCTGGAATTCTTTACCAGTTTACCGTCTGCGCATTTGGAATGAACACAAGCGGAGGCGCATTGTTGAGATCATTGTATGCTATTTTTGGAGAAACCATAAAGAAATTCGTGGCTCAATATGTGGACGACCTTGTCATATTTTCGTCAGAAATGGGTGAACATCTGAAGCACCTTGATTACGTTTTAAACTGGTTAAAAGCTGCCAACATGACAATTAAACCAAGTAAAACTGCCTTCTTCGCCAAACAAACCGAGTTCCTAGGATATGTCATCTCCCAGGAAGGTATTAGACCAAATCCGGAACGGATAGACAGCATAAATAAAATTCCGGCTCCGAAGAATATAAAGCAGTTACGTCGATTCCTCGGAATCCTCAATTATCAATCCAGATTCATTCTCGACTTCGCAACTGTCGTAGCCACTTTGAGACAGTTGTTGAAGAAAGATGAAAAATAGCGATGGACGCAGCATGAAGAAGAGGCCTTTTGGAGTGTTAAAAGATTATCCGCAGCTTCCATTTTGCTGGAAAAAACCCGGGAAAATCTGCCGTTCATTATTTTCACAGACGCGTCGGGATTGGGATACGCAGCGATAATGACCCAAAGGGATGAAGATGGAACGGACCACATAATAGCAGTAGCCTCCAGAGGAATATCCAAAATTGAAGCACGAGCGTGCACGACTGAGACAGAAATAGCTGCGATTTATTTTACCTTGGTGAAATTCCGACAATATGTTTACAACAACCCCATCATTTTGTATACCGATCATGTGAGTCTGGCCTTTATGAACTCTTGAAAGCTAACCAGTACAAGAATATCGAGATACGTGCACGAGATTACGTCACACCAAATAGAAATCCGTCATGTTCCGGGAGACATAATATCTTTAGCGACCTGCTATCCAGAATGAAGACAAACTACCCAATACCAGACACGATCGACGACCACAAACACGATGTCACGATCTTGTACCTAGACACAATGGAAGGAAGATCACTCACGAAAGAATTGAGAAACTTGGCGAAGCTCCAGGAAGAAGACGAAGAATTGCAGAAACTTCGAGAAAGGGCGTCACCGATCACAGCAGAATTAAAGGAGAACATTGGAATATACAACGGAAAAATTTACAAGTTCCACGGACCGACAGAACCGAAGTGGAAAGTCATGATTCCGAGAGGGATCGAAAACCGGTTAATTACCGCATATCACAAAGCCTTAGCACATACCGGCAGTGAGAAACTAAATTTGGTAATAAGTGAACACTGCTACATAAAACACTTAGCCAGAAAAGTACGGAAAATATGTTCAACTTGCGACATGTGCCAACGAGCAAACCATTCAATGTGAAATTCGATACAGAACCTCAAGCGATTTTAAGAGATGAAAAGAATGCGCTCACAGTGGACGCTCACGGAGAATTACCTCGAGGTCAATTTGGCTGCCGATACATATTTGTACTTCATGATGTCTTCACCAAATATGTAAAAATAAACCCCGTAAGAAACATAAGCAGCAGGACTTGTGTAGGGAAGATAGTGAATGATTATATGCCGAAATACGGACTAGTAAAAGCGGTCTTATCTGATAACGCGACCGTCCATCGGAGTAAATGCATTAAAGGAACCCTCACAGATGACGGAATAAAATTATATTATTGCTCATCCTATTTTCCATCAGGAAACCCGACGGAACGAGTACTACGCGATATTGGGATCTATTTCAGGATACTGACACATAAGAATCACAAAGATTGGGTAAGATACTGTCCAGTCATTGAAAAGATAATAAATAACATCATTAATGTGACTACAGGATTTGCGCCCGTAACACTTATGTTAAACGAAGAACCCGAACCCATCTTTAAGGAAATTGAAAAAAATTAAGTATTGAATATGAAACCCTAATTGAAGAACAAAGAGCTAAATTAGCTTTCGACAGAATAAAGGAGAAGGCCGAAAAGAGGAAATCGAAGAGAAAACGAAGAAGGCACAAATGGAACCCAGATATAGGTGATCTAGTATTAATTAAAGATCACAAGTTGTCCTGCGCCTTGAAGAACAGAAACAAGCGCATGGAGTTACTATATAAAGGTCCTGGGGAAATTATTCAAAAATTTGGGGAACATACATTTGAAATAGTAGATGCGGTAAATAGAAAACTCATGGGTAGGTGGCACAAACAACTTCTCCGTCCGTACCGGACATAAACAAATAATCATGCAGAGGCATATAGGATAAGGTATAGATGAAAATGTATACAACTCAATTAATGAAAATGAATTCAGACGAACAAATATATATATAATCTTAATGGTATACAATCACAAAATATCGAAATTGTGAAAAAAAGAACTTGTGGTGATAAGTACTTTTCAGACTTTAAAGTGAAGTGGAAGTGCAGTGAATCCTATGAAAATAACCAACTCAAAGCAACAAAACTGAGTACCAAAACAATTTACAAATCCAAGAAGGTGCAAGGACTTTTGGTAAATTACACCTTTATATAGAATCAGAAGACAAACAGATTTTGTAAACTAGCTTAAGTTTTACGTAGTTCATAACTAATACGATGTAAACGTTCGTTGTATGACGCAAGAAAATGTAAAACTTTCAGAAGTGGAGTGTATATAGCGTATGGTAAACTAATATGTATTGGATTATTTCAGATGTTTATAATGTGAAGTGTTGAAAACAAAAAGAAATTATGTACTAGTATTATAAATTTTGTCACTATGATTGTATGTAACGCAGCTGAAATGCAAAGAAAATTGTAAATTGAACCAGAGTTGCCGACGTGTGGAGTTGTTGATAATAATAGTAATGTTATTCGGGCAAGGGCGTTCAGTTCTTAAATTATGGGATAATTAAATAATGAAACGGGGGCATTTTGATGCCGTATTTATCAGCCGTATGATTGAATACGATTTTAACAATGAATAACATGATAATTAAATTATAATGAGGAAGTAAGGTGAAAGAATTTAAGATAATCAATATTACAGATGGATAAGTTCATGAAACGAAACAACAGCATTTAAATTCAATTACTAGAATGCGAATAAGTATTTTAACCCAGAGCTATGTAATAAAGTTGCTGGTCTATATGGATGAAAATGTTCCGTCGAAAGGCTGTGGTCACGGGATGAGTCGCTACCTGGGTCATTAGTAGACCGGTCCAAACCTGGCCCAAACCAGTATTTCGGGGAAATGTCCGCGTGGTTGTAGCTCGCTAACTAGAGTTTTTCAGAGAAATCCAGCTGGAGGCGAGGCTATATCTGTTTTGGTAAGGAATATTAGGTTTTAGCGTCGGTCTTCTAGTCTGAGACGTGATACCGTGTAGACGTGTTTTGCCTGCCGGGGACACAAACGTCGGATTGCGCCGAGAAGTGCAATCAGTAATGAGAATCTTATTAAGTGAACAAGATCTCCCAGCAGTGAATTAAGCGGTGAAGTGTACTTTCAAAAGAGTGTTAGTAATTTATTCCATCGTGATAGATTTCAGCAATTCAGTATAGTTTTAACGTGATAGTGGAAAACTAGAGTAATTCGATCTGAACGCGGCGGCAACTCCTGGTGAACTGTGAGCACGAAACGAACTGAATAGTAACGCTGATACTATGAACTGTGTTGTTTTTATTTCGTCAACCTATCTCACGCATACCCTATAGATAGCGTGGTCTCAGCTCTAATGACTAGCCAGGGCAAAGAATAGTCAACTCATAGAGCAATCTACTAGGCGACCAGACCACCGGGATCCAGGCTGCTAAGGTCACATCCAGAGTGGCTGATACCCGAGACAGAGGATCAGCAGACGCAGCGGGGGAGGTAAAGGTCACATTGGTTAACCTAGCTGCCAGAGAATAGTGGATGCCTAACCTGGTCGTTCTTTCATTACAGCAGCGGCATCTATTACGCCTATGTTAAATGTAACCTACGAGTACATAGCCACATGGTTTGTGCCGTGTTTTGTTACCTCTGCCTGTTTTGAGTGATGCATCACAAATATTTATATAAATACAGGTAACTTGTGTTATAAGAAGAAACAATGAATGAATGTGTAGTGTTTAACGCCCGCTTTTACTACATACGGCACCGCAGGCGATGACACAGGTGATACATGAGATGAAGATGGAGCACCGGTGGAATGAGATGGCGGGGAAACCGGAGATATTGGAGAAAACCCGCCCCAGCGCCGTGTTGTCCACCACAAATCTCACTTTGCGGTCACCTAAGATCGCACCCGGGCCGCCTTGGTGAGAGCCAAGCGGTATAACTACTGAGCCACGGCGTGGCCGAAGAAACAATGAAATCCATAAAGCGTCTTTTAGCACATCCTTTTTCAAACATGACCTTAGAAGGAAAATTTGAACTTAAGCGACTCGGAAGACCCACGCTGAAACTAAACATCACACGGATAGTGAAAACAAAAACAAGATGTTTTAACAGGAACTTTAACAACGATGTATACGATAAAAATTCTAGAGTGTTTATGAAATGTGAATGTTGTGTTATATGGTGTGAATTACCGTTAACTTGTGTGTAGAGCAGTCTGTAGTGACAAACTTAAAGGATTTTGTTACTTTAAAAAATTAAGTTGCATGGATAACTTTGTGAACCATCAATTTTCAGAGCCACCAGCCGCCCCTGCTTCCCACGAAGGCGTTTCTTCCAGTTAGGGAATAGAGAAAAGTTACATAGGGCTAAATCCGGACCATAGGGAGGGTGAGAGATGCACTTCACGTTGATTTTTACAAGATACCAGCAACAACATTGGCAATATGCTGCCGCGCATTATCGTGGTGCATTATCCAGCCTGCTTCATGGAAATATGGTCTTTTGCGCCTGATTTCGACTTGCAATGTTTCCAGGACATCCCTGTAGTATTGTCCAGTTACTGATGTGTGTGCAGGTACAACATGTTGATAAACCATTCCATGAATATCAAAGAATGAGCTGACCATAACTTTCCCAGCAGAAGTAACCACTTTTGCCTTTTTGGGGGTTGGTGATGAAGGATATTTCCACACTTAGCTTGATGTTTGCTCTCGTGATCAAAAAGATGTAGCAGAGTTTCATCAACAGTGATTACGTTTGAAAGAAACCCCGGATCTTCCTCTAACATCAACTTTTACTGCATGCAGACCTGTATGCAAACCTGCATGCGAATGTCCTTTTGTTCAGGAATCAGCAGTCTTGGAACTCATCGCGCACAAACACGTCTCATGTGTAATGTTTCTGTTACCAAAGTGTGAGTGGCTCCCAATAAAATGATCCGTATTTCAGAAAGTGCTCTTAAGGTAATTCGTCGATCCTCTCTCACATGGCAGCACCAGTGTTGATGTTTTGTTCCGTAAAGGCAGTAACGAGAGCACCGGGTCCACCTTCCTTTCAAATTGATTGTCTCCCCTTTTTAAACATTTTAAACCACCTTCGAGCTGTGATGTAGGGAAGAACAGACTCTCCATAGACCTCCTGTAATATTGTATAGGCCTCAATTGAAGATTTGTTGAGAAGAAGGCAGAATTTCAAACCGCATATTGTTCCTCGCGTGTTACCTCCATTGGAGCGTTAGGCGATACTGAACATGTCTGAACTTACCAGGTTCTCAACAATAAAACTACTATGGTGTGTTTGCTTCACATTAACCTAACAGAATATTATATGATTGAATTTTAGTGCGAAAAATTATCAATCCACGAGGTGCTAACGGCAGCATTAAGGATGGGGGCGGCCAAGATAACAGCTATCCCATCGTCGAGAACGAGGAGTGTGCGCTACGCCGGAGACAGAAGCCCAGCCGAGGGATGCCGGCAAAAACCTAGTGGCCTGTGTTGGGGTTGTGGACACCTCGGGCACCTGCAGAGAGACTGCTCACACCAGGAAGAGCAGCCGGAAAACGAGTAAGGGCCGTCGTGGAGAGGGGCACGTCGGCGCCATCACCACCATCCCTTCGAGTGACACTGCGCGCCATCAGCCGGCGGATGGATGACAGCCTCATCGCGGACGGCTGGGTAAGAGGAAAGCCGTGAAGCGTGCTGGTGGACACCGGGGCGGCCTTGACCATCATCAGAACGGACGTGGCGAAGGTTTTGCCGGCGAGGAAGACGAGCCGACCGTACCAGCTTGTGACGGCATCGGGTGACATCTTGCCTGAGGAGAAGGAGGCCCTGCTGGAGCTGACCTTGGGACGGGGTGCCGTGCGTCTGTGGGTGTTCGTCGCGAAGGTGGCTGAGGAGGTGATACTGGGACTGGATGCCCTCAGGAGCCACGAGGCGACGGTCGACGTCAGCAGGAAGGTCCTGCGGTTCAACGGAGAAGAGGTTATACTCCGTCAACCCGAAGAACGCCTTGGAAATTGCAGGGTCGTCTTGAACGAAGACGTGGTAGGCCCCGCGAGGAGCGAGGTGGTGGTTACGGTGCGACTGGAAGGCCAGAGAACCAGCAACATGATGCTGGACCAGAAGACGCCTTTACACGGACTGTGTGTAGCCAGGACATTGCTGCCGTGCCGAGGGGAGGTGCCAGTGAGACTGCTAAATCCAACGGACACCGATCACGACGTCCAGGCCGGGACGGTGTTGGGAACATGCGAGCCCGTGGTGAGCGTAACAGCAATCGACAAGATGCAAGAGCCGGTGCTGACGCAACACCTGGGGCCCCGGCTAGAAGGCTTACGGACAGGGCGGCCGACCACCTGACCGCAGAACAACTGGAGAAAGTTCGACAACCACTGAGGCGATACCAGCGCGTCTTCAGCCAAGGCAATAGTGACTACGCCGCAATGACAAAGTGCTTCACCGCATCGACACCGGGGATGCCCGGCCTATTCGGCAACCACATAGACGCGTCCCACTGGCGAAGCAAGGGGCGGTACGAGACATGCTGGAGGATATGAGATCCAGGGGGTGATTGAAGAGTCTGACAGCCCTTGGTGTTCCCCTGTAGTCTTGGTGACGAAAAAGAACGGCGAGCTACGCTTTTGCGTGGACTACCGGAAGCTGAACGCTGTCACCCGGAAGTACTGCTTCCCCTTACCCCGGATTGACGACACCCCGGAGACGCTAGCTGGTGCGCAGTGGTTCTCGACCTTGGACCTGAAGTCGGGCTACTGTCAGGTAGCTCTAGATCCGAGAGACAAGGAGAAGACCGCATTTTCGACAGGCTAAGGGCTCTGGCAGTTCACAGTTATGCCATTTGGCCTCTGCAACGCACCAGCTACCTTCCAAAGCCTCATGGAATCAGTGATGAGAGGACTTACTTACGACGCCTGCCCGCTATACCTGGACGACATCATCATCGTCGGTAAAACTTTTGAAGACCATCTCGAGAATCTGAGTACGGTGCTACAGAGATTGCAGGCGACCAACCTGAAGCTGAACGCGAAGAAGTGCCAGCTCTTCCACAAGGAAGTGAACTACTTAGGCCACATAGTCTCAGCAACCGGAGTGGCCACAGACCCGGAGAAGACAGAGGCTGTGAAAGGTTTGGCCTCATCCAAAGGATAAGAAAGAGTTGCACAGTTTCCTGGGGCTGTGCAGTTATAACCGACGCTTCATAAAGGGGTTCTCTAACATCGCCAAAACTCTCACCCGCCTGACAGAGGAACACCGGCCTTAGGTTTGGACGGAGGACGCCGAAGACGCTCTCCAACACATAAAGGAGACCCCGTGCAGCGCTCCAATTTTGGGATTTCCAGAACCAGGAGGCGCCTTCATTGTGGACACCAACGCCTGCGACCATTGCATTGGAGGCGTCCTATCGCAGATCCAGGACGGCCATGAGCGGGTGATAGCCTATTACAGCAAGACTTTATCCAAGGCAGGGAAGAACTACTGCGTCACCCGGCGAGAATTATTTGCGGTAGTCAAGACCTTGGAGCACCACCACAAGTTCCTGTACGGTCAGCCATTTCACCTGAGGACTGACCATTCCGCCCTAACCTGGCTATTGAGCTTTAAGAACCTGGAAGGCCAGACAACACGCTGGGTTCAGAGGCTGCAGGAGTACGATTTCACCTCGGAACATCGCAGAGGGAAGAACCACGGTAACGCGGACGCTATGTCCCGAAGGCCCTGTCCAGAGTGCGGCCAATGCACAAGAGTGGAGGAGAAGGAGCGTGCCACAGCAGTTCGAGTAGTCACGGCAATGCCTGCGGATGGCTGGGATAGCGCAGGCCTGAGAAGGGAGCAGCTGGCGGACGCAGACTTGGGGTCACTCTTGAGGGAAGTGGAGGCACGGACAAGGCCAACCTGGGAGGACATCGCCCCGAGGAGCGCCACCTAAAAGTCGTACTGGGCCCAATGGGACTCACTGAAGACAAGACAGGGGGCGCTGTTCCGGGTTTAGACCAGAGGTTCTATTCCCATTAGTCCTGAACCCGTAGGAACTGGACCCGGGGCCTCCTTCGACCAGGCAGTATCCGAGCTGTCCCAAAGGGCGCTCGGCGTCCTCCGTGGGGCTTTCCATGGGACAAGACCTAGAGACTAACAAGCCCCCCCATCTGGTCCTATGGACTCAAGACGGGATGGAAGTGGATACGCCACTTACGCGCGTCAACACTCAAGGTGAAGACTACCGAAAAACCTCGGTGGGGCCGCTTGGTGATCTAGCACACCTTCTACTAGCTTTGAGGGCTAGTACCCGGGAGAATTGATGGCTTCCCTCAACCGCGTCCGAAGACGTACCCGATTCCCACGGGTTTCGGGAACACACTGCCCCCTCGAGTCCATCCCAATCCGAACAACTCCCGAAGGAGGGGCTCGGCTGTTCAGCCCGAGCTTCCTCTAGTAACGTCAAAGGTACCACGAGTGCTGGGGGTCCGCAGCGCCCGCACTTTGGCAGCTGAAAGGGACGGATCCCTTCCCCTACGGGAGCTGTTCCGGGTATGGGAATCACCCGATGGGAAGACGTAGAGAGAACAGTTGGTACTTCCCCGGAGTAAGGTCCCTGAAGTCTTGGAAGAAGTGCACGCTGGTACTTCAGGAGGACACCTGGGAGCGAACCGGGCAATTGACAAACTACGGCAGCGCTACTACTGGCTGAGGCTCTGAGCAGACGCTGAGAGATTGTGCCGTCAGTGATACGTGTGCGCGGCGAGTCGCGGCCCCCAGACTAGGAGCCGGGGTCGCATGCAACAGTACAACGTCGGAGCGCCATTCAAACGGATTGCCGTTGACATTGCTGGAATGTTCCCAATATCCGACCGAAGCAACAAGTACCTGATGGTGGTCGTGGACTACTTCACTAAGTGGCCGGAGTTGTATTCCATCCCGAACCAAGAGGCAAGGACAGTCACAGACTGCCTCGTGGAGCAAGTGTTCTGCCGATTTGGGGTGCCATTAGAGCTGCACATTGACCAAGGCACCAATTTTGAGTCCAACCTGATGAAGGAGGCACTAGAGAGACTTGGGGTTAACAAGCCCGCACAACACCTCTACATCCCCAGTCGGATGGCATGGGTGAAAGGTACATCAAGACCTTAGAGGAACACTTGAGGAAGGTCGTGGCCAGCCATCAGCGAGACTGGGACGTCAAGGTGCCACTGTTTTTGCTGGCCTGCCGTTCGTCAACACACGTCACCACGGGGATGACGCCAGCCAGCTTAAGGTTCGGCCGAGAGTTACGCCTCCCTTGTGACCTGACTTTTGGAAGCCCTCTGGGGTGGAACAGCCAGCGACCGAATATGTGGAGAATCTGGTGGACCACCTCCACGACATGCACGAGATGGCTCGCCAGAACCTCCAGAAGGCGAACGAGTGCATGAAAACCCGATACGACAGGCAAACCAAGAGCCAAGGGTTCCAGCAAAGTGACCTGGTCTGGTTGTACCGCCCTACACGGACCAAGGGACGCTGCCCGAAGCTTCAGCAGCCATTGCAAGGACCGTACCGTGTGGTGACGAGGATTAACGACGTGGTCTACCGCATCCAGAAGGTGCCCCGAGGAAAGATGGTGGTACACCTGGATCGCCTGGCCCGCTACGATGGTGCTGTTCTGGACGACCGGCCTTGAGGAGGGAGCAGTGTTACCCAAGCGGAAAACTCACGATGTCGATCAATAAATGAAGGCCAGTGGAGGGAGGGGAGGCCGCAGGGGTAGCTGAGTCTTCGTTTGCCCCTCCTCCTGCCGCCAAGTAAGAGGTCGAAGCTTCGAGAATGTTTTCACCCTCCATAAAAGGAAATCTCGAGAAACTTCGGGCCGCCGATCAATACGGGAGAGGCGGCAGGAGTTAGTTTTGTTGAGTGAGTCGTGGCGAGCAGTAGTGTAAGGCGCGCCCAGTGTACGTGGAAAGACGAACTGGCTTAGTTGTAATTGTGTACATTACGAAATTGTAACTGTGGCATTGGAATAAGTTGGAAATAAAGAACATTTTTGAGTGATGTAATTGAACTTTTTAATTTTACGAACCCACAAAGTCACAATATCAACACGGAGGGTGTGTCCTTAAGTTATGAGCGGAAGGGGTTGCTCGTACATGAGCTTGCTCACGTATACATATTGGAAGCTTTTTTTGTTTGTTTTTCCCCTAAAATTAGTTTTGGTATCTTATAGTACAGTAAACATTTACTTTTAAAAGATGAGAGTTATAATATTTCTTTTAAATGCGTTCAAAGTGTTGTTTTCGTAAACACTTTCTTTGTAAGGTATGGGTTTTCCTGTAATTTAGTTAGATAAAGCCTTTTGTTACTTGTTAAAAGATTTTAAAGAAAGGATGTTTTTGGAAGAATTGGAATTCCCTATAAATTAGTTTTTGGTATTTTATAGTACAATAGACATTTATTTTTAAAGATAAGAGTTAGAATAAGTATTTCTTCTAAATGACTATCTTTAAAACTTAGGCAAAGGCCTTTGTCACTTGCTAAAATTTTTCAAAGAAGGGGTATTTTCGTTTTCTCGGGAATATTTCTTATCAAGGTTGCTTTTAAAGTTTAGGTGTGCAATTAATAAAATGGTTAATGCAGCTTCTCTCCACTTGGGTCAATATGGTAGAAGAATTGGAAAATGTGTTGACAAAACAATTCGACCTTTTAAAATATAAGGTTTTGATGTCGATTGACATACGTGCGGGAAATTTTTTAAAAAGCTCTCCACATATATGTGTAAATTTCCAAGGCCGATAATATTATGATTGAAAAAACAAGTGAATAAAACTATTAAACTACAGTCCGATACAGATAACACAGAACTCCATATATACCATTTGTATATAAGTTAGTCGATTTAGAAGTGACTAAATGTCATTGAAAGATGCTAAAAATGTAAACTTCTGCCGGCGCCGCGCCCGCCAAAAGAACCATCTTTCTGAGAAAACCAGGAATAGTTTACATTTCGTATAAAGGTTTATCATATATTTTGATTAGATGCGATGTATCTTAGGTACTTCATAATGAGCTAAGTACATATGTATTTTTTCTAATTGTGCGAAGTAAACTTTGAAGTGTTTTACATTCTTATTAGTTGAATATTTTACAAATGTGTTTATTCTTTAATTATATATTAAAATCTTATCATTGAATATTCTCATTTCCTTAGAAGTGTAAAAAATCCTCAGCATGGTTTCCTTTGATGAGGAATATCCCACACCTAAATATCCGAGGTTAATAAAGGAACCTCTGAGCAAAATTAATCTGTCTTTTACGCTCAATGCAGTACGGAACGCTGAGAACCATAGCAGCTGTATTACCAAAGCGTAATATTACACCTATTTTTTCAATTTTCTCCACATGATTTATATATAAAGTGTTCTTATTGTTATGGTCTTTTTGTTTACCCGTATAAATCGAAGTATTCTTTACCTTTAAAAGGACGGGAATTCCTAAAGTTATACCTTTTGTTATGAATGCCTATATATAATGCACTTTCCTTGGAAACTATTTCAGATATAGATCGAAATATGCATGTCTTTCTTGAGAAAGATATTTCAGATAAAAGAATACACATTTTCGTGTGCTAATCATCTTGCAACACAGAAAGAGTCTAAGCACACTGTCCTCCTTCACATTGTGACCGCACATAGTCAGGTAAAAGCTAGATCTTTATCTGCGGTGCAATGAAGCACAGTCCACAACAGGCTTGAGCTATTATGTGTAAAATAAAATTAGGAACGCTTTGCTGTTATTGTTCCGACGTCATTATTCTTAAATACGAAGGAACCTGATTTTTGCAAGATTTAACTTGTTTGCATTGTCACAAATGATCTGTATCTTCCCGATAGGCAACTTAGGTTTTCCGTTCTGGATGGAAAGTAGATTCAGAATTTTGTCAACATATCAGCTTTTTACAGAGAATAAATTTATCGTTATATGTTACACCGCATATTTCTCTATTTTAATTTATCGAGCTACGTCACGCTACCAAAGGTTTTTTATGTAAGCTAGCAAAGTCGGCCTCGTGTGAGAAATCATGTTTATACTTCTTTCAAAGCGTTGATTATTTAATTAAGTAATTGATCGTTTGTTTATTTAATTATATAATAATTATCTATGCATTTGTTTATTGATTTATTTAATTATTTCTTTATTTAATTAAATATTTATTTGTATGTTTAATTAATTAATGAGATATAATCGCATTACATATCTTATCAGCTGTTGGTAATCTCGTCTCTGAGTCGATTCTGTGACGTCATTAATGGGGTGGTTGATTCGATAGAATCATGCTGTCTGTGAGTCGAATCTGTCAATTGGGAAGAAATACTCTGAACGCTTTGCTGTTATTGTTCCGGCGTCATTATTCTTAAACACGAAGGAACCTGCTTTATGCATGAATGAACTTGCTAGCCATGTCACAAAGAATTTGGAATTTCCCATCTAGCATGGGAGCGTTCATAACACTTTAAATTCAGAGAATACATTTATTGATATCTGATACACCATATATTTCCTTATTTTAATTTATCAAGCTACGTCATGCAACCAAAGGTGCTTTGATGTAACCCGGCAAAAGTTGGTCGCATGTGAGAAATCACGTTATACGCCTCCCGCCGCGCCGATTATTTAATTAAGAAATTGATCATTTCTTTATTTTATTATATAATAATTATCTATACATTTGTTTATTGATTAATTTATTTAATTATTTCTTTATTTAATTTCATATTTATTAATTTGTTATCTAATTAGTGGCGGCTCTTTTGAGATATTTTAAAATATTAGGTCGATTCTGTGACGTCATTAATTTCGGGATTTTGTAAACTGAAAGGGGAGATGATAATTGCTTATCAGATGTCGGCATCTCTTTGAGGGATTTTAAAATATTAGGTCGATTCTGTGACGTCATTGATTTCAGGATTTTGTAAACTCAAAGGGGGGGGTGATAATTGCATTACATTTTCCTATCAGTTATCGGAGATCTCTCTGAGAGATCTTAAAATGCTGTGCTGGCTTTGAGTCGATTCTGTAACGTCACTGTCGGTCGCGTGCCGGGTGGGCGTGTTGTATGACGTCATTCATGACGTCTGCCATTTAGAGGTGTGTCTGTGACGTCATTCGTGCCAAGAGGCGGGCGGCATTTTTAAGGACAAAGAGGTGTGATAATAGGATCACATTGCAATCCAATTAGCGCTATTGTTATCTCATTAGAGGCGGTTCCTTTATGATTTGAAAGGAGCATAACCCTACTACTCACCAACAAGTGTTAGCAAAACACGCGCGTTAAATCTCTTGTTTTAACTAAAACCGAATTTCTGTTGCTAACACCTTAACAATTGTAAATGGTGAAGATGGCGGGCGTAAACGCAGCTGTTGTTGTCAATTTGCGACATTTAAGACCGACTAAATGGCATTCGAAAGAGTACGGCCTATGAAGAGAAATTATTTTGAGGAGCTATCAGAAGCAAATTTTCTACAGAGTGACTGTAGACTGTCGAAACAAATTGCATGAAGGATACTGCGGAAGTACAAGAGCGGTTACAAATTGCATCGAAAGGTTTATGCCGATCTCGCCATTGCTTCAAGTATTAATAACTTTGCTATTTTATAATTCACTAAAGTAAGTGGATAATACACTGTCCACCTCCCATCTTGAAATATTCAAGCCACTCCTCCTTCTTCGCTCCTCGTTTTAAATTTAAGTAATACCGAGTTAGAACATGAATCAAAAGGAATATGCCATTCTCGCCTTTGCTTCAAGTAGTAATCACTTTGGCATTTTATAATTCACTGAATTATGTGGATAATATACTATCCACCTCCCGTCTTGAAACGTTTAAGGCACTTGTTCTTCGCACCTCGTTTTAAATTTACATAATACTGACGAAGTTGTTTCATGCGTGTAGTAGTGACACATGCATTTGGATTAAATCCGTTTCCAATATTTTCCCAAATGACATCGTTCTCTTTTACATTCATAGCATCCGTCTTATTATTTTCCACGACATCTTTACACTTCGTCACCACTTCAATTAACAATTATTTCTCCATCGATGAGAAATTTGTCTCACGGCTTTTGTTTACGATCTTGTTCACCCGCTAAATTTTCAGCTGTGTGCAGACGAAAATGAAAACAAAAGCGCATCGCAGGAGGTTCAGAAAATAATACAACTCATTCATAGCCTTCTATAGCTGTAATATTTACCAGTCTCTTGGCGTTAACACGTCTTTGTTAACATTTTCAGAAAAAAGGTTGGTGAAATGCAAGAAATTTAACAGTTGTGTTAGCGCTGTGATACTGCTACGTTAACGTCAATTTTAACATTTGTTGTTGAAATCGAGCATTAGACTAGTATTTCAGGAAACGCTGGCGATGAGTTTTGTTTCGGGCATAAAATGCCTAAGCATGACTTCCTTCCGAAGGGAAATAAAGGATGTGTAACCCATGCCTAATATTTGAAATATAAAAAGAACAGGGCACCTAATGAAGAGGTCTCTCAACAATATGAAGGTGTTTTTAATATCCAATATGAAACGGGAGTTTAGACCATAGCAACTAAGGGAGCGTTCCTGAAAAATCATAACGCTACTGTTGCAAAATTGATAACATATCTGTAATCGGTACCTGAACTGGGTACCTAAATGGTTATTAGCGAAAGGTTCTGTATGTTCTAAAAGCTAGTATAGCGTGAACTAATATTACCACATACACATAGAAAAGGACTGCTATTGAAAGATACATGTTTACTCTGTGCAACCTTGTGTTATTTCTTGAACTCTTTTTATATATTGTAAATACAATTGTGGTGGATTTAGCATTTTGTTTCTTTGACGAAGCCTATATTCTGTATGATTGTTTTTTATTTGTTCCATTTATACCCCGCCTTTAACTGCAATGGTCATATCAGCAGCAGTTCTCCTTTGGAACATTATCGATGGCGTTAACTCCTAATCGTTGGGTTGTATAATAAGATCACACACACACGCGCGCGCGCGCGCGCGCGATCGTATTCTCATTCATACTTCCAGACTTTGGGGAAGATGGAGAATCATCTTGGTTGGAGAAAAATCCGTGCCTCCAGCCAAAAATCGAACCCGTGATCTCTCGCACGGCAGGCAGATGCGCTACCGATTGAACTACGGGACCAGCCTGTATGAATTTTGTTGGCGAATAGATCTGAATCTGTATATATGGGAAAAGTGAAAATGGTTGTAAGGTGGCTTTGGGCTGAAGGTTCTAGCAACAAATGAAGTGAGTTTGTATAACTTCGTGTTGTTATTTAGTCAGAATTTATTTAAAATTGTAATTACCAATGAAGTAGAATGTATTAGCATCTGAAAATACAATGTACTTTTCCGATGACACTTAGGTAATTTTAATACAAAAGAATGTTTTAGTTAAATCTTAATCACACTATGAGGAGACTTGATCCCATAATGGTGGTATTAATCTGTGATGTTGGCGAAGCTTGACTGATATAATTGGCCAACCTCCGCTACATTTATGCCTAATTTCACCAACAAATGTTAAGACTTAAAACGAGTTTAGCAATAGTTAAAACAAAAATTGCATTTCACCAACAAGTGTTAGCGTAACACTCGTGTTAAATCTCATGTTGAGCTAAGAAGCCGAATTTCTAATGTTAAGTCCTTAACAATTGTAAATAGTCAAGACGGCGAGCATGAACTCAGCTGTTGATGTCGATTTGCTATATTTAAGACAGTCTAAATCGCATTCATAATAGAGTATGGTCTATGAGGAGAAATGATTTTGAGGAACTATCCAAGAAAATTGTTTTACGGAGGTATAGACTGTCGAAACATGTTGCTATGAAGGTTACTGCGGAAGTACAAGAGATGTTAGAACATGCATCGAAAGCAATATGGCGATCTCGCCTTTGCTACAAGTATCAACAACCTTCAGATTTTATAATTCACTGAATTATGTGGATAATACATTGTCCACCTCCCGTCTTGAAACGTTCAAGTCACTTGCCCTTCTTCGCTCCTCGTTTTAAATTTACGTAATACTGAGTTAGAACATGCATCGAAAGGAATATGACTATCCCGCCTTAGCTTCAAGCATTGGTACCTTGCGATTTTATAATTCACTGAATTCACAATAAATAAAATAAATAAGTAAATAAAAATAATTCACTGAACTATGTGGATAATACATTGTTCACCTCCCGTCTTGAAACGCTTAACGCACTTGTTCTTCGCACCTCGTTTTAAATTTACGTAATACTGACAAGTTGTTTGGTGCTTGTAGTAATGACGCATTTGAATTAAATTCGTTTCCAATATTTTCCCCGCGACATCTTTCTCTTTTACATTCACTGCATCCGTCCTCTTATTTTCCACGATATCCTTACACTTCGTCACAATTTCAATTAACAATTCTTTCTCCGTAGATGAGAAATTTGTGTCACGGCTTTATTTATGATTTTGTTCATCCGCCATTTGTGGAGACGAAAATGAAAACAAAAGCGCATCGGAGTACGTTCAGAAAATCATCCATAGCCTTCTATAACTGTGATATTTACAAGTTTCTTGGCGTTAACACAGGTTTGTTAACATTTTAAGAAAACAGGTTGGTGAAATGCAAGAAATTTAACATTAGTTTTAGTGCTGTGACAATTGTTAACGTCGATTTTAACATGTGTTGGTGAAATCGGGCATTAATATCAAATTGTTTCTTGGAAATTCAATAGTTCTTCTACATTAGCCGTGTGCAGGCTAAGATTAGTATAGATAGAATCAAACTGAACCACCGCTCTCCGTTTTCGATTGCTCTTAACCATTGAGCTACCAACGCCAACATGCCATTATGACATTGCATTCTCCAACTGCCTGGTATGTTTCTCATATACAATGAGATACGTACCCTTTGTGGCGACTTACTATGCGTAAGTACTCAAAGCCCAGGCTTTATAGTTACCACTATTTGATTATTCATTGGAACTTAAATCGTTCTTCCACATTAGCCGTGTGTAGGCCAAAATTTCGATAGATTGAATTAACTTCATTTGTTTCGCCATGCATAGCATTCAAAACAATGTTATGGCGATGTCTAAAACTCTCGATGCATCCATTGGAAGCTGTGAAATTGTCTTTGCCTAATTTTCTTGCTGTCTCCAAAGTTTGACTCTGAAGCAATGGCCCAGAAATGGGAACTCCTTTAGCGCGCGCACTAACAAACCACTCGAACACTACACGATTTAGCTCGTCATATACAACACAGTTAATTTTTAGCTGGACGTTGCTTTTTCCGGGGACTTTGTATTCAAAACCTTTTCTCTCGAGGACTGCCAGATTGTGGTAAAATTCCTCAAAACCAACTGCGTACAGCACTACCTTATGCCACACCCTAAGGAAACAACCACCCGCTATGTGATAAAAGGGCTGTAAGCAGAACTCTCAAGGGAAGAAGTCAAAGAAGTCCTGGCCCACAGTGGATTTCAGGCAATAAGAGCGCTTCAATTGAGAAGGCGCAACAGAGACAGAGCCCCCTGCCTATGTTCTTAATTGAACTACAGGACACCCAGGATAATCGAAAGATTCTCGAACTCAAATACCTGGCTCACTGTAAAATCCACGTGGAAGAATACAGAGCAGCTACCACTCCCAAACAGTGCTCACGGTGCCAGCAATTATGGCACGTGAAGGGAGACTGCAGACCCCAAATCCCAATATGCGCCAAATGTACAGGGCCCCATTACTCCGGCACGTGCACTGTTCCACACTTGGAACGGCTATGCGTACTATGGGGCGCTCAGGGCTACGGTGCAACTTGAAGCAGTTGCACCTCATAGTACGCTGCGTGCAATAAACTGGCTAAAAACACAGAAGTCAACCGTAATTCACATCTCGACAAATATGAGCAACTCTAGAAAAGACTAAATCAATGTGCTCAGCCTTCCGCCCCCCAAACTACTCAGAGAAAAGTAGCATATTCCCAGGCTGTTGCACAACATAGACCAGCGGAGTGGTTCACCAGGGACAGTAGCGGACGGTCACGAACAGCCCCAATAGACGAACCCTCCGAGATTGAGCAGCCCCGGATAAGACCCGAGGCTAGCCCAATCAGAAGTGAACGACCCCCAAGACACACACAGACACAAGCTCTAATAGTTCAGGCAGGTCCCTCACAGGTAGCTGCGCCTCCCGCAGATGCAAAGTTGCTGCACTCCCATAAAAGACGAGATCCCACCACGGCATTGAGGTCACTAGTAAAGTCACTAGGCCTGCCACCCAAAAAGGTGCAACTCAGCCAGGTGGAGGAGAACGTCGCCATATTTTGCAATCTACTGTCACAACCAGGGAACGACATCATACAAACAGCACACTTCCTCACCGAAATTATCAGAGACATGAACAGATACAATCATGGATAATTCAGACACTATTAGGATTGTCACCTCGAATTGTAATGGCATTCGGAAAAGAACAAAAGAATTAGCAGACCTTTTACAGATTTATTCCGTACAGATATCGCTATTAAACGAAACGCATTTAAATAATAAACATCGATTTTCCATTCCCGGATTCCAAATTTGTAGAAGTGACCACGACAGCAGAGGAGGCGAGACAGCAATAGCCATTCAAAACAACATTTTCCATTATAGAATTAACTCTCCCAATTTAGGTCACGTGGAAACCACGGCTATTAAACTAAACATCCACAACACGGATATAGTGATAGCCTCCGTTTACAACCACCCTGGGGACATAGACACGGAAGACATCAACAAAATAATGAATCTAGGACACAGAGTACCCGCTACTGGAGATTACAACTGCAAACATTATCTCTGGAATTGTACAAATCCCAACCCACAAGGGACAAAATTACTAAATTATATAAACAACATCAATTTCTTAATAGCAGGTCTGGATGAACCGATATTCATTCCACATATGCCGAAGCATACGCCGGACATCCTAGATATTGCACTGCTAAAGAACATCCCATAAGAAACGGACTTAGAAGTACTACAGGAGCTCACATCAGACCACTAGCCAGTCTTAATAACCCTCAAGGCTGTTATCGCATTCAAACCAGCTACTTTAAAGTTTAATTATAACCAAGTAGACCAGGATGAATTTAAAAGCTCAATCAACCACTACCTTCCCGAAGTACAAATCAATTCTGCAGATGACCAAGATGCAGCGATAAATAAACTAGAAACAGCCATTAAGATAGCTACCACAGCCTGCGTTCCCTTACGGCAACATCGGGTTTTCAATGCCAGATTTCCCCACGATATTAAAACTCTCCAGAAAACGCAAAATAGAGCTAGGCACAAATGGCAAAAAACTAGAAACAGCCTACATCGCACAGAATTCCACCAAGCAAGAGATTTAGCTAATCAATGCGCCCGAAATTACATCCAAAGTCAATGGGATAACACGTTGGAAAATTTAAACCCCCACCAGAACTCAACATGGCAAATAGCCAAATATCTTACGCGATCGCGAACAAATATCCCTCCCCTCCAAATTAATAATACAATAGCTGAAAAACCCCAGGCCAACGCAGATGGAATTTTCGGCCCCTACCGAACAGAAAAGCGCCTGGGTCTGATAAAATACCAAATGTGGTTCTGAAAAATCTACCACCAAGAGCACCTAGAGCTCCTAGCGAACATTTTCAATTTCACTCTTGAAAATGGCAGGTTTCCCCCATGCTGGAAAGAAGCCAAAATACTCCTCTTTCCCAAAGCGAACAAAAATCTAGCACTTCCAATCAACTACAGGCCACTTAGCCTATTAAACACTTTAAGCAAAGTACTGGAGAAGATAATTCTAAAAATAATCACAAGCATATTCACAAACACAACATTCTTATACCTGAGCAATTTGGGTTCAGAGCTCAGCACTCTACCACCATCCAACTTTTGCGAATGACCGAAGAGATCACCAACGGTTTTAATACGAATAAGTCAACATGTGCCGTATACTTGGACATCGAACGAGCATTTGGCAAAGTATGACAGGCAGGCCTAATCAAAAAGCTAAGCCAATACGCCTTTCCAGATTCGGCAGTATCCCTAATTAAGGATTACCTGTCTGATAGATATTTTCGCACAGCGGTCGAAGATACAGTATCTACCGTTAGGCATATTAAAGCAGGCGTCCCACAAGGACGTCTGCTGTGACCGACGCTATTTAATATATATATATTAAATATACGAATTAAAGTAAATCCTTGAAAACCCCAAGCCATAATCTTCACAAAAAGACTCCTACATAGGAAAAACAGGCGTGCCCTTCAGCCACTAATATACCAAGGCGAAGGAATCGACTGCAAGGACCAAGTGACCTATTTATGTCTGGTAATGGACCAGGGCCTCACCTGGAGCAAGTACATCACCATGATTAGAGCCAAGGCCAATGGCCAGCTAAACAAATTATACCCGATATTTAATATAAACATCCAATTGAAAGTTCATATGGGCCTCACCCTATATAAGACATTAATAAGGCCAATCATAACGTACGCAGCTCCCGTATGGGGATATGCTGCTAAAACCCACATAAATAAGCTACAAACGTTACAAAACAGAGTAATAGGAATAATTATAAAGCAACCGCCGGTAGCTCCGGCCAATCTGTTGCACAATGAGCTAAAAATACACACAATTGAGGAGTTTATCAAAAAACTCAGTTTTCACGTATATAAGCGAAAAGAAAAAATGACAACGAACTAATCCAACAGCTAGGCACTTATGAAACCAACCGTAATAAACATAAAAGACCATTGTCCATATTTGAGAGGACCATTGGCATCGGAGATCCAGAAATTGACATCCAAGAGTATCTAAACTCACTAGTAATACTTCCATAGAAGTAGTAAGAATTACTCATAACTATACACCGCATCCAGACAATTGGCAGTCCACAAAGTCCTTGCTCTTAATCAAGGCGGCTCCGGAGGAAGGGGTCATTCCTCTCCCTCCACACTCATACAACATTGGCATCTCAATCTTGACCACGACTTCATATTAGAATTAGTCACAAATCAGACGCAGCTAAAGCTTAGAAATACCATTGACAATCGCACAGTGTGCGAAGTAGAAACTACCATTCTTAACATATACTTACATGAAATATAAAAAAGAGTGACTAACGCTCTTTGGGCGATCTCTACTAACATTAATGACACAACCTAATTGTATTAGGATGAAGACCATTAGATAATAATTACAAAGTAATGACTACACTAACCACACTAATTCTAAGTACGCAAAACACAAGACTTCTCCTCTATTTGAGGACGCAATTACTAGGGTAAGACCGCGTTTCCCACAGGAAACGACACTACACATTAACACCACCTTCACCTTGAATCCTTCACCTTCACCTTGAATCCGCAAGGGCATATTCAGGGCCTCGGCCGTGCTTATGTCCTAGCAACAAGTCTCACCTCGGTAACGCCATACGGCCTTACCTATACATCCTCTCCATTAATCCACAGGTGCATTTAGCGGTACTGCCGAAATTCCTCTCCAAACTAATCTCCAGTGGAGTTTTTCTAGTAAGCAGTACCTTAGGGTGAAGCTCACACTCCTGGCTGTGCCATCCCAGTACAGCTGGGGTAAGTCCATAAACAGATTTTTCCTCCACTTAAAAAAAACATTTCATCAGATCCTGAAGAAGGCCATGGAGTTTGCAATGGCCGAAAGCTTGACATTTATTAACTTGACAAGGCTCATCACCCGCTAAGCCTTGATCAGTATATAACAACTGTTGCAGCAAACTGGGAGACCTGCTTTGAGCAGTACGCTTCCACCTCGTACACCATAGCCAAAGTTCTTCTCGGATCGACCCAACTTGAGGAGTTCGCTGTTTAGTTTCCAATAACTTCTGCCCATTATCGGTGTCCGGGTGGTATGCAACAGCGTCATAATCAGAGAATGGTGGTCACTAAAGGGTAAAGGCTGCACCCTCACGCTGTGGATCTGCTGCTTCATGGTTGCACTAACATAAATTCTGTCTATTCAGGAAGCCGTAGTATTCGGTGAAAGGTATGTTCAACATAGGTGTCATATAGATGCTCCCAGGCGTCCCGCAGCTCCAAGAATTTGCAAATACGGTCTAAAATAGGGGACGATAGGTAATGTCCAGTTTGGTCTTTAGCACTAAGCACACAATTTAAATCCGCTCCAAATATCAATTCGTTATACCGGTGATGCAAAAAGAAAGGCAACTCTGTGGCAAGAAATTCTTCCCTTGCCTTACAGCTGTTGGAACCTGAAGGTAAATATACGTTGACTATAGATAGACCGCGAACAAAGTGCAGTCGGTGTGCGCATGCGCGTGCACAGTCTTCTCCCCTCCTCGCCATCCGAGCAACACATGACCCCCACCCCTTCATACGTTGACCAGTGCTGTGTTACTTGTGCCATGGATGAGAGGAGAAGCAACCTAAACTGACAGTGGGGAGGCAAAAGAAGAGGACTTCAGTTTTATTAAGCCACAAATTTAACTGCATTTTGTTCGTGGTTAACCTATAGTAACAGGTTATCCGTTAATAAGGAAGAAATTCGACCACTGGCATGCTTTTCCGTCAACTGTACCCCCAGAGATGAGCGATAAACGGTGGCGGTACCTCGTTGCTCCTTACCAACATTGGAAACAAAATTATACCTCGGACCAAAAAAGTTTAAGTGTGGTTCATTGTTATCTTGCAAAAACAAAAATTCAAGGTCGTGATCAAATGTAAAATCCCGTACAAAGGCTTGTTTAGTGCCACCGCGTAAACAATTTACATTCACCGTCGCAAACTTCTGAAGAATCACCACCATTAAGAGGAATGCTGAAGGAAGCATTTGTTGACCACGTAGTCAACCATCCAATCACTGTTCCACGGATGTATAAGTCTTTGTAGCCTTTCATGTAGGTGACTTCTCCTTACGCACTGTTTTAAACTCCTTTCTTTTTTCCAATTGCGGGCCACGTCGACCCACTCTGCCACCATGCAACTTACCCCTGGCCTCCAATCCATGCACACACACTAGATCCTCAAATTCCATTTCCTCTTCCGAAATCGTCGGAGACGGTTGGTATGTCAGTTGTTGGTGAAATAACATCCGTTGCTTGCAGTTGGGCCTCCACAGTCGCTTCTTTCTCCAGCTCGTTCATCGCACATTCCTCCCCTATCTCCTTCGTAATCAGAGGTGATTTCACACTGGTTGGAGAAACTATGGTAGACACTGGCGCAGAGTGTTCCAAAGTTACAGCGGACACTTCCGGACTGCACTTATCTTCTTCTGGCTGTATGATGGGTGGAAAATATGTAGCCACACTTGTCGGCTCACCTTCCTCCTGCTCTGTGCTTTGGTTCGGTAAGTGGGGGTCACCGGTAACGATCCGTTCCTCTGATGTCAATGGTATTCGTGCTTTGGACAAATTCCCCGCTACCAGCTTGGCTCATGTAGAAGGCTCCGAAGCAGTAGTCGGTATTCTAGGAACGAATCTGCGGGGAGACTGATTACGTAAATGACCAGCTTCATGACAAATGACACAAGTGATGGATTGGTCGGGATAACTCACTAATGCGGAGTAGCCATCAATATTCAAAAGCGAATGAATGCGCTTTTTTAGGAGCATAGTAACGGTACGAACCCCATTAGAAACCTTGTAACGAAATTTCTAAATTCCAAACATCTTCATTTACCTGCAACACAAAACCGTAGGACTCCAACGCTACCGTCAACTTCCTACTGGCGAAATTCACTTTCACCACACGTCTTCCAAATCCAGTTCCAGCAATAATCACCTTAGTGCGCCGACAATTTGACAGCACAAAACTAGCTTCCCCATTTGACTGTGTCAGTACTCTTGTGACGAGCTCCGGCGTTGTACATTGAATACGAATTTGTCTAGAGATTCCATTTACCTGCTAACCTGTGACGTCATTTTCATCCAAATTTAGTGTGTCGAAAATCCACTCATGAATCACATAAAGAGTCCATCGAATAATATCACGTTCAACAAAACTAACAACTTAAGTCGTTGGTCGGTTTTCCATTATATATTTCTGTCGTATGTAGTATTAGGTGTCAATATACAACGAGCCTACTATTACTATCAGTATTAGAAAAACGCAAACAAGACGTATCACTAAAACAAAACAAACAAAACACGTGTGCTGACGTAAAATTACTTAGCTGCACCCTTGTGCCCACCGTCCCTTTCGCCAGTCAGCGAGCAACGTCGTACATCCTGGTTTTTAAAATTGGTGAATGACTGTGTAAATCACAGAACAGTGTAACTTCCACAGAGTGATTGTAACTGTGCATCTAACGTAGCAGCTTGAACAAAATGCGTAAAGCAGAACGAAAGTTTAGGTGTTGGCAACATTGCTCGCAAGATATTCATATCATTTTGTAGAACATTTTTTGGGAGTGGTGTTTACGTTTAATGTGGAAGAAAATTTGACATATCGTTTTGGAAAATAGTGTTTTGTACTTAGTGATGCTTTTAGTACTGGTACAACTAAAGTCATATTCTAGCTTAAGCTGATTTACTTGTAACAGGTAGAGCCCTTTTCTTTAAAAAAAAAAAATGTTTTTGTGTCAGCGTCTAACCTTGTAAATCAGGCAACGTGTTGGTGATAAGAGAATGCTGTGTATAAGATAATTTCTAAGCTTAATATTACATCAAGAGGGATGCATACACTATTCTGTGTAGATCCTGAATGTTGATAGTGGGTAAATGTTTCTGCATTATAGAAATGGATATCTTTGGTAAGATTTTCCCAAAACGTCTAACTCCAGAAGGCCCGTCAGAAATTGGTAAACCAACAAATGTACAGCATACGTTCCATGTCAGCAAAAACAAAGAGACTGGCCAGCTAGAAGGTCTTCCTGAGCCTTGGTCAAAGTTGCTGAATGCACAAATTTCGTAAGTAATTTGTAATTTATTTCCCATATTTCCTTTTACATCTTCAAATGGAAATACAAAATAAAGATTACAATTATAAAATCCATACTGAAAAATTCCATATATTCCTAAATCCTGGAAATCCTATCATGTTGACCACCATTGACTAATAATTCGGTCCCCATACACCTAACCCTAGGTTTTTGTGTATTGGAGGCACTCTACTCCGTTTTACAGATTTTGCCATTTCACCTATCCCACTCTATATTTTTCTCTTAATTGTTCTTAGCCATCTCTCTTTAACTTTCCCTAAATAATTCCCTATATTTCTCCTGTTCTTTTCCCCTTTTACTGACAAAATTTTTCTAATTACTGCTTCACCCCCCAAATTTTCCCATTTACGTAGCCAAGCCTGCTCTCTCCATATCTGTTGACTACAATTTAATATACAATGGAAATCTGCATTCTCTTCTCCACACAATGAACATTTATCTAGCTCCCTCTCTTGACCGATACCTTTCAAGTTTCTCACTTCTGTTCTCACCCAAGCAAAACCTTCTCGCCCTAACTTACTACATATATCTATATATCCTTCCCTCCCCCAGGTTGTTTTTATTTCTCTATATAATCTCAGTAAGCTTTTGTCACTTGTATTGGCGAAAATGTCTTGTCTGTCAATATTTTCTAATCTTAGCTCCTTTCCAGAAGCCTCTATACCCATACTCTGCATTTATCCAAGAATGACCCATACCTATCTGCTTCAACACGTCATTCATTTTATGTGCCCAAGACCCACCCCAGTTACTTCTCTTTTGAATATGAAAACATTCTTTAATAATATTGCCATCTTCCAAGTTAGTGATTCTTTATAAATTTTTCATTGCCCTGACAAGATTTTGATTTTAGTAGAATGCCTGCCTAGTTCCAATTGTGCTGCCCCATTAGGTGATGCTATTGGTAATCCCAGTATATATTTACAAAAGGATCTATGCACTCTATCAGTCTCTCTCCAAGCCTCATCTACTCCCCAAACCTGTGATCCATGTAACATTATATTTTCTACTATTGCTGTATAAATCCTCTCCAGCAATTTGACATTTATATCTGGCAGTTTACTGTAGCATGATCTTATCACCCTCATGGTTATTTTACCTTTTGCCACAGACATCTTTTTTTGTTCTTTCCAGCTACCATCTGAACTCAACCTTGTACCCAAATAATCAAATCTCCTTACTACCTCCATTTCTCTTCTATTAACCTCCCATTTCTCATCCTTACGCAACCTGTATCCTTTTTTGAAGACCATAATCTTTGTTTTGTTTTCATTCACTTTCAAACCCCATTTATTGCAATAAGAATTGGCTGCCTCGGTTGCTCTTCTCAGCCCTCCACTTGATATGGACCCAACTACTAGGTCATCTGCAAACAGTAGCCCCGGGATTTCTTTATTATTAATAACTGGTGAATGTACCCTACAAGTTGATATCTCCTCTAAAATCCCATCGATATAAAGGTTAAATAATACTGGACTAAGTTTACATCCCTGCCTTACTCGATATAGATCTAGTTACTTTGTTACCTGGTAGTTTTATACACAACTCATTCTCCTGGTATATCATCTTAATTACGTCTATAAATGCATGACTTATCCCCTTACTGCTTAATTTTATCCACAATGCTTCTCTATTAATAGAATCAAATGCCTTTTCTAGATCAATAAATATCATATATACCCTTCTCCTTTTATTGCTCAGATATTTGTCTACAATTGTTTTAATAATAAAGATGTTGTCCGATGTTCTCCTGCCCGGTCTAAAACCTGCTTTCGTAAGTATAAAAACTTTAAATTGCTTGGAGAATGGTATATCTTTGTTCACTTATTCTTGCAACTAAACTCCTGGCCCAACTACATATCAGCTAAAACTGTAATGCCTGACAAACCGAAAATATATTTAAAATATAACATTTCCATTGCCCAGCACATGATTAAGATAATCTTTTATTTAATCTGTTATGTACATTCTGCTCTGTTGTGTAGAATTTTGGTGCACATTTTCTCTAATTCAGGTTATTTGTTTTTTGTTTTGGTTTAACTAGTGTATCTCACTCCTTAAATCAGTGAAGTGTAATAGAATATTGTAAATATGTAATATAGTAGTATATATAATAATGAGTTGATGTCACTGTGAGAATAAATCAGTGAAGTGTAAAAGGATATTGTAAATACCTAATATAGTAGTGAGTTGATGTCACTGTGAGAGCCTATAACCCACGCTTTTTAGGACTTCTTTTATAGGAAAATAATTGCATTAGGGGATCAAACAGTAAGAGCAATTAACATGGCTGTCTTCATGCTACTGAGCTTGCGCATTAGGAAAAATATGTTTTGTTTATTATCAATGCTATCAATTGTCAGGATGATATTAGTGCCACTGGTGTGCCGAAATTTGTTCCTGCATACAACCACAGTATAAATTCTAAAATATATATTCATAAGGGAGCGGATTCTTAGATAAATAAATAAATATTTATATGCTAAATTAATTAAATAAATAATAAAAAAAAATATTTGTTTCTGCAAACACATAAATGCCTATGAAAAGGGAGGAAACCCTGAATAAAGGGTCATGGACACTGATATGAAATCTTATTTCACATAAAAATACACACATGATAAAAAAATCTAAATATTTTCATATAAACTGTCATAAGTACATAAATCAGAATGAATCTTACATTTTTGCTGTTTTTATCCCAGATAATTTTTCATTTGTCCTATTATAAATATAAACAATATATTTGTGAATTGCTTGTATTGCATCATAGGCATCAGAGAATGTTCACCATATCATGATGTGTTATACAAACTAAAAAGACTAGGCCAGAATAACAAACTTGACACCCTGGTTATTCCTTTTCTGCTGTGTGTACATTTATACTGCCAGACTGAGTACTTGCAATTAAATGTGTGAATGGCGCTGTGTTTATTCTTAAGGTGTTTGTGTAAATTGTGCATTCTGAAAGCACCAAAGGTTAAATCAAGAGTCAAATTGCATCTTCACAATATGTATACTAATTTAAAAAGATTTACTTATTGGTTTGCCAACTGGATGGAAAAAATAAGTGTAGATCAGTTCACTGTTCACTCAACACATATCTGGAAATAATTATATTGCTGCTGTGACTTGTGTGAATTCATGACAATAATTATTGATAGGTGAACCAGCTTCTTTAAGTGTAGGAAAATCAATGTTCCCAGTATTGTTTAGATTTAGCAGAGCATTTGTTGTAACAGATTTCCCATTCAAAAAAGTAAATAATGTTAAAATGATTAACTTTTGACTAAATATATTCACATTAGCATCTTCGCCTGCGGTGCCATACGTAGTAAAAGCGGGTGTTAAACACTACACATTTCATTTTCTTAACGAACCAACATTAAGAAAGAACTAAAATGAAACATTGCTAATGCTTAGCGCAACATATAAAAATGAAGGACTTGGATGAGCATTGGTGAAACACAAGGTAACATTTTCAGGAAAATAAGATCTCACAAATAGTGCACCATATATGATAAGCGCAAGTCAAGTCATTCTGTGAATTTTCCATAAATGATTCATGTCAATTGTGTAGTTCATGCTCTTCATAGACTTATATAAATTTATATCAGACTTCTGTATCCCAATGTAGGTAGGTTTGCAAGAGAAGAAAAATGAAGAGAACACTCTTTCTTAAATCACCTTTGAGGTTTGAACTCTTCAGAGGAAAAAATAACAGATTTCCTATTCCTCCTAGGCCAGTGGTCAAGTTTCCTATTCCCTATTAGGAATAGGAAATTTCCTATTCAAAATTATTCATGCAAAAGGTATAAGTACGAAACAAATAGAAAGAATGGAGGACATGTAGGAATAGTAATACTTGGTTATTCTTCTCTTCCTGCTAAGCACTTGTCAGTCTTCTTGGTATGCCCTCCACCAGTTTGCTAGTGGTAGAATGGGGCAATTTGTACCATTCCTCTTGCAGTCACCTCCTCACGTCAGCTTTAGAATTTATGGGACGTTTTTGTATGTTCTTTTCGAGTATATCCCACAGATTCTCAATGGGGTTAATGTCGGGACTGTGGGGGATTTTTATTTATATATATAATTTATGTCCTCCAACGTTAAGTCATATTGGATGATGAATGAAATGGGTGAAATGATGCTCAATGAGTCCGAGGTCCATGTAGCTCAGAGCCACCTGACATTCGTCTATCAGGATAAGTGAAAAACCCTGGAAAAACCTTATCCAGGTAATTCACCCCAACCGAGATTAGAACTCGGGACCTCTTGAACGTGAGGCAGATATGCTACCATCTACGCTACCGAGGCCGGAACTGTGGGGGAGGATTCACAAATTTAAGACAGTTGTACAACAACCATAGCCATACATAATAGGCTGTATGTTTTGGGTCATTGTCCTGATAAAATTTAACAGTCTCCTATTCCCATATTTTCTGCACTTTTCTTCAGGTCATCTTTTAAAATCTGAAGATAGTGGTGGTGATTCACGAGTCCATGTATAAAAACTAGCTCTCCTACTCCTTCGGCCAACATACAGCCCCAAACCATAACATGACCCCTCCATAATTTACTGTTGCCTGCATATTTCTTTCTTCAAATTCTTTATTGGGCTGTCTCCGAACTATAATTCATCCATCTGAGCCAGAAGTTTTGAATTTTGACTCGTCGCAGAAAATTACAGTTTACCACCAGTCCATATCTTTGCTGAGGTGCTCCGTAGCAAATCTTTGACGCTTGATCCTATTTTGTTGACATAGGGCTTTTTTTTTTTTTTTTTTTTTTTTTTTTCAGTTCGTCCATGATAATAATGTTCTCTGTATAACACCCTCTGGATTGTGCTTGCCCTGATCCTCTTTCCAAACACACTTGCAGCCTCAGCAGCAGTTGCAGTAAGACATTGATTATTTTTCACTTTTCTTATTACCCTCTCTTCTCTCCTATTAAGGACCTTCGGGCGACCGGTCTGTAGCAAATTTTCAATCCTATCTTGATATTTACATCAACAGATAATGTTGTTAACGGTACTTTTCTTCATGTTCAACAAATCTGCTGCTTGTCAACACTTTTTTCATGATGAAATATTACTAATTTCCACTCCTCTGCACCCAATTTCATTCCTGAATGTTTGTCTGTCTTGCGCATGAATAAGGCACTACTGGGACCTCTGTGCACAACACAAAATAAGTGCAAAGCATGCCTTGAGTTGCCAACCATCCCTTGCCTGAAAAATGTTGATGTGTAAATTGTCATATCTCAACCAAGTAACGGGTATTGTGCATTTTTAAAATAATTTACAAGTCACAACTGCATTAATTTGGTACCTATGAAGTGCATAGAATTAAGAGTTTAGCGATTCTGAATTGTTAACCCACTTTTCCTTTAAAAACAAGCATGTTACATGTACAGACCACCTTGTCCTAATAATTATGACAGTCACTGTATGTAGCAGTAATTTATCATGTAATTCCAAAGCTACTTCCCAACACATGGCATACACTGATGATTTACGTTACAGATTTTATTTAACTTACACAGTGACAGCATTGTGGCGGTGTATAAAAATAATCTTAACACTCTTATTTTACAGATATATTTTTCATTTAGGTAGTAACATAATGTTTGTGTTTTACTCTCTTTTAAGCTGTCTCTAAGTCAGACCTTTGCAACTCAACTGTTTATTGGTTAGCTGCAGGCAGACAGGGCAGCTAATCATTCAAATAAGCCAAATAATGGCCCTGATGACTGAGGGAGAAATATGCTGGAGTAACTGAGCAGCAGGGTCATGCAGGTTTTCATCCATAAGAGCATTGAGGAAAAGACTGTACAGCCTAAAATTACCGTGAATAATAATAATAACAATAATAATTAGTGCTGTGTGATTTAATCAATTAACAAAATGATTAACTGATTAATTTTTTTTTAGATTAAAGATTAAAAAAATTAATTGAATAATCAAGTCTGTTAAAATTAATTGATTACAGTAAATATTAATCAAAACTCTTTTAGCCAAAGTTAGCCCTCTTTGTTTTAATGTATTACTTCCAACCTAAACAGCCTTTCCAATGCATCAAGCTTTCACTAGACATGTAATGTTCTTTGAACTTTGTATTCCTGATAGCTAAAAGAAATCACTCTGAACCCCGAGAGAGTCTAAATAACACTTCTGTTGTGAAATTTTCTAAGAGGTACATGACTACATACAGATGCTGATAGAGAGGTTTCTTTCCTTACAGCTTGTGTGTGACAACATATCGTATATAACTGATTATCGCTTGCTAGCATAAACTGGAGCTGTACAACCTTGAACCAAACACTTTGCTTATGCAGCTATGAAAACAATAGCTGATCCCTCTTCTCAGGGCTGGTGTTAGTGTAACTTGGCTGTAAACTGCAGTAAGCCAGTAATCTTTCTGAGTTCATGTCAGTGAGTGAAAGTTTTATGTTAGAAAAGTTAAAATGAGGAAAAACATTTTGTGCTGATAATAATTAAAATTATGGCATACGAAAATTTGCGAGGGAAACTTGTAAATTTTGGCTTTAAGCTAAATGAATCTGGTGAAGTGTCTGACAGAAAAAAGTCATTTGTAAAATTTGTAGGAAATCATTTAGCTATAGAGTAGTGCTAGTAGTTTGAATCATCATTTGAATCACGCCCATCCATTTCAAAGTGCTAACGAATCATCTCCAACTGTTCTTCAGGCATCGCAGTCCAATCTAAATAATTTCATAGCCAAACTGATTTGTTCCATCAAGGAAGTTGAATTAACAAATAAAATTGTAAAATGGATAGTAAAGGATAGCCGACCTATCAATATTGTTTCAGATGAAAGCTAAAAGAAGTTTTAAGAGAAGCTGTTGGTAAAAGTTTGTATAATCTTCCATCAAAAGATGTTGTAAGTAGGTGAATTGACAAGTTATATGATATTGGAAGATATAAGCTATTGGACACATTAAAGTATGCAGAATATGTTAGCTTAACAGGAGAGTTTGGGACTTCAGTAGCGAATCAAAGTTACTTAGGAGTTACTGCCCACTGGATTGATTCTAACAGGGACTTCTGCAGTGTAGCGTTGCAAGTGAAAAACGTAACTGAAATGCACAGTGCTATCACTTGTACTAATGAGTTTGAACAGGTTATAAATGATTGCAACTTGCAAAATAAAGTCATTGCAATTTGAATATACAATGCTAGAAATATTGTACTTGGTATTGAGAAATCAAAATATGACAATATTAGGTGCTCTGCTCATACTTTACAATTTAGTCTCAATTAGACGATTAAAAGTGCTTCTGTAGATATCCTCCTTAGTAAATGCAGAAAAGTAGTGGGCTTAGTAGTGGTACAGTCTGTACCTAGAAAATGAACTGTCTAAAAATTTGAACGATCTTAATATTCCACAGATAAAATTACAACAAGATGTAGTAACCCTATGGAACAGTACTTGTATTGTGTTTGAAAGTTTCCTCAAAGCTAAGAAAGCAGTTATGGATATATTAGATACCCAAACTTCAAATATTATTCCATTAACTGTAATTGAGTGGGAAATGACACAAAAAATGTTTAAATGTCTGAAACCTTGCCTGGATATTTGTGATTTTCTTGAGGGGAGTAAATGTGTCATAGCAAGTGTTGTGCTACCTGCAATAACTTAGCTAAGGTTAAGTCTCAAAGTTGCTGATTCAGACCCTCTGTATGTGATCAGATTCAAAACTACTCTTGTCGAAGATTTAAGAGAAAGAATTAATAACTGGCCTAAATTAGAAATGTATGAAGAAGTTACAGCTCTCGATCTGAGATTCAAATCCTTGAAATGTCTTCCAAGAGGCACAAGAGAATTAGTATGGAAAAGACTTTCAGAAAAATCTGTGGTAAGCGCAAAAACTATGACAGAAGTAAATTTGAAGAAGAGAAAACTGATTTTTAATGACAATGATATTGAGGAAACCGCCCCATTAACACCACTTCCTACAGAAATTGGTGTCTACAAGTCTTTGGGTGAACTGGATGGCGACTTCGCAAATTCTCTTCCGTGGTGGAAGACACATTCTATTCAATCGCCATCCATATTTCATCCATAGCGGAGAAATTATTTTGTGTACCAGCTACATCGGTTCCCTGTGAACGTGTGTTTAGTGATGCAGGAAATATTGTCACCAAATGAAGCACAACACTTAATTCAAAGCATGTGAATGCAGTTACATATTTAAAATAATGAATGAAACAACAATGACTAGGTGAGTCTTCATGTAAACTGTTATTTGCATGTAAGTCTCAAATCTTAGTAGATATTGATATAATACGTTACTAAATAATTACTTACAAAAATATTGTAGGTCTAATTCAATACATATGTAAAGCATGTGCACTTGATGCAAACACAAATTTTGAATCTAAATATTTAAAAGTTCCATAAATAATTAAATATATAGAGTGTTAAAGTACTTTATATAATCCTTACACCTAATTTTCGAACAGATATCTTGATTAATTGATAGATTTGATTAAAGTAACATGGTTAATCGATTAAAAATTTTGATCCATCTACAGCACTAATAATAAATGTACCTTTGTCTTGAAAAATCAAAACAAATGTTTGATATATCTTAGTTTAACACACATCTATAAGGGTGATTTTAAAAGGAAGTCAGTATTTTCTGTCCCAGGATGTTCTAACCAACTTAAAATATAATTTTATTCCTTTTGCAGTTCTTTACGTATTAAAACTATTATCTTTATGAGATATAATGCCTAAAAGCAGAAAAATGTTAGCAATTTCAATCAGAAATATCTTTTATTCACAACATATCTCACCCCCATTACCTATCCCAAGCACAAGCGATTAAGCTCCAAAGAAACTTGAGTTATGTACTCTTAACTAAAAACAAATGTTCTTCCTTGTGTGGTTAGAGTACTGTTTGAATCTGATTTATAAAATGTAATTTTTTTCTCTAAATATTAGCTGTAGAATTAAAAAAAAGAATGGTTCTCCAATCATTCCCACCTCCATGAATAGAAGTTTAAAAATTCCCTACAGGAAGTGTCATAATCTTTGGTAAAGTGATTAATTATTGGAAACAAACTTGCATTCCAAGCCATATTCTTTAATCTTGCAAAAGCTAATTTATTTTCTCATCGGGTACTGTTTTATTACCAACAATTGAAAGAAAATTCACCTTCATTAACAAAATTTTTGCAAGCAAAAATAGCGAAAGTTACGGTTTCAGATCATAAGTTTAAATATTTCTTCTGAAACAATCCATTCATGTATACTGTACAAAACTAACCTCTTTGAAACAGTTAAGTTTAATATTTAGTACATATTTACCACCTCCATGACTCTTTTCCGTTAACTCTTGTGTTAATGGATATGAGAATAGCAACAAGGGGGCAATTTATCTGGATAATATTTTATATAAATTAAAATTCAGCAACTCATGAAACAATTGCATCATTAAGATTTATGCCCACATAGTTATTAATCAAGGTAAATTACATTTTCCCAAATATTCATTAAAAATTATGCCCAATTCTTAAAGCCCCTACTTTTCTTGCAAATTTCGAAGTGATGGGTTCAAAAAAAAAAATGTACTGAATAAAAAGCAGTTGTGTTGAGGATAAGAGAACAAAGGGAAAATGACCCATAGAAGTAATGAGCAACAAAAAAGAAAAGAGAGAAAGATTTAATAAGAGAAAATCTGGAACTAAAATAAAATCACTCAAATGACAGAGAAATCAGAGAAGTATGGTGAAACAGAAGTACAAAGTCATTAAGAAAACTTTTCAAATAGATAGCAGAAATTATTTTGATAGATTTTCCCATCATCTAGTGAGCTTGATGAGAGACAGTTTGACATATTGATGGGAGAGTAGCTAGTTGGCAAAGACTTTGACATAGACACCTAAACAAGATGCATGCTAAAATTAAACTTTTATAGATCGTGCCAGGGATTTTGGCATGTAAAAATTTTAATGAACCTGGGTGCGACTTGCTTACCTTATCAATGTGACTTATACTCGGCTGCAGCTGAAAGAATGGTGTAAGTTGAGATGGCAGTTGTAAACAGTAAACAGTTGAAGGAATTGGACAATCCATATAAAGCCATATATATATCCTTCGTGATATCCACACACACACTTGAACAAATGTTTATGTGCAATGATGCTTCCGTGTAACAATATATTGAACTACACCTCACTAATTCACTCACTATCTGTTAGTTCTTCTAAACTAACAGCCTCTACTTCTTCTTTTTTGACAGATGTGTATGCCATCTAATCATCACTGCTGTCACTCTTTTCAGCTCCAATATCCTGAATAAAGGATTGTATTTACTACAATGCAATCTTTTTCAAAATAATGTTGCTCAATTATCTTCACATGCTGACAAGCTTTTCCCCATTCCACAGGACTAATTTCATCAAATTTTTGAGAGCACAATTTTTCTACATCCTTCATTTTAAAGGTTGTGTTTCTACTTGCTACCCACTGTTTTACATCTCTGCAGATTAATTCATTTGGATTTGAATCTCGGTGGTAGGGTGGGTCTTGAGTTCACTGTGTCTTTGTTCTGCCAATATCTGATCTATTACATAATTTTTTACCAGGTTTATGCAACTTGATCACATTCTGTAATTTTCCTTTGAAAATGACTCTTTAAATGCAGTAGCATTTTTAATAGCCAGGCTTTCATATCAGGTTTTAGGGAGTTAGATGTTGGTGGTTTATCAACATGTGTATTGTGGTAGGATGTGTTGTCATGTGGACAGAATTTTGAGGAAGATTAGGAGTAAGCATGGTTTTCAACCTCTTAAGTAATTTAAGTTAATTGATGGAAATTATTCATTTCTTCACACTAGCCGTATACAGGCTAAGGTATTGGATTGATAGAGTTCTCTATCAATTCAACTCAACGTAATTTTGTGTATTCATCTGATGGTGAACATCTCAGACCTTTGCTTTGATTTATACATAAGTGGGGCATTTGGTATGAAGTTCTACCAGCATGAACAATGATTAGTCTTTCTCTCTTGGATATGCTAATAAACTGGTATTACTTTCATCATCCCAGCTTTTAGAATTTGTATGGCTACTGTATATGTAGGACTGGCTTCATTCCTATGCTGCCGAAGAAATAGCAGATAAGTTTCTTGCTGTAACTATATAACCTGCTTTTCAATAAGCACTTCTCTGTTACTTCAATTTTTCTTTCATTTGAATCTTAAATCTCAAAATATTCTAAAGCTTGCGCAACTTCCTTCATATCCAATTAGTTCCTTTAACCTTATATGAGGTTTTCCAATTGTGGCACAGTTCCCTGTTGGGCGTAGAAATTGTGGATTGTACATCTAATAACACATTTGTCAAAGCCATCAATCTCTCTTTTTTTAGGCACATTATGTTTTTTGCCCGGAGTATTAAAATAAGTACCTTCTTGAACATGCTTTTCGTTATCCTTAAAATCCTAGAAACAGTGTGTACCTGACACACCAGTAGCTTTTGCAACCTTGATTTCTACCTTCTGTATTTTCTTGAAATAACCAGGTGAACAGACTTCTTTCTTATTATTTGCTTCTTGTTTCATAAACTCATGAATGTTCAATAACATTTTGCAGCTCTGGTTATGCAAGTTTTTCCCTTTTCTTTTCAACATAATGGGAGGCATAGTATTGCAATTAACTACACTAAATTTGGGCATAGCTCGCAGGTAACAGTTTTATTACAGCAGAATACTGGAAGGGTATAACGTGATATGTCTATACGTAGTGAACATTCCACTGTTGATTTCGTATAAATAGCACCACCTGCTGCTTGCTTGAAACATTAAGGGGAGTTTGCTGACTTAGCCCTTAAGAAGATATGCCAATATAGGTGGCGAGACCTGTGAAGACAAAGTTTATTGCAGAAAATATTAAAAAGGAAAAGTACTGAAAGAGGTTCTGCTAGCACCTGCAAAGCAGATTAATGAATTGCCAAGAAAAACATTAAAAAATATTCCCAAAGTATACTATGTGTCATCAATCATTTACGAGAATTGTTGTTTAATGAAGTTATAAGAAATCAGTTAAATGAAGGCTTTTCAGGTACCAGAGGAAAAGAGAAAATTCTGGGAAAATATTTGTTTAGGTAAAATTGAGCAAAAATACTGATAGCTGATTCATTTGAGAAAAATTAGAAACTGCCATTTAGGTTGAAAGGAACTCGTGAATGGAACAAAACACACATTGGGGCAATAAAGAAGAAAGTGAGTTCCTGGAAACAGATGGAAGCAGTGCTTAAATGCTGGGAAGGATGATTGCATTACTTCAAACAAAGTAAAGAAACAGAAATGATATCTCAGTGATTCATTGAAAAGGCTGCACAAGAAATTCTGTGTATTACATCTAGAAATTAATATCAATTATGTGTGTTAGTTGGAGAGAGGTTAAAAATGGAGGCAGTTGCCTTTGAAACTAGTCCCTCAATAATATATGAAAAAAGTAAGTGATGAGTGTCAATAAACCAACTACAAATAGTATTTACGATTAATATAAATTGTTTAATTTTTACCACGATTTTAGATTGTTGTGACAGCACAGTGGAAACACTTGTTTGTTTACTGTACACACGTGTCTCATATCAACAGAAAGGTTGAAAGGATTAGGCATAATGAAAGGAGGTTCATTTCAACATATAATGAATAGAGCCAGACTGAAAAATTCAATGCCATAGCCGGGATTTGAACCATGGATCTCCAGCTCTCCGTGCGATTGCTCTAAACCACTGAGCTACTATGGCCAACATGCCGACATGACATTAAATTCTCCAACTGACTCGTATGTTTCCGGTAGATCACTAGTGGCGACTTACTATGCTGTAAGTACTTAAGTCCCAGGTTTCATAGTTGAACCACTATATTTATTTAGGTAAATTGATGGAAATAATAATTTCTTCCACATTTCTTCTATGTTTTGAAAACAAAGCATACACACAGCTAGTGTGAAAGAAATGATTATTTCAACATATAATCTCTAGCCTTTGTTAGGATTTGTCTCAGAGAAATGATCTGTGCTGTGAAAGACTATGTAGCAAATTTAAGTTCATGGAGATGCTCCTATAAGTTATTTTGATGCAGCTGAAGAAACAAAAGTAGAAAAATGATGCACAAAAACCGTAAACATATCTGTGAGAACAACAGAAAAAAAAAGTAGAAGTGTTAAAACAGAGGCCTAAGATGACTAAAGAGAAATTTATTATGTCATTGAAACTTATGCTGCCTTCTTATTTCTATATATATCAGGAACAAGAATAATCATTTCCAAAAAGTTGACAAATTAAAAATGGATTTATTATTAATGCAGATTTTTCTGAAAATTGCTCATGTATACTTGAGTCAGAAGTTCAGTCTGCACATTTTGGAAGTTCTGAGCCTCAAATTTCCTTTCACACTGCAGTTGTTAACTACAAAAGAAAGAATGAAACAAAGCCTTAATCATGCACTCTTTCATTTAGTCTCCACCAAAATCCATCCACCAAAGCAGCTCATTAATGTCCTGTTGTTGGAGAACTGAAAACTGAAGTACCTAGTCTTAGACAAGTCCATTTAGTGAGTGATAGCCCATTCACTCAATATCATAAAATAAAAATACATATATTCCATTTAGTGCATGCATTCCTTTCTAGAAAGCTTGATATTGAGTTGATCCACTGCCACTATAGTCACAATAACCTTGAGAAAGGTACTTTAGATAGTGTTGTGGAGGTTATATCAAAAGGGTAGCTGGCATTTAAGTTGCGTCTGGAAAGGACCTACCAGATTTAAATATGTTTGCTAGTGAAATAGAAGAAGCATGTCCTGTTGTCAAGATTTTGACCATTAATGAAGATAAAATAAATGCAATTGACAAGTTTGTTCCTGGTGGTCTGACAGCATTCAAAGGTACAAATCAGTCTATGAAGTAGTTTTTTGCAAGCCTGTGAACTATGCTGCATGATTCCTTTCTTGGAATTGTTGAAAACAGTGTTGTTATAATAAATTAAATTTAAAGGTAGTCGATTAATGACACTAAACAACACTTACTTTTAAATTTTTCCGGAACATGTTTCAGAGACTTTGCGTCCATCCTCAACCGGCCATCGACTGGTTCTCATTGGTGTAGTTGACGATATTTTGTCATAGGTGTCCTCTGGTGGCGGTTCAAGGAACTTGCTGAACAAATCTTTTTGGGGGATGTCGAAATTGAATACTTTGTTCCTATTTTTTGAAATGAAGTTAGTAGACAAAAAAGTAAACTTAGCAAAAAAGAAGAAGCTAATAAAGGAAACCACAACCCTCTCAGCTACAGAAACTAAAATGATCTTCAAAAAATTCACTTACCATCCATGAGCCTTTGATAAATTCAAAAAAGTCTTCAAAAAAACAAAACATTAAACCAGCACCAGTCAACCATTTCTTCTTAAAAAACCTAATTTGCTTACACATGAAAGATGCCATTCCATCTAACAAAAAATCTGGTATATATCAAATTGAATGCAGTGACTGTAGTCAGATTTATATTGGAAAGACCAAAAGAAATTTAGAAACAAGAGCAAAGGAACACTTTAGAAACATAAAATATAAACAATTAGAAAAATCTGCAGTTGCCACGCATTTTTGGGAAAAAAACAACATAAATCCAGAACCAAAACTACTAAAACATACATCAGGAAAACAAGAACTATCCACATGGGAACAAATCTTCATTTCAAAAAATATGAACAAAGTATTCAATTTCGACATCCCCCAGAAAGATTTGTTCATCAAGTTCCTTGAACCGCCACCAGAGGACACCTATGACAAAATATCGTCAACTACACCAATGAGAACCAGTTGATGGCCGGTTGAGGATGGAGGCAAAGTCTCTGAAACATGTTCCTGAAAAATTTAAAAGTAAGTGTTGTTTAGTATCATTAATCGACTCCCTTTAAATTTAATATGATGCATGATTTCCCCTGAAGGTGTCAGCATTACCATCTCGGTAAAATTAAACTACATCAACCACAGCGTCTTTCAATTTCATTCTTTGTTTAGTATAACACACAGGTGTATCTTTTACATGCTGCATTTGATTCCTTTGTGTAGTACTTATTATTATACAATACACAATGTACATTTTTATTAATTTCTTTAACATTCACTTACAGCATTAAATAAAATGTGGAATATCTCAGGTGCTTCTTGTGATTCAGACAGTGATCAACATGCTCTTGACATTGAAATAGGTGATATTTTTTCTCCTGCAGTTTTATTTTAATGAATTTGAACTACAGAAGAGTGTGTTATTATGTAGCCCTTATACTTGAACTTGGAAATAATCAGCTGTATTGGTGAAATTTATGAGCAATCTCACAATTTTAATAATGAAGTTTTGTTTCCATGTAGTGATAATGTTTCAAAAATTGATAAGAAAGTCAATAAGCGAGGAACCAAATATATTTTCAGCAATAATTTACAGAAGTTTGAAAACCTTTGTTAACCTTAAAATAAGACTTGATATAAAAATACTTTTGTTTCAGTCGGTTCCTTGAATTCAGTATATGTACGTAGTTTCTTTATTCCAATATGAATTTTTTAAAAACTAATGTATATATCAGTTATTCTTAAAGTTTCTGAACTTGTATAGTGTTAATATTAAATATTACACATTGTAAACTGAATGTAATACTGTAATATTGTAATACTGAAAACTTTTTCTGTGCAATATTAGTGTATGTCTTACCTTTGCAAAATTACTCAACTTCATGTCTATTTTCAAAATTGAGCATTATTTTTTCGGCCAAAGCTATTAAAGTTTTTGACCACAAATATATATCTGTATATGTAGCTTTTAGCTGCTATAAGACATCTTTAAAGTTATGATTTATCATATTTAATGTATTTGAAAATCAACTCCCCAAATATTGACTTTCTGAAAGTGACCTATACACAAAGATAGTTATTTCCTCTAAAATTTAAAATAACTGTAAACTATATTTATTCCACTAATTCAAAAATAGCATCTCAATATTTTTGCACTTAACTCAAATTAAGGTTATTTGGAAGTATAAAACTTGATTATCTTTATCTGATGAAATCAGATTTTAAATAAGAGAAATGATTTAAAGAAATTTATAAATAGAAATTATTTAATTTTATAAATTCACAAGAAATTTGGTATGTTAAATTTAACAAACAAGAGTATTATTACTTTGGAAAGATTATTTTCCTCTCATAATCCAATAAAAAGAACTGGATTAGAATGTGATCTGCTATATCACATGAAGTGGTAGGACCTGGAAAAGCAGAGAGAGATGGGAGTTCGGGGCTAGTCAGGTGCATTAATCACTTCAAATGCTTTAGATACTATTTGCATGTTAAACTGGGGAAAAACATAAGGCCCCTGGTAAACAACACAGATGAACCATATTAAAAGTTGCAAAATGACTGATGGAAGGATTCAGCAACTTAAAAATATTTGATAGTTTGAGCAAACAAAGTTATGAACTCACTGAGCTTAAATGTTAAAGTAGTATTCCTTGTTTTATGGCATAGTTCTCCAGCATATCAATAGGCTTCCTACAGACATACATTTAGTCAAATAACAGATTGTGCAAGTCTCGTGGAAGCATAACATTTTTCGACTTCAGTGGGACATTTTAAAATGTATAAATGGAATATATGTCATATTTAGAAGACTCCTCTATTTCTGTTTTTGGAAGAGTTGCTAATTTGTGCTTTTGAAATGCATTTTCTGATACACTTCCTGGTTATTTTTGGCTACTTGCACATATACTACAATACCCAGCAGACACACAGATGTTTCAGAACAAGGCAATACATGTAATTTATTCTGAAAAAAGAAGAAAATTGAAGCTTTCTATTTTTTTTTAAATGTTTTCAATGCCAATGTTATTTTATATGGCACCATATACAATGCCACTGGTGATATTAGGTAATAATTGGAGAGGAACATTTGGGAAGGAAATATTCCAGGCCCAAATTTGGGATACCCCTCCAACATTTGTCGGTTATAACTGCGAAAAGATCTTGGTCAGAGAGGATGTTCCTGATGGGACCAGCATGGGACCATGAGTTCATGCCTTAACAGCTTTTGTTATACCTGTAAGTAATTGTATACTTAAAAGTCCTAATAGGGAATAACACTCTTGGTATGGGTAGGAAAGCAATGCATTCTTGGCAACTACATCAAGAGAAACAAAAGTACATTAATACACAGTGTTTAATAACCTCTGAGAGAAGAGGAGGTGCAGAAGAAAAGTGAATATTCGGTCAGGGAAGGAGAAAATGTGTCGGTGAAGCAGTCATTGGGACAAGTAACGGGGTAAGAGCAATTCCTGAGGTAGCATGTGAAAAAATCTGGACTGGGGCTGAAGAATTGGATCAAGAGTTAAATAGCATACATATGGAAGATCCTAGGAAAATTTATATGCTTACTAGAGTGAAGGGAAAAATGAAAAGTAAACAGAATAGAAAGATTACTGTGATGTGATACTAAACTTGGCAAATTGGTGGAGAGGTGAAAGAAGGAGAAGAAGAAGAAGAAGAGGGAGGGAAGGGAAAAGAATGAAACCAATTAGAGATGAAGTAAACGAGTATTATCTATTAGCTGAAAAGTGAAAGTTATAGAAAAGAGTAAATGAAAATCAGATTAGAAAGAAGCAGGAGGAACTAAATAGTCTCTCAAAAAATCAAAATGTAAGTGACAGTGTGAAAAACTGACTACAATAGTTTTATCAGTTTGTAACCTGTATTTGTATTGTAAGAAAATCATGTTGAATGTCATCATAACATAGCATTTTCTTTCACTGCCAACTCAAACACAGGTCCTCTTTTAGCATATGCAGCTCCTACATGAATAGCAGCAAGCAACGCAAATGTTCATTCAGCTCAATATGTTCAGAACATATTTCTCAGAACAGCAAAATTAGCTTCTTGGATTATAAAAAATCAACTGCACCAAAAACTTGCTATTACAGTTAAATAGTACATCAAAAGTTTATTTAAATCCTTCTGTTCCAATCTATTTAATGTCTTACAACCACAGGTGTACAAATTAGGAATAAAAATCCTTCAGAAAGCAAGATTAAAGAGGAAATTAACATAGAAATCTTTCTGTATACTGACACGTAAAGAGGACGTCCTATAAGCATTACTTTATATTAACTATGGTATTGTTTGTTAATTGTTATAACTTAATATATTAATCTTAAATCTTGGCTTAATCACTCATGTTTATATGTAAAAATATTTATTAGCGGAATCAATCTGAGCATCCACATATATTCAATTAGCTTGTAATTGCTGATCAGCCAAAAATTAAATTTAAGGGAAAAGAACTGTACTGTTCTCTGAGCAGATATTCTGCACCAAATTTCAAATTTAATGGATTTAACTGGATGTTAAGGTGCTTCATAAATGATGTGCGTGTGTGCATGTGCGCTTTTACTACATGCAACACTGCAGGCAGTGGAATGAGATGGTGGGGGAACCAGAAATCTTGGAGAAAACCTGCCCCAGCACTGTGTTGTCCCCCAGAAATCTTACTTTGTGGACGCTTGGGATCAAACCTGGGCCGCCTTGGTGAGAGCCAAGTGGTCTAATTGCTCAGCCATGGCACAGCCTTAATGAATGACAAGTGTTTTTTTGGCCCAATGGTATGAGTTCTGTAAATTTGTATAGTGACATGGATCTATCCTTCACCTTTAAACTATGTGATGGAAAAACACAAGATTTTGCACAAAGAATGCCTGAAGTCAACTGCAATACTTTTGTTCTTTTATCCTTACCTGTTACTGCAACTGATGAACAACTGTAAGCCTATACAGTTTTAGGAGAGCACTTTTCATTCTGTTTCATTTGCCTTATAAGTAACTATATTTGAATTTGTAATCCATTATTGCATCACAAGGAAGAGCTGTTGATTTAATGTATGCTGCATTTTCAAGATGACTAGAACACAATATGAAAAAGAGCTGCCAACCATAAAAACCAACAATAAGGAATTTAAACATCTGTACAGGTGTGACAGGGAACAAAAACTCCCAAATATTCTGTTTAATTTGATTTAAATTCAGTATACTGAGTGGGTTTTGAGTGAAAGAAAGAGAAAGCAATTTTACTTCTAAATAAGGGTTTTTTGTTTTTAAAGTCATATTGGATGATGAATGAAATGATGCTCAAATGAGTTCAGAATCCATGAAGTTTAGAGTTATCTGACATTCATCTTTCAGGATAAAGAAAAACTGAAAAATCTTTATCCAGATTTCTCACCCTGACTGGGATTTGAACTCGGACCTCTTGAAAGTGATGTAGATGTGTTAATATTCTTAAAACAGCTTATTAAAGAATGCCAATCATTTGACCTATGTTTTTCATTACTGCTTTCCAGATCTTATTTCATGGTCTACAGAATCCATTCTTTTGCTTCATCAGTTTTATGTGGACCTTGTGATTCTCTCTTGGCATTAGTCATTATTATATTTATTGCATCTCTATAGAACAGTAGTTATAGTGGATCAAAAATCATGAGAGCTTTAGCTTGCAAATTTAGTTTCATAGCTACATTTAAGTGAATTTATGGTTAATTAATCATTCCTTCACACTAGCCAGCCCGCCTCGTTAGTGTAGAAGGTAGCATGTGTGCCTCACATTCAAGAGGTCCCGAGTTCAAATCTCGGTCAGGGTGAGTTACCTGTATAAGGTTTTTCCGGGGTTTTCCCTTATCCTGAAAAATGAATGTCAGATAACTCTGAGCTCCATGGACCCCGGACACATTGAGCATCATTTCATCCATTTCATGCATCGTTCGATATGACTAAATGTTGGAGGATGTGGACGTAAATTACAAATTACATTCATACTAGCCATGTATAGGCTAAGGTTTTGGATAGATAGTCAAACTGAAAAATTCAATGCCATGGCCGGGATTTGAAGCACAGATCTCCTGGTTTCCGTCCAGTCGCTCATACCTATTGAGTTACCATGGCCAACATGCTGTCTTGACAGTAAATTCTCTAAGTGACTCGTATATTTTCCCGGTAAACCACTAGGGGCTCTCGTATTCGAGATACACTGTTTGTGGCAACTTAGTATTGTTAGTACTGGAGACCCAGGCTTCATCATTAAACACTTATTATTTAAGTTAATGGATTGAAATTAATCATTCCTCCACACTAGCTGTGTATAGGCTAAGGTTTTTGATAGATAGAGTCAATGCCATGACCGGGATTTGAACCACAGATCTCCTGGTTTCCGTCCAGTTGCTCTTACCCAGTGAGCTACCATGGCAAACATGCTATCCTGACATTAAATTCTCCAATTGTCTCATACATTTTCCCGGTAAAGCACTAGGGGCGTTTGTGGTGACTTAGTATTGTAAGTACTTGAGACCCAGGCTTCATCATTAAACTCTTATTATTTAAGTTAATTGATGGAAATTAATCATTCCTCCACACTAGCCATGTATAGGCTGTTTTTGGATAGATAGAGGCAAACTGAAAAATTCAAAGACTTGAAGCATGACTTGAAGACAGGGTTTTACCGGGAAAATATATGAGTCAATTGGAGAATTAAATGTCAGGATGGCACGTTGGCCATGGTAGCTCAATAGTTAAGAGCAGCTGGGCAGAAACCAGGAGATGTGTGGTTCAGATCCCAGCCGTGGCACTGAACTTCTCAGTTTGACTCTATCTATTCATAGTTACAGTTTCATTTATTTTTGAGGAGGTAATTAAAATTATGTATATATGTATATACATGTATATGCTCATATACCTGTATTTACTTGTGTTTGATGGCATCATCTCTGCTCTGTGTGGGGCCTGTGTGCCAAAAACTGGGTGTGGAGTATAGGAGGAAGTACCCAAAAATGAGTTTGTAAATTTTTCGTTTTTTTTTTTTTTTTTACGTCCAGTATACATGGGAACATATAGGCATAATAACAGCATTGTACGAGAGGAATTGTTTACCCCTGACATGCAGCGGTCTGCACATGGCAAGGGTAAGGAGTGCCATCTCCCACACTGGGCACAGCGCTGATGAGGAATGTCCAGCAGCTGCTTGCAAGTGGTTGCATGCTGCACTTTCCAAGCTTCAGTTTTGTGCTTTGTTGTTCTACTCTGCATCAGTTTTTCAGTGCACATCATTTATATAAAAAGCAGGCATTATACCATCAAATTTTCAGGTGCGTAGCATTGTGAGTACAATGATAGTTCCCTTGTAAGAAACAAATGCTGTAGGAGGAATAGGTAATATGCTGGCTAATTTCTTTAAGAGCTAGTAACAATAAGGATTTTTAAAAATCATCTTGCCACTTTCCTTTTGCTACATTGCTCTTGCCACTATCCTGCTTAGGACCATCAGCATTAAGCCACATTTCTTAGAACAGTTCATGAATACATTTCTTTCTTACCCAAGAATCTGGACATTTACTGATTTCTTGTATTTGCCACTTCAGCTCAGGCTTACAAGTATGTCAAACACTTCAAAGTATGAATGTAACATGAGATTTTTTTAAAATGTATAAAGCAGATCCTGGTTTTCAAGTTGACTGAAGATGTGGGCAAATGTCCATGAAATTAATTTCGCAAAAACTTAATAGAAGTATTGTCATTGGCTTCTTAAGTGGAGAATATTTACTAAATATTTTTATTTGTGTAGTGTTTGTTACCCCACTGTAAATAGCTTCATTTTCTGTGTAATCTAGTAAAATGTTCACACAAATCAAAATGTAGCCTATGCTAAATCAATTTCCCTAGAATAACTCAAATTTTAATTTCAAAGAATTGAACTGTTTGCATCTGTCAATATTGATTTTATGATCAAACATGAATACAGTTACCGATTTTGATATTGTGATATATAGTAATTTTCATCTCTTAAAATAGATTAGCAAAAATGATGCAGTAATAAAATTAGTAGAAGCAGAAGAAACCACCCACAGCACTTCAGTTGTTAGATGACAATTTGGTTGTTACTGGCTATTAAATTAGAAAAATACATTGGATTTGGAGAAAAAATGGAGATTACTAGTTTTTAATTTGCCAATTTTTAAATTTTATTTCTATGATTTAAAAGTTGCTGCTTTTATAGTCTTTATTTAACTTTATATACTTTATTAAATCTTTATTAACCTTTCATGCTCAACATGAATAGGCACACTTATACTTCTAATTACATAGAAGTATAAGTGTAGCAGAAATTGCAACACAGATTGAAGGGTGTTTGTTTTCTTGGCTGACATCAACATGAATAGGCACATAGAAGTATAAGTGTAGCAGAAATTGCAACACAGATTGAAGCGTGTGTTTTCTCGGCTGACACACCGTGATGGTGCTGTTTGCCCAGGACAAGAACGCAAGCTAGAGGAATGTATAATATAATCACTTTTGCTGTCTGCACTGTGTATATGCTCCCCTTCCGAGTATGACAAAGATGGAAGGTTTGTTTAAAATACTCATCAGAAAGCAGCGGAGAAAAAAGTAATTCAAGTTGAAAGAAGTTTACTTTTTAAAAACTTAAATAATATTGAACTTAGATTATATGCTTTACATCTTAAACTAATAAAGATTTTAGGTAATTCATTTTGGCTTAATTTAGAATCCAAATTATTTCATATTCTTAATTTAAATATGAAAAATAAAACAGCTAAATTAAAAAAGCAAATTAAATAACTTATGTTTGAAACAACATAAACCCAGTTATTAAATTTATCAAATTGTAATCTTAATGAAAAAGAGTTAAATTTTTTGAATCAAGGTTTAAAAATGTGTGTAGATTTTTCAAACAATATAGATGATTATACTGCGGATATAGAAATTGTTAGTCAAGATTTAAGTGAAAATAATAAATCATTGATTAAATTAAAATGTGGCAAAATATTACAAAATTTAAATAAATACCATCCTAAGAGAAATAATAAACAGATTATTAAATCATTAAATGAAAAATATTTAATTTTTACTCAAGCGGATAAGGGTAATAGGATTGTAATTTTAGATAAATCTGATTACAAAAATAGAGTAGAACTTCTACTTCAAGGTGAAGATTTCATAAAAATTAATAAAGATCCGTTAAAATCTTGTATTTCAAATTTTAATAAAACACTTAATGAAGTGAAAGTTATATCAAATAAAGAAAAACCTTTTGTAAAAGTTAGTAATCCTGTTTTGCTAGAATTTATGCCCTTCCTAAAATTCATAAACCTGGAAATAAAATGAGACCTATTGTTAATTATATAAACTCACCAACTTACAATTTAGCTAAATGGTTACATAAAAAATTTAGTAATTTTGATAAATTTGAAAGTTTAAGTATTAAAAATTCTTTTGAACTAATAAAAAAGATTGACAGTGTTGTATTATCTAAAACGGATAAACTTATTTCTTTTTATGTAACTGCTTATTTCCTTGCATTCCTAGAGAAAAACTTTTAATTTATTTAAAAAAGTGACTGAATTGAATAAATTTACATGAGGACTTAATAGTTGATTTTGTTAAACTTACTAATTTTTGATGGATAGAGTCAACATGAAAAATTCAATGCCATGGCCGGGATTTGAACCACGGATCTCCTGGTTTCCGTCCAGTCGCTCTTAACCTTTGAGCTACCATGGCCAACGCACCGTCCTGACATTAAATTCTCCAGTTGACTCATATATTTCCCCGGTAGACCATTAGGGGCTCTTGCATCCGAGATACACCATTTGTGGCGACTTACTATTGTAAGTACTTAAGTCCCAGGCTTCATCATTTAACTCTTATTATTTTAGTTAATTGATGGAAATTAATCATTTCATTTCATTGAATTTTTCATGTTGACTCTATCCATCTAATATCTTAGCCTATATACGGCTAGTGTGGAGAAATGATTAATTTCCATCAATTAACTAAAATTACTAATTTTTGTTTGGATCAAAATTTTTTCACTTTTAATTGTGAATTTTTTCAACAAACTTCTGTCCTAGCAATGGGTAATCCTCTTTCACCTTTTCTTGCTGATCTTTTTATGAGTTTTTTCGAAATGCAAGTCACTAAAGCATTCCCTTTGATTTTTAAAACCTGGTATAGATATGTTGATGGTATTTTTGCTATTGTTCCTGATAAACGAATAAATTATGCTTTAAAATTACTAAATTTACAAGATAAAGCTATAAAATTCACATTAGGAACTGAATTTGATGGTTTTCTTCCTTTTTTGGATTTGAAGATTGTAAGAAATAATAATAAATTGGATTTTGGTATTTATAGGAATTCTACTCATCGATAATTACATAAAAAAATAAAAGTTTTAACCCTTTTCTACATAAATTTTCTGTTTTTAATAGTTTGATGTGTAGATTAATAAATATACCCCTGAATAAAGAGGAAGTTAATAAAGAATATAAACATTATTAGTACTGCTTTAATTCATGGTTTTAATAAAGACTTAAAAATAAATTTAAATATCAGAAAACTGTTAATGATGTTTCTACCCTTAAACAAATAAAAGATTATTATAGTTTTAAAAAATTTACTTACCATCTTTGGTTTAATAAACAATTTCAAAAAGTGTTTAAACAGTTTGGTATAACTTTGATTCCTCAAAACAAATATAGTATTAAAAATTTACTACATTACTCTAACAAAGATGAAATTCCTAATAATAAATCTGGTATTTATCAATTTGATTGTTTAGATTGTGATCTGGTTTACATTGGTAGGACGAAACGTAATTTGGAAACCAAAACGAAAGAACATTTTCATAACATTAAGTATAAACAAACTGATAAATCGGCCGTAGCAGATCATTTTTGGTCATTTAATGATAATATAAATCCTGAAATTAAATTATTAAAACAATTAAATGTCCCGATAGATTTAATGATTTGGGAAAATATATTTATTTTAAAAAATAAACATCGCGTAATGAATTTTGAAATACCAGCAGTTGAATCTGTTCTTAAGTTTGTTTTGTTTTCTGATTTTGGTAATACTGAAAACTCATAACATACTAACTTCCTTAATGACGAATTTGTTTTCTCATGTGGTTTTCTTTCACTGATGATGCGAACAAGAGTTCGTGAAATCAATTTCAACTTCAACTAATTCATCTAATAAGAAAAATCAACATAATTTTTCTTAAGATAAAGTGAAGCTTTTTGTTACAAATAGTTATATTTGTATAAGTGTTACATTGTGTCTTTCACACTAATCTATTACACAACCAGTGCACTGCATATCCTCCATTTGTAATGAAAATTGGAACATGGACTAATGGGGAAAGTTTGTGTAAGATGCATACTTGTAATGTAAATATTTCTGTTCAGTGTACTTTGGCAAATTCTGCCCTTAGTTGGCTAGTTGGGTAGTAGTTACCAATAGGCACAGCAGTAGAAACATTTTCTGTATGGAATGAATAACAAATTGTTAATATTTGGAATGTGAAAACTATGCGCTATGAATGAGTTGTGAATGTTGTCAGGTTTCATTAGCCAACCAACATCAGGAATGGAATTATAGGTGTACTGTAAGGAAAAATTTTTATAGGCCTGGACATTATCTAAAGGAATGTTAATTTTACATAAGAATTAGTGGAAATATAAGATCAGGCACTAATCATAAGGAGCCTTACTGTAATAGCATAAAGAAGGTTATTCAGGAAAGGTGGCTATGCCATGATTGAGTGGTGCGCGCGCACACACACACACACACACACACACACACACACCGCACACCACACATATTCAGGAAAGTAGAGTCAGATGAAACATTCTATGCAATAGCCAGGGTTTGAACCATGGATCTTGCTGTCTCCATTTGTTCCAACCACTGAGCTACAATGGCACTTTGCCAGAATGGCAAAAATTCCAACTGACTCGCATTTTTACTGGTAAACCACTAGGACTTCTCATATACATATCAGACAACTACCTTAATGGCAACTTACAATGTGTAAGTCCCAGGCTTTATAGTTTAGACAACCTTGCCCTACACACTGCTAGTATGAAGGAACAATTAATTTCCAAGTTCATTCAAGATTAGATTAATTTCTATGAAGTGTGAACTGTTCAGTGTTTGAGAGAATAGAAATATGAGGAAAGTTAAGAAAACAGGAAGGTTCAACTGCTAGTAGGGACATAAATTAAATCTAGGATTTCAAGGTGGTATTGAGCTCTCAGGGAATGTAAGCTTATTGAATGAGATTGTTTTGTTTCTGTTATATTTTAGTTGTTTTAACATAATTCTTTTATTGTTTAAACAGGAAAGAGGAGCAAGTGAATAATCCTGGAGCAGCCTACAATGCTATTACTTACTACAACTACTCAATTAAAAAGAAGGCCAATGAAACATTCAAACCTCTTGTCACAGAAGAAGCTATAAAAGAAGAATCAGAGGAGATTGAAAAACTTATAGGTATATTAGCAAAAGTTACTAATGAAGTTAGCATGATGCTAAGATTATTTCAACGCCAGCTTCTGAAACTAAGCAAATAAAAATAAAAGTCGTAAGAGTTCTTTATTATATAAATAATAGTATTAATCATGAACAGGTAAACAGAGTAAGGAATTAGAAAGAGACAGCCATATATTACTGTCTATGACATTAATCATGGCAGGATTTCTGTCCTTGAATATAAAAAGAGCATGCTTTATTCTGTAGCAAGTGGAATGACAACAGCAAGATAACTATCGATGCAGTGCATCATGGAAGTCTTTCTTGACTATTTCATGGCATTCCCACTTGATAGCAGCAGCAAATAGAGGTGAAATCTCGATATATGTGTTTGGAGGAATTTAGTAACAGTGACGTAATTAATTAATTGCAAAAACTATATGTAGTTTACGTAGAAAATGAAACTAGCTACAGTGAAGCAATGAATATTATACAAATATAACAATTTATAACAAAAGCTTCACTTAACTTAAGAAAATGGTGTTAATTGTTCTTTCTAAGTGGATATTCTTCTTTCTAATTGATATCGATTTCACAAACTCTTGTCTGCATCTTCAGGCAAAGATGATTTGACTAAAGATGCGGACAAGAGTTTGTGAAATCGATATCAATTAGAAAGAAGAATTAACACCATTTTCTTAAGTTAAGTGAAGCTTTTGTTACAAATTGTTATATTTGTATAATATTTGAAGTTGGTTTATTGATACTTGTCACTTTTTTGTATTATTGAGAGACTAGTCTCAAAAGCAATTGCCTTTGAAACTAGTCTCTCGATAATATAAAAAGTAAGTGACAATTATCAATAAACCAACTACAAATAGTTTTTGCGATTGAAATCTTGGTATTTTATATTTCCCGACTGTTCCATAATACCCTCCTCTCTTCTACTTACATGGTGAATAGATTCTGATACTGCAGTAATTCACATTTTACTATACATGCAGCAAAATCAGTGATAACATATTTCATATTTTTATGGTCAATTTCAAATGTATGCAAATTATCCATGATTGCTGGGAACATATCTTACTGTTTGCAGTATGTAAAACACATATTCTAACAAGCAAATTTTTTGCTCAAATACTGCATCATGAGTTTTATTGTGAACGCAGCAGACTATTCAACTGATTTCATCACATATTAATACCCGATCTTGTTTTCCTTCCAAAGATTTTTAATACTTGCTTGGATTTCATTTGCACAAGGAATATGTTTTCTTAATGAATATCAACTATGATATAATGAAACACAAAATTAATATAATTTTGAGTCAAACTGGTAGTCAGTGCTCCGTATATTGCTAGTGTTTACCTAAAACATGTTCTGTTAGGACCTTCCTAACATCCTCAACTAATATCGAGATTTAACTGTATTGGAACACCACAGTGAAGCGAAATAATTATTAATTTATAGATGAGTCGTATTTATTATACATCTGCTTCACTTACGTACCTATTTTGAGGACATGTTTCGCAAATCATCGTTTGCATCTTTGGCTCTTATGCGACTAAAGCTTGATCCAGTGGTGTGGGTAATTCTGGAGTTTCTGCTGCCATCTGGTGATTTGGTGATGAACTTAAATGTGGGATTCTCTTCTGGCGGGATTTCAAATTTCATTAGTTAGTTTTTATGTTTTTCTATGTATATTCTCTCCCATATGACGAGTTCACTATGTTTTTGTACGTATTTTAGTAATTCGGTGCCATCTTCAATTTCATGATTTTCAGGCGAGAAATGAGCTGCTATTGCGGACTTATCAATATTTTTGTATCTTAAGTGCCTGAAGTGTTCTTTCTTTCTAGTGCCTATGTTTCTTTTTGTCCTCCCTATGTAAATTTTTTCACAGTCTTTACACTTAATCTTGTAGATGCCTGACTTTTCCTCTGGTTTTATCTTATCAGTATTATTACTGTTAAGTAGGTTTTTAATGTTGTAATTGTTTTTTTGGTGCCAATGTTATATTGTATTTCTTGAATATTTTTTGGAACTTTTTTGTGGCCCAGGGGTGGTAAGTAAATTTAGCAAATCTAATTTCTTGTTTTATTGGTGTGAGAGTTGTGATCTGTTTTAATCTCTTTTGAAGTATGAATGATTTTAGTTTTTTATCTACAAGGTGTTTTCCATATCCATTTTTAATTGCAGTTTTTAAGATTTGATAGTATTCTTTTTGATATTCTTGCTGGCTGAGGGGTAGATTCACTAATCTGTGTGTGAGACTGAATCTACCCCTCAGCCAGCAAAAACATCAAAAAGAATACCATCAAATCTTAAAAACTGCAATTAAAAATGGATATGGAAAAAACCTTGTAGATAAAAGACTAAAATCATTCATGCCCGATTTCACCAACAGATGTTAAAATCCACGTTAGCAAAAGTAACGTAACAATTGTTACAGTGCTAAAACTAATGTTAAATTTCTTGCATTTCACCAACCTGTTTTCTTAAAATGTTAACAAACCTGTGTTAGCACCAAGAAACTTGTAAATATCACAGTTATAGAAGGCTATGGATGACTTTTCTGAACGTACTCCGATGCATTTTTGTTTTCATTTTCGTCTGCACAAATGGCGGATGAACAAAACCATAAATAAAGCCGTGAGACAAATTTCTCATCGACAGAGAAAGAATTGTTAATTGAAATGGTGACGAAGTGTAAGGATATCGTGGAAAATAAGAGGACGGATGCAGTGAATGTAAAAGAGAAAGATGTCGCGGAAAAAATATTGGAAACGAATTTAATTCAAATGCATGTGTCACTACTACAAGCACCAAACAACTTGTCAGTATTACGTAAATTTAAAACGAGGTACAAAGAACAAGTGCGTTAAGCGTTTCAAGACGGTAGGTGAACAATGATTTATCCACATAATTCAGTGAATTATAAAATCGCAAAGTTATTAATACTTGAAGCAAAGGCGAGATCGGCATATTCCTTTCGATGTATATTCTAACTCATTATTACGTAAATTTAAAACGAGGTGCGAAGGACAAGTGACTTAAATGTTTCAAGACTGCAGGTGGACAGTGTATTATCCACATAATTCAGTGAATTATAAAATCGCAAGGTTATTGATACTTGAAGCAAAGGCGAGATCGCCATATTCCTTTCGATGCATGTTCTAACCTCTCTTGTACTTCCGCAGTAACCTTCATAGCAACATGTTTCGACAGTATATCTCCGTAAAACAATTTTCTTCGGATAGTTCCTCAAAATCATTTCTCCTCATAGGCCGTACTCTATTATGAATGCCATTTAGACGGTCTTAAACTTAGCAAATCGACATCAACAGCTGGTTCATGCTCGCCATCTTGACTATTTACAATTGTTAAGGACTTAACATTAGAAATTCGGCTTCTTAGTTTAACATGAGATTTAACACGAGTGTTACGCTAACACTTGTTGGTGAAATGCAATTTTTGTTTTAACTATTGCTAAACTCGTGTTAAGTCTTAACATTTGTTGGTGAAATCGGGCATCAAACTTCAAAAGAGATTAAAACAGATCACAGCTTTCACACCAATAAAACAAGAAATTAGATTTGCTAAATTTACTTACCACCCCTGGGCCACAAAAAAGTTCCAAAAAATATTCAAGAAATACAATATAACATTGGCACCAAAAAACAATTACAACATTAAAAACCTACTTAACAATAATAATACTGATAAGATAAAACCGGAGGAAAAGTCAGGCATCTACAAGATTAAGTGTAAAGACTGTGAAAAAATTTACATAGGGAGGACAAAAAGAAACATAGGCACTAGAAAGAAAGAACACTTCAGGCACTTAAGATACAAAAATATTGATAAGTCCGCAATAGCAGCTCATTTCTCGTCTGAACATCATGAAATTGAAGATGGCACCGAATTACTAAAATACGTACAAAAACATAGTGAACTCGTCATATGGGAGAGAATATACATAGAAAAACATAAAAACTAACTAATGAAATTTGAAATCCCGCCAGAAGAGAATCCCACATTTAAGTTCATCACTAAATCACCAGATGGCAGCAGAAACTCCAGAATTACCCACACCACTGGATCAAGCTTTAGTCGCATAAGAGCCGAAGATGCAAACGATGATTTGTGAAACATGTCCTCAAAATAGGTACGTAAGTGAAGCAGATGTATAATAAGTACGACGCATCTATAAATTAATAGTCCTCAACTAATGTTGATTATTGAATTCTAATTGGTTGAGCTACTTATAGGTGATTAGGGCATCTCTGTTGGTGTTCTGATGAACTTGAAGTTAGGATTATCATCAAAGGTGATGCCAAAATAGAGTTTTCCTTCATATTTCTTTATGAATATCTTTTTCTACATGGTTAATGCAGTTGAACTCTGAACAGTTTTTAATAAATGGATTTCTTGTTCTATATTGTGATTCTCATTTCAAAAATGTTATGCTACTGCCTATTTGTCTATTTCTGTGTTTTTTATGTTCCTAAAATGCTCTTTAAGCCTATGTCAAATTCCTTTGCCAATGTAAAAGTTGTCACTGCCTTTGCAATTTATCTGGTACACACATGAGTTTTTTGTCTGAGTTTATCTTTTAGGTGATTTCAAAAGATGTTGTATACTGACTTTGTTCTGTGGAGCCAAAGTGATGTTGTGTTCTTTGAAGACTTTTTGGAAAAGGGTGTAGCTCAGGGGTGGTATGTAAATTTTCTGTATGAAGTTATATTACTAATAGGTGAAAGAGTAGTTGCTTGTCTAGATAAACATTCTGGGTAAACTTTAACAATATATAGAACATGTAGTACTAGTTTGACACAAAATTATATTAATATTAAATTTAAGGGTGAGTCGATTAATGACACTAAACAACACTTAGTTTTAAATTTCCCAGAACATGTTTCAGAGGCTACTTTCCTCCATTGTCAACCTGACATTGACTGGTTCTCTGTGGCGTAGCTGGTGATATTTTGTCGGAGGTCTCCTCTGGTGGCGGTTCAAGGAACTTGCTCAACAAATCTTTCTGGGGATTTTAAAGTAATGAGTCGGTATTCAAACACAAACATCACTTAAATTATCCTTACTTGGACATGTTTCGGAGAACGATTTGTACCCATCAGCAGTTATCCGACTGGTTGGATCCGTGATTTCCTGAAGTGCGCTGGCTGTCTGTGGTGGCATCTGTTGTCTGTGAGATGAACTTCCAAAGAGAGTTTTCAGGCGGCAATTCAAAATTTAAAGTATACTGTTTGTTTTTTATAATTAGTAACTTTTCCCAAGCATCGAGTTCGGCTGCATTACTGGATGGCTTTAATAGTTTTATATTTGGTACAATTTCATGATGGTAGACCAGAAATGGTGGGCTATTGCTGATTGTTCTATTTGTTTGTATTTCACACATCTCATATGTTCCTGTAATCTAATATAAAACTTCTTTTGGTTTTTCCTATGTAAAACTTATTGCAGTCTGAGCAGTTGATTTTGTATATACCTTATTTCTTGTTTTCATGTAGTGGGTCTTTCAGGTTGTTGCATAATAAGTTTTTTAAACTGAATTTATTTATTGGGGCTAGGGTGATGTTGTACTTCTTGAATATCTTGTTGAATTTATGATGCACTCTGGGATGATATGTGAATTTCCTGACCTGTGTCTCGGTTTTTGATTCTGTTAATTTTGTGGTATCCAATATGTGTTTCTGTTTCTTGAATTTCCAAATTTTCTTTTCTATTGTTTACTGTATCTATTAAGTGCAGTTATGTCAAAATTGATGTCAAAAATGCTGGGGATGTCAAAATTGAATTCTTTGTTTCTATTTTATGAAATGAAAATTTGTTTCCATGTGGACAGTTCTTGTTTTCCTGTTGTATGTTTAAGTAGTTTTAGTTCTGGATTTATGTTGTGTTTTTTTTTTCCCAAAACTGCTGATTTTTCTAATTGTTTGTATTTTGTACTTTTCTGGGATGTACTTTGAAGTCATTTATGTACTGTTCGTATGGCTCTATCTATAGAGGAATGATTAGACATGGAGTTAACCTATGTGTAACTCGATGGATTATGGCATCCCTGGAGGGCCGCCGGGCAATAGTGTCACTTAACCAGAGTAGGTTGATGTGTACTATGTTCAGAGGCTGCCCTCAGGGAGGTGTCTTATCTCCACTCATTTGGTGCCTGGTGAGAAATGAGTTACTTGTCAGGCTCAATGTAAGTGGAGTATATGCCCAAGGCTACGCAGATGACATCTGCATTGTAGTCAGAGGCAAATTTGCAGATACAGTTTCGGGCCTTATGTAAAAGGCCCTTGAAGCTGTTGAAAAGTGGTACAGTGAGGTAGAATTGTCAGCTAACTTAGATAAAACTAACTTCATTTTATTTACAAGTAAGAGGCGACTTGATGGTTTGTGCGAGCCGATCTTTTTTGGGAAGAAGTTGCTTCGATCCGGATCGGTCAGGTATCTGGGAGTTATACTGGATTCTAGACTGACGTGGAGAGAGCATATTGAACATAAAGTGATTAGGGCCTGCAATACTTTGTGGGCCTGTCGGAGGGCCGTTGGTGTGAAGTGGCGGCTTAAACCACGACTGGTTTATTGGCTCTATATCTCCATCGTCATGCCCTCCATCACTTATGCTGTGGTAGTATGGTGGCCTTGTGTTATGACACAGGCTACCAAAAACAAACTAAATAAGATCCAACGCTTAGCGTGTTTGGGGATTACCAGAGCCCTGCGCATCACCCCACTCAGTGCCCTAGAGGCACTGCTTGGTTTGCCTCCTCTGGATTTGTTTATCCAAGGAAAGGCCGGGGTGACTGCTCATCATCTCTGGAGTCTGGGCTGGTGGTCTTTTAAAAATCCGGTTAAAGGACACAGAGATATTGAACAGGCTTCATAAGTCGCGGACTATCCTAGCGATGGGTTACGACAATATGAAGCCTATTTATAATTTCGACTCTGGATATAGAGTTAGTTTTCCACCCAGAGAGTAATGGACTCGTGGCCCACGGGTTCCTGGGTGTGTCAATGGATCCGTCTGGTATACAGACAGCTCCAAGACTGACTCGGGGACCGGGGCTGGCATTTATGGGCCTAAGACGAGGCTATCGTACTCACAGGGAGGTTATTCTACATTATTCCAGGCCGAAATATATGCAATTTTGGCCTGTGTTTATCATATCTTAGGGATGCCCTGGCTGCATGGTCGGATTAGTATCTGTTCTGACAGCCAGGCTGCCCTGAAGGCACTATGTGCTAGCACAACAAGGTACGAGAGTGCCAAGAGACCTTGAATATTCTCTGTTTTTGCCGACCAGTACAGCTTTGCTGGGATCAGAGGAAATTAACTAGCTGATAGACTAGCTAGGGAGGGCTCGGCCAACACGTTGATTGGTCCAGAACCTGTCCTTGGTATTACACAGAGAAGGGCCAGATGTGAGATCCCTGATTGGGTATCACTTCAACATGGCACTTCATGGCGTAATCTTACCACGGCTAGGCAGGCTCGATCTATGATCGAGGGACCTAGCAAGAAGAACAGCAGGATTCTGCTAACCTTCAATCGGGTACAACTTAGAAGTGTTGTTGGCCTGTTGACAGGGCACAACACCCTAAAGAGACACCTGCATGTGATGAAGCTTAGTGCAGATTCTACATGCAGGAAGTGCGGCGGAGAGGATGAGTCTTCCCTACATATTTTGTGTGAATGTGAAGCCCTTGCTGCACTTAGGCACTTTATTCTGGGCTCAGACAAACTGAGACCAGATGATATTAGGAGTGCTCATCCAAGACTCATCCTGTCCTTTTTGGTGGCCACGGGACTTGAATAAGCACTCCAGTAAGAGGGGCACAATGGGCCCAATATGCGGCCTACGTGCCACGGACCAAAAGGGCTCAACCCATTTATTTTCATTTTCATTTATGTACTGCAGCATCATCTATCTTTTCTACTGGGATTTTGACTTTTATTAACGTTTTGATTGTGTCCTTAACAAATTCAGGGTTTTTTTTCTTTATTTTAGGTTTCTTCTTTCTTTGGAAAGGTTCATGGATATCTGGTGCTTCACAGCTGATGAATTTAGTTTACATTTCAAATGTTCCTTACTCTTTAAAATGTGGTCTATATGGTGATTTTTATCTCACTCTAATAAAAAAAAAAAAACCTTGCACATCACAATATTGCTTTTTAACGTATATATCCTCATTAGCAAATTCTTTGTTATGTACTGTAAATGATTCTATCTGACCCTTCTAGGCAACTGAATACAGGCTCTTAAGAATTCACATTTAAAATAAAACAATATAAGGCCTGAGAGATAAAAATAAATAAAATCTCTTACACTCTCAGAGGGGACGGTTGAAAACGGTTGGTTACTAAGAGTGTTAATTTGTCCTTAACCATCCATATCTTCACTAAGGGAAGAGTCAGTTTCTAAGAACGTTAAACTTCTGTTAACTATCTACACTATTTTTGCAATTCAGAATGTTATTTTATCATTTGTAATTATTTAATAATTCACAGGGATAATTATAAGAGAAAGTGAAATCTAATTTTTCTGTTGAACATCACTGAAATTTCATATTTTTCACAGAAAAAGAAACTTTGCATTATCTTCTTATGGCTAAAGTAATAATAGTGAAAGTTATTGTGAAATTATGATGTTTGTAACCTTTTTATTTATATGAAAAAAAGAGTGTAGCTTCATATAAATTTCTCATAAATTTCTCCATTATTTGATCAAACAAGCTATCACTCACTGACAAAAATGTCTCCTAGTATCCAAACTAATGTTTTACATCACTTTACTGGATATACAGATTACATTTATTTTTGTAACATACTTTATGTGGATCCAAAGTATTTAATCTATATTGTATTGGCAAGTGACCATTTAGTTTAGCAATTATTCGTTTTGAATTGCTTAAACATATATTTAAATTGTATCATTTTATACAATACTTATTCACTAGGCTAAAATTTACATTGTCTTAAAATTGTAATTTAAGTTTACGGTTTGAAGAGGTAAGAGTTCTTATACATGACACAATGTACTGACTGTAGCAGTTCTGGACTTTGTGGAGATATATCAAAGGTTATTTTGGATCTGTCCTTAAACACAAAAATAACTGTAAATGGGAATCTTTTATTGATATTGTGACTCTGGTGGGTTCGTAGAATTAAAAGGCCGAGTTGCAGAAATGAAAAATCTCCTATATTTCCGTAGAGATACACTGTTCAATTCTCACATAACATTACATCACATAATAACACAATCTTCCAAGGTCGATGACAATAACAAACCGTGACAGCTGATTACATTAGCTCTCATTACAACAACACTCTTGTTACACAAGTGTCTTTTCAACAACAACACTCTCAGCTGTTTTCTGCTTACTCTGTTTACCTCTCGCGACTCACTCACTCCGTTTCACAACTCATCACTTCCTTAAATACCTCATTCATAATTCGAGACTCTTCTGTACAATCACTAGATATTTCTGGAATAAATAAGGCATCTAATGACGTAATCCGAATATTCTATCACCTTCCAGAAGTGTGAAACGCTATCTCGGCCGGCATGTCACTTATCTCAAGTGCTTTGTTTATCTGCTTATGTAAGCTCGCTTTCTACGTGAAACCTATCCGTCTGTTGTCTATTTGCGCCGAAACTTTAATGCTCGTTACCGCGACAATTGTAATAGTACTTTTGGGTTATGTTTGAAGTATGAAAGGTTTATAAATTTATAAAAACTGATTATGTAAATATATTTAATAATTTAAATATGTAAAAATGTATGTAATTGTGTGATTGGCCGAAATAATAATGGTATGACGTAATGTGGTGACGTGCCATTGGATCGGCCAATCACAAAATTAAGAGAAGTAACAATAGTTACGATAAGTTACGATATCAATAGTTAATATTAATATTAATAGTTACAATAGTAACAATAGATATTAATAGTTACAATAGTTACGATATCTTTAAGAGGAAGATATGTTCTTCAGTCTTGAATAGTGACGAAAAATCAATAATCTTGTTTTAAAGAGAAAGATTTTTGTTATGGTGGAGTGTGATGTATACCGCTGCAAAAACAAAAACGTTTTAAGTTGTAGTTTGAATCCGTTTAAATACAACAAACTAATGAAGGAATATATCACACAAATTTTCTCGTGGAACTCGATTGATACTTCAAAATAATCATGAAAGTGAACATATGAACATAATTTTGGAGCCGATGTTGGTGTGGATGCCTTGTACAGGAGGATCCAAGAAAGAAATCAGAATTAACACTAACTGACACAAAAATTCCGTTACAAATGGCGCCGCGACGTGTGGCCGAATAGGAGAAAGAAGAGGAGATTAAAACATCGTACAGCTCCGTGGGAATATAAAAGGAAAGGGGAAAGAAGAAAGAAGAAAAAGAGAACTGGTTTAAGCGAGTGAAATTAAAAAAAAATAGTAGTAGTAGATTTATGTTGCTAAGAAATCAGAAAATAGTTAGAAAGATGGCGAGTAAAAAAGAAATAATAGTGGAAGGAGAAGTTACTGATAGTGTAGGAATGAGTAGGGAGGATGTAGGATTAAGCAAAGATAACGAGTTAATGTTAGAAAGGATAACGAAAATGTTGATAGATGTAAAATCAGAGTTGAAATCAGAGTTGAGTGATGTAAAATCAGAAATGTTGAGTAATTTAGATGCTAAAATAGGAGATGTAAATGCTAAAATAGGAGATGTGAAATCAGAGTTGAGTGATTTAACATCAGAATTAAAACAAGATCTTGAACAAAATATAAACGAATTGAGGCAAGAATTAGCTCAGAATAAAGATAATATTAAAGATTTGAAACAAAATATGTGCAATTTAGATGTTAACTTAAGACAGGAATTGGCAGAAAGTGTAAGTAATTTAGAGGTTACTTTGTCACAAAAGTTAAAACAGGAATTGAAAGGTGAGATAGCACAAGAAATCAGAGAGGGAAGAAAAGAATGTAAAGAGAACGTGGAAAGGTTATTGCAAACAATAGAACAGAATAAGAATGAAAATAGACAGGAAATTATGAAATTAAGAGAAATAATTCAGGAAAGTAGGTTAGGTCAGGACATTGTGAAACAAGAAATAAGAATGGAATTAAACAAAGAGTTAGAAACATTTAAGATACAACAGGCAGAAATAACACAAAAACAAAGAGAAGAATTAGGAGATAAAGTAGAACAAAGAATCAATGTAATTTGTTCTGAAATGCAATTACAACATGATGAATGTAAGACACACCTAGAGGAAATAAAGTTACAAATTGATGAGATAAGTAAAGCGAAAGAAGAAGTAATTTTGCAAATTAAAGAGGTAAAAGAACCTTTTGAAAAAGAGAAGGATAACTTAGGAAAATTGACACAAGTTGTAATTGCATTACAGGCTAATAAAGTAAATAATGTGAAAGAAATGCCCAGAATTAGAAATATAAATGACTGTGACTTACCAGGTGAATTAAGCAATCATCAGAAGTCTGGTGATGTAGTAAGTGAATGTGGTGAGTTTGCGAGTCCAGATAATGATATTAATTATCATAGAAACACACAAAACATGTCCTCACACACACAGTTTCACAGTCTAGGTCAAAGTAAATGTGTACATTATTCACTAAATGATATTAGTCCACCAAGTTTTGATGAGGAATCAGATGATAATTCAAAAGTATTTCTTAGGGAACTGGAAGAATATTTCTGTATTAAGAGAATTCCGAATGAATTTCGGATGGTGATAGTAAAACGCTGTTTGAAGAAAAATGCTCTTGAGTGGTTGAGGTTAACCTTGGCTTCACATGAAACACACAGCACTTTCAGAAATCTGTTTATAAATCGATTTTGGGGACCTGAGAGACAAAGAAGAATAAAAGTTGAGTTAGCAACGGGTAGGTTTGAGTTTAGAAAAGGGATTTATATGACCGAATATCCGAATATTTCTTAAAATTAGCAAACAAAAGTAAGTTGATTAATCCCGAAATTTATGAGACAGAAATTGTCAACATGTTAATACGTCATCCACCACATATCAGAAATCATTTAATTGTGGCTAAGCCTATCAATTTCTCTGATATGATTGAGTTATTATCCGAATTTGAAGCACATAACCTCATTAATGATACAACATCGTGTGATGGTAACCATAATAACGTCCATATTGAGCGAGGAAGAAATCGACAGGAATCACAACCTACAAACACTAGGACGAGTTTAAATTGGGGAGGGGCACCCGTGAGAAATCAAAGATTTGAAGGAAGAGATTATGATCCTAGATGAACATATGAATCTGTAATTCCCGGAACAAGAGGGGGAGTTCAAAATAATTTGCAAAGGAATTATCATAGCAATCAGTCGACGAGAATTGGAAGAAATGACCAAATAAACCATGTAAGATTTTATCGAGGAAACAATCAACGAATAAGTGACTTTAATAGGGGTAGAGGTACTAGTCTGTTTAGTGCAAATCAAAGAGATTTTAGGGGTTTGAGATTTGAAAGAAGCAATCAAAATGAAAGAGTAGAAAATACACAAAGCACAGAGAATGATGTGAATATAAACGATAGTACCAACCTAAGCAAAAATGAAAGTAATAAGCAGAGGGAGGCGGAAAACTAAAAACCAAATCATTTTGTGCTCTGGAAAGTGGTTTAGTGAGGATGACACAGGGCGAATTGAAAATTGAAAATAACGGAAATAAGCTCACTCTCTTGCAGAAAAATAAGGAATTAGTTAATCCACCTCAGATAATTATTTACCTATGGGATAATGAATATACAGCCTTAATTGATACTGGAGCCAGTTCTACTGTGATAAGTGAGGAATTGTTTAAAAATCTGTTAGCTAACTATAAAGTGAAATATTTAAATGTGTGTAATGTTTACTACAGTACTGCAGTTGGGAAGAAAAAGGAGAGAATTAAATATCAAGTATTAATTAAGGGGCAAATAGGTGAATGGAATTTTGATTTCATTGCGTTGGTAATTCCACACTTGGCAAGAGACGTAATTGTAGGTACTGATTTATTATATGAATGGTAAAGTGTATTGAATTTAGAAATGCATGAAATAAAGGTTAAGACAGAAAATGATTTACTAGTAATAAAATTATTGGAAGAAGATGGAAGAAAAGAAGAAAATAGAGATAATATAAATAATGAAAGGTTTTTTGTGGAAGATATACTTTTGCAAGAAGATGGTAATATTGAATACGACGAAAACAAAAGTTGTGGGAAGAATCTAATTATTGATGGATTGCAAAATAATGTAACTGACCTTGAAAAGTATTGTTGCCATTTATATACACTACAAGCTAAGAACGACATAAGCCAAGTGGAGGAAGAAATAGAATTCCAGAGAACATTACAAGTAAAGTTAGAAAACACATCCAATATAGACCAAGCGAGAAAAGAACAGATGAAATTATGTATATTAAAGAACAGAAAAGCCTTTAGTTCAAAACCTGAACTGTGTAACAAATACACACACACATTTAAAGTGAATGATACTGCTCCTTATACACATAAAAGCCGACCTTTACCCATAGCTATAAGACAAGCATTTCTAGAAGCATGTGTGGATACAAGAGATTTGTAATCAATGGAGTACTTATTGTTAAAATAGTTAAATAATAATAAAATATATATATAATTGTTAAAGGTCAATATATTGTTGTATTTTAATTAATGTTGATTTATTGTTGTGTTTTATGTATGTGTTATGTATTATTGTTGTAAACGAAATTGTTAATTGGGGCTATTCTTCGAAATATATGGAAATAGATTGTTAATTCCTTTATTTGGTTATTTTTCCATATATTTTGAAGAGGGGCATTTGTAACAGTACTTTTGGGTTATGTTTGAAGTATGAAAGGTTTATAAATTTATAAAAACTGATTATGTAAATATATTTAATTTAAATATGTAAAAATGTATGTAATTGTGTGATTGGCCGAAATAATAATGGTATGACGTAATATGACGTAATGTGGTGACGTGCCATTGGATCGGCCAATCACAAAATTAAGAGAAGTAACGATAGTTACGATAAGTCAATAATCTTTAGGAGGAAGATATGTTCTTCAGTCCTGAATAGTGATGATAAATCAATAATCTTGTTTTAAAGAGAAAGAGATTTTTGTTGTAATGGTGGAGTGTGATGAATACTGGTACTAGATCAGGAACATTTTAAGTTATAATTTGAATTTGTATAAATATAACCAATTACAGAATTTGACTTCTTTATTCCGAACCACGCCTTGAAACACAGATGTCTCATGACTCTTATTTAGAATAAGATGATACTATTGGTGACCAGAGGAAATAGATAGCTGCAAAAACTCACACGAGAAGGGAAAGAATTGTGCGTCCAACATAGAAATCCTGTCCCAAATTGCATCTGAGCGGCTGATGAAGACGATAAATTATAATGACGAATAGACGCAAATTCCTGTTACACAATATAGATTGATAAGTAAGAATAAGTCAGCTGAAACACCAACATGTACAGTAATTAATTGTTGACACCACCATCAATAATATTTTCTTTTTTGTTATTTTTTGTTTAAGTTTGTCTCAGTTTTTGAAATGCTGTTTAAAACTAAAACATTGTAAATTTAAGTTGATTCTAAAGTTAATTACAGTAAATTGACTGCCCAAGGAATAGGTGAACATGTTTGTCTATTTTGCTTGCACTTAAAAATTATTTCCACATCCTTGCCGTATGTTTAGTTATTAACAGAAGTAGCTATTTATAGAGGTTAATTTTATCCGATGTGTTTTTTAATTTTGGTGTGAGCAGAAATTGTTTTACATTGTTAGCAGAGATTAATGTAAATTTCTGGAAAAGAGTATTTTTTAGATAATATTTTTCCTGTATATACACCTAGTTTTCACTACCAGGATTAACATTACAACCTGTAAATATTACGTTTTGTAAAGGTGCAGTTTGCAATGCAGAACCAACACTAATTTTATTGCTATGCAGTAAATTACTACATTACAGTGAAGCATTTGATCTTAAACATTTAAGTTATGATATAAGTAATTTTGCAAATATTATTTGAAGCAAAAGGTTAGAAACAGTTGTGTATTTAACATTTGAAAGTAATGAGTCGGTAATTCAAACACAAAACATCATTTAAATTATCCTTACTTGGACATGTTTCGGAGAACGGTTTGTCCCCGTCAGCAGTTATCCGACTGGTTGGATCTGTGGTTTCCTGAAGTGAGCTGGTTGTCTGTGGTGGCATCTGTTGTCTGTGAGATGAACTTCCAAAGAGAGTTTTCAGGTGGCAATTCGAAATTTGAAGTATACTGTTTGTTTTTTATAATTAGCAACTTTTCCCAAACATCGAGTTCGGCTGCATTACTGGCTGGCTTTAATAGTTTTATATTTGGTACAATTTCATGATTGATAGACCAGAAATGGTGGGCTATTGCTGGTTTTTCTGTTTGATTGTATTTCACACGTCTCATATGTTCCTGTAATCTAATATGTAAACTTCTTTTGGTTTTTCCATGTAGAACTTATTGCAGTCTGAGCAGTTGATTTTGTACATACCTTATTTCTTGTTTTCAGGTTGTTGCATAATAAGTTTTTTAAACTGAATTTATTTATTGGGGCTAGGTGTGATGTTGTACTTCTTGAATATCTTGTTGAATTTATGATGCACTCTGGGATGGTATGTGAATTTCCTGAACTGTGTCTCGGTTTTTGATTCTGTTAATTTTGTGGTGTCCAATATGTGTTTCTGTTTCTTAAATTTCCAAATTTTCTTTTCTATTGTTTACTGTATCCATTAATTGCAGCTATGTTAATCATGTGGTTATATTCTTTGTTGTATTCATTCTGTTTCAATGGGATGTTGACTAGCCCATGTGCTAAGCTGTTCAAAACAGCATGTTTGTGGGGTGTAGGGTTGTAGCTATAGTTCTTGATGTAATTATCTGTGTTGGCTTCCTGTAGATGCCAAAAGATATGTTATTTAATTCATGGATTATCTTAAGATCTAAGAAAGTTAGGTAGCCATCTTTTTCTATCTCTATTGTGAACTTTATTGCTCTATTCTGTATGTTCAATAGTCGGATAACTGCTGACGATGGGGACAAACTGTTCTCCGAAACATGGCCAAATAAGAATAATTTAAGTGATGTTTGTGTTTTAATTACCGCCTCATTACTTTCAAATAATTTTGCAAATGTTATTTTTATATTGTTTTAGTATAATGTCTTTAGATCTGGTGGTGAATTAAGTTTTGCGAACCCGTATCTACGATTGCGTGGCTTGTTTACACAAAAGGAACTGATAGGCGGGCAGTTTGAAAACCAAGAGCCGGCAGACAAAGATAACATGCAGATAAAGGTCTGCCGAAACAAACAAACTGAGATAAATGGAAATTTCTAGTTACTTCTTGACTGATAGAGATTGTTCGGGTTCTGGTTTATTTTCGAAATTATCAGTGAGGTATTTAAAGAAGTGATGACTTGCCAAGAGTTGAGTTGCGAGTTGTGAAACAAGAGTGTTGTGAACAGGAAGTTGAGTAAGCTGTTTGATATTGTCATCAACCTTGGTGTTGTCGATTGTGATAATGTAATTCTGCTGCCACGCAGGGTGTTTCTACGCAAATTAAGAACATTTAGAATTTCGGCAAATTGGACTTTTAATTCTACGAACCCACAAAGTCATAATACTTTAATTGTGACAGATGTTTGCTGTTATGCTGGAAAGAAATGAAAGTTACAATGCTCCAGTTTGAGTGTGCTTAGTTACAAAAATGTGATGTGATAGATCAGTAGTATTCAGTTAAATTAAACAAAACATTGTAGGTATATTAAATAACAAGAACTATTTTGTGGAATTTCCAATTTGAAAGATAATGATATTATTATTATTATTATTATTATTATTATTATTATTATTATTATTATTATTATTATTATTATTATTATTATTATTATTATTATTATTATTTATTTATTTATTTATTTATTTATTTATTTATTTATTTATTTTCCAAATAAAGTAACCATATTTTACCAGTAAGGTATGTTAGGGTTCTAGTTACAAAAACACATAAATACAAAGATCAACAACATGAAAGATGTCGAATAAGATTATATCTCTTTTTGGAATGAAGATCACATCTAAATATTAAGTGTTCAACACTTTCATCAACACTTTCAAACACTGTTGATTAATGTATTGTTTAAAAAATGTTGCACTTCAGCCTTTGAGCACTTTATTGGCCAAATTTATAAAATGTTATAACTATTATCATGTTCAGTCATTTTGATCTTATGAACAATATTATAAGAAACATCAATCACGTGTGCATGACATGGGTTAGAGGCCATATGGTCAAAATAAAATTAGCTGAAAAGTACTTGCAGTTTACATGATCAATAACGGTAGGAAAGAATAAATTTTGAGTGATTTGCCTTTTATCACTGTTTATCCAACTGCTGTTCCACATTTCAGAAATTTCTTTTTTCAATGTATTTTTAACAAATGTGATTGTCAACTCTTTAAAACTGAATTTCTTTTGGAATAATGCGTAACATTTAGCATAATCACTTGCTACCAAAATAAGGCAATTTCATCTGCCCTCTCTCATTGCCATGTAAACCCATATGGCCTCCAACCCATATGATACACATGTGATTGGTGTTTGTTATAATATTGTTCCTTATTTTGGTAGCAAGTGATTATGTAGTGTATTTATCCCCAATAACACTGAGATGCCTGGGAATCACTGTATATACATATGCTATAGTTATTACTGCGGCACCACTCCACTGCTTGATTCAGTGCAAAAAGTTCCGCCTGGAATATAGAGCAATTAGGTGCAAGTCTGTATCCTCAATAAAGAAACTCCACATTGTTTTTATCAAACACCACAAAAGCGCATCCCACATGAGCTGGATTCTCTGGATGATCAGAATATTGTGAGCCATCTGTGTAGATGTTGTATTTGTGTCTCTTTGCATTTATTCTCGCTGACAATGGTGTAAAATACAAAAGGATATCCAGCTTCCAAGTAATGAGATCTCAGATGAAAGTCGAATTCAGGAACTTGTAGCTCTAAGGACCCTGGGCTCATTTGAGCATCATTTCACCCATTCCATTCAACGTCCGACATGACTTAACGTTGGAGAACGTGAATTACAAAAGGAAAGGAAGGAAGGAACTTGTAGGGACCCTTGATAACCTTTCTTTATGTCATATATGTTTGCACTGAAGATTGCTGATAAATATAAAGGTTCAATGAAAGATAATATTATGAGCAAATATTTCTATATACAAAAGAAAATCAAATGAAAATGGCATTGCTCCTCAAAAATGCAGGAAGTTATGAAATAAATAGTATGGGAGATTCATGATTAATTATGAAATATCACATCCAAACTTTTGGAAAGAAGTGGAATTAAGACTAGAAGAGTTTGATAGACAAGACATCTTTGGCAGTAAAGAGGAAAAATTTCCTTACAGTGATCTAGGGAAATAAAAGCAGCTTGTAGTAGAAACTTAAAGGATACAAGTGTTGACAAAAATTTAAGAAATGTTCAGTGGGTGTTGAAGAGAATACATTTGAAAGTTTTAGTTAATTGATGGAAATTAATCATTTCTCCACACTAGCCGTATATAGGCTAAGGTGTTTGATAAATAGAGTCAACATGAAAAATTCAATGCCATAGCCAGGATTTGAACCACGGATCTCCTGGTTTCCGTCCAGTCACTCTTAACCTTTGAACTACCATGCCCAACGTGCCGCCCTGACATTAAATTCTCCAGTTGACTCATATATTTCCCCGGTAGACCACTAGGGGCTCTCGCATCCGAGATACACAGTTTGTGGCAACTTACTATCGTAAGTACTTAAATCCCAGGCTTCATCATTTAACTCATATTATTTTAGTTAATTGATGGAAATTAATCATTTCTCCACACTAGCCGTATATAGGCTAAGGTGTTTGATAAATAGAGTCAACATGAAAAATTCAATGCCATGGCCGGGATTTGAACCACGGATCTCCTGGTTTCCATCCAGTCGCTCTTAACCTTTGAGCTACCATGGCCAACGTGCCGTCCTGACATTAAATTCTCCAGTTGACTCGTATATTTCCCCAGTAGACCACTAGGGGCTCTCACATCCGAGATACACAGTTTGTGGCGACTTACTATCGTAAGTACTTAAATCCCAGGCTTCATCATTTAACTCATATTATTTTAGTTAATTGATGGAAATTAATCATTTCTCCACACTAGCCATATATAAAGTATTGTAGTTTACTTCATATTGTATTGAAAGTATTTGAAGTATTGTATACATTGTTTATTATAGTGCAGTAAACTACGGCAAAAACAAACATGCCAAGGAAAATGGAAGACCTTGTATAGGGGAATATTAATTAGAAAAATTCTTGCTGTAAGAGGAGGAGTAATACATAGGAAAAAATTTGGTTAGAATAAAAGGAAAGTAGATAAGAATGATTAAAATGGAACTAAAACAGACTTAATCTCTGTTTCATATAACCTTGCCCCACTGAAATGTATCACTCCGCGTTCAACTACCTTCCCCCTCGCCCTAATTGGCTAATGCTTTCACGCCATAGGCCATAGGCGGTGCCTTCCCGTCACATTTAAACCTGCAGTAAACGTTGTAATAATTCCCAGGAAGATAAATAAAATCATACAAATAAGGATATGAAGGCTTGCAAAAATACAAGTTTATAATGAACTGAGCAAATTGAAACCGAATGACTGAGCAATGAAACTGAAAGAGTTTATAATGAAAGGCCTTTGGCCTTTTCCACTGGGATTTTTTAAACCAGCACACATACCTTTCAAAAATGCTTGTCTTTCAGTCTTAAAAGTCGTGTCACACCATACCTACTTTTCGTGTGTTCTTCGTGTATATTTTGCAATTTGTATCTCAGTGCAGTCTGGTTGTCCTTAAATAACGTCTTCGCCACACAGCAATATCGCCTCTGTCTTTTAGCACATTTTCCTTGCCTCTTTTTTCATTCACAAATCCCAGCTGTATAAGCAATCTGCTGAAATTTGGTAAATCTGCATCCTCATTTACAGCATACGAAATGTTACTTATGTTAGGGAGTTCGTTTCTAAAGAAAAACTACACACATGACGACGCACAACACTTTTCACGTATTTTCTCCGAGCACGCACTTTTGTTTATTCCTGCTTTTGCCTGGAGTGGTAAGGTATCCTGTTTTCTCAGTTTCATGTCGTGATGTTCCTACGGATCTAACACTCACACCTGTAACTTCAGAGCACAGCTGTTCGACTTTTCTCACTGACAAAGATGGATTCTTCTCTGTGAGTGCATTAAACACATGCAACACAATTCTTTTTTCGCCTGTTTGTAAATAATTATCCTTGCGATACTTCAGCGAAAAACTGGTGGTAGACTCTGCCATTATACATATAATAAGTACATGCGCAATAAACGATCAATAAAATAATTTAGCTCTCGCACTCTCGAATGGCGATATATCACTAATCCAGTTCAAAACAAGGTCAGTGATAAAAGTCATATAAACAAATGTCACCACTACCGCTAAATCACGTGCTATCGTGCCATGTGCTTGAGAGCAAAGGAACCTCCTCTTTACTTCGTTTAAGAATTAACATGCATTTCGGATAAATCAACTCTGTTGCGTAATATATTTAATTCAAATAGTTACGAAAATATAAATTTGAAAATTCTCTTCCAACATATAATGATATATCACCATGTTAAATAATGAACTAATTCTTACCGCACGACAGTCATTACCACAACAGCAGCCATTGAGAGGTGATTAGGTCACGTGACCGTTAAGAGATACTGGGCAAGCTTACGTGAAACAAGGTATAGGTGAATATTAGCTTAGTCAAAACAAAGAAGGAATAATGCAGTAAGTGGTATATAAAGGATCACCAACACAACAAACCAGGGACGGGTGTATTGGGACTGTAAATGAATTTAGTCAAGCAACCTACTAAGAAAATAAACACTGTTATAAGCAAGTTAGTTTGTTACTCATACATTATTGGGGATTAAACTATATGTAACATAATTATGTAATTGTGGGAAATGAGAAATATTATTGAACGAAATGTAAGAAATCCAGTTAATAAGTGTAACCATGATCAAACCAATTAACATCAACATCAAAAACAAAGTAATAATAATATAACAATAATTAATAATGGGAAAAGTGTAGTATGTAGAATTCCTTTAAAACAACACATATATAATCTGTGGATGTGTTCATTTTTCAATTTTATTATCTTATTTTCATGTTTGTTGCAAATATTATGAAAATAATACCTATCATATTTTTCTAATTTGTGTAAACAAAAGTTAAATTAAATTTAAAGGGAATCGATTAATGACACTAAACAACACTTTTATATTTTTCCGGAACATGTTTCAGAGATTTTGCCTCTATCCTCAGCTGGCCATCGACTGGTTCTCATTGGTGTAGTTTAGTGTCATTAATTAGTGTCATTAATCGACTCCCTTTAAATTTAATTTATCAACCCTTCCAAGAAAGGAATTGAAACAAAAGTTAGTTACTCATAGAACATATTATGTGTATTGCAACCTCCAAAATTATATTTTGGGAATGTGGTTTCTGGACAATATAGACACTAATAACAAAGAATGTCAAAGTTTCAGATAAAGCAAATAGAAAAACTCAACAGGAGTGTCTTTTTTTTTTAATTTTTTTTTATGTTATTAACCATGAAACTAGAGTTTAAATTGTGGAAAGAAACCCATGACCCAACAGAAACAGCTGCTTAGGAAAGTATCTTCATTTTAAAATACAGTAAAACCACCATGAACTTAATGATCTTTGCAAGTTCATCACACAGTCTCCAGATGGTACCAGAATGTCCATATGCCAAGCAATCAGATACCCAACAAACAATATGTCAGCACCTAACAGTTGGAGCAATGGTTACCAGATGTCCTAGTTTCTAAAAAAAAAAAAAAAAAAAAAAAAAAAAAAGTAAAGTGTTTAAATAAGTTTATCTATTCCTCAGTAGTATGCATAATTAACTATATGAGTACCATGTTATAAAATTGTGAGTTTTTGGCAACAATATCCAGTTTTTCAAAATGCAAATAAGGAAGTAAAAAGAATGCACCCATCAAATTTACAGGAGCAGCATTATATTGCCTTTAAATTCTAATAGTGGTTTACTTGAAGGAGGTGGGAAATTCCACTGTTGATCTAAGCAACTGTTATGATAACTATCATGTACTATGATCAAAAGGATGAATAAATTACTAAGTTATATGTTTACCACTTCAGAGTTTCAGCTGTTATTTGACAATGATGATATTTTGCTATAGGCTGAAAGTTGTGATCTGTTGTGTTCCAGGGCAAAACACAAATGCCACAGATGTTGCACAAACTGATGGTTCTTCAAATTTTAAACCTGCAATTCCAGTTAAACCAAAACCACCAGTGCCTGTTAAACCAAGGCGACTAACACTAAAGGTAAGGCATTTAATATTAGTCACTTATCTCATTATTTCCAAACAAAAGTTGCCTGTGTTTATAGCATTTTCTTAACTTCGAGTTAAATAGTTAAACCAAACATTCAGAAATTATCTATAAAAAAAAAAAAAAACTATGAATTGGATCTCCCAGGAAACCTTGTATCTTGCAGAGAGTGTAAGTACTGAGATGAATTTCATCAAAGCAATCATATGCATGGAAAGAACTAATATTCCTAATTTTGTCCTTATATAAAGACTGATATGTGAGAAAAGAGATCAGCTGCAAGACAATGGAAACTAAGGAGGGAGGAAAGGGAAAATAGTAGAGACAATTGGAAATGAAGAGAACAAAGTAATATGAAAGTCAGAATTAGAAAAACTTTAAAGCTTTTTCATTTAGTTTGATTAATGTACAAGCAAACCTAATATGACTTTTCTGATCATTTACTAAACCTAGTTTGCAGTCATTTCCTGATTTCCACTTTTTAGCCTATAACATCTCGTGCCTCCTCTTAACCTGATTGATTTTCATTTTAAAGTCGGAGCATATTATTTACTTCTTTCCTTTTCTTACTTTTCACTTTTCCCTTCACTCTCATAAGCATACTTACTGTCCCCATATCTTATATCTGTATAAATGCACTCCCTTGATCTGAATCTTCTGCCTCATTCCAGTTTTTTTCACATCACCTTAAGATTGATCCCTTACTTCTCTCACCGAGTATTTCACTGACTCAATTTTTCCCTTCCTTTACTGCATGCCATGGTATATATGGAAATATTTTACATCAGGTGGATTATACATTTACACAGTGAAATTGAACTCTGAATGAATTGGAGCATAAAATGGAAAGGAAGGAATATTGATTTTATTCTAATTGTTATAAAAAGCATTTTTGTTTTTGAGTATATTATTCCACTGAAAAAGAATTGTTTTTTTCAATCAACTTTAAAGGAGTATTGTTAATAATGCACCCTCAGCCAGGAGTGTCAATTCAATTTCTTCTTGGGAGGGAATGATACTGTCTGAAGTAGTTTACGAATTTCCATGTAAATTCTTAATCACACATTTAGCATAAAAATATCTTGTTTCTTAAATATGAAAATATATTAGAAGTATATTTGTCTTTTTTGGGGGGGGGAGGGTGGAACAATAACAATCAGTAGCTGAATTAAGCCTCAAAACATGGGAGCCATTAATTTTCTGCCTCTCTAAATGACACCCTTGCCCTTATCAGGTATTCTTACTAAACATTTTGCAAACACAACAGAAGATAACATTTGTCTTCATTGTAAAAAGCCATGACATTACAATTGCAGCACATATCAAAATATTCAGGTAAACAATGCTTTTTTTTTATTAAATGACGTTACGTCATATCAGACAATTAATGAAATTATTAATTTATAGATGATAATTATTTCGCTTCACTGTGGTGTTCCAATACAGTTAAATCTCGATATAATGAATGAAATGATGCTCAAATGAGCCCAGGGTCTATAGAGCTTAGAGTTAGCTGACATCATTCAGGATAAGGGAAACCCCAGAAAATATCTAATTCAGATAACTCGTCCTGACAAGATTCGAACTTGGCACCTCTTGAGTGTGAGGCAGACATGCTACCATCTACACTACAGAGGCAGGCAAATAATGCTTTGTGAATTAATACTGTTAATTTATTCTAAATAATGAAAGTGGTCATTCAGTGATAACATGGTATGTTCAATTTTTTACTTTCAGTAGTTTCTCATTTTAATGTTTTCTTTGACCTCAGGATAAATCACAGGAAAGTAAGAGTTTAGATGCAGCTTTGGATGATGCTGTTAGAAATCTACATTTAGCTGCAGAGCCCCTCAAAGTTCCTGCTAAAATTGCAACTAAGACTGAAGGAAGTGATAGTCCAGTTCTAAGGAAAAAAGAAGGAGTTTCACAGAAAATGAGTGATGAGGAAGTGTTTGCAGAACTAAGAAGAATATGTCATCCTGGTGATCCTTCAAGAAAATTTGAGCGTAGTAAAGAATTAGGAGCAGGGTAAGCTGTCTTGAGAAATATAACCTAATAAGTACTGGCAGATACAAGTAAAAGTAAATGAGGGATAGCCCGACCCCACCCCACCCCACACTTTTTTTCTGTCACTCTCTTAATCTTATTTCTGATTAATGCCATCAAATTTAGCCAGCTTCATCCTAACTAAAAATGAAAAATAATATCAAGTCCTCTCTCTCTCTCTCTCTCTCTCTCTCTCTCTCTCTCTCTCTCTCTCTCTCTCTCTCTCTCTCTCGCTCTCTCTCTCTCTCTCTCTCTCTCTCTCTCTCACACACACACACACACACACACACACACACACACACACACACACACACTAGTTGCTCTCACTTTCTAGAAAAATCTGCGTATATGGTAGGCTTTAGGATATACTCATGAAATTGTAATGTGCTTTTGAACTATTCTAAAATTACTTACAGTGCTATTTTTTAAGATATCTTGTAGTTGATCAAGCAGTAGAAGGTGAATTAATGTTCTGTCACACTAGCTATATGTAGGACTTAAATAGATGGACTGAAAAATTCAATGCCATCCCGTCTATGGCATTGAACTTTTCACTCTGACTATATATCGAAGTAGAAGGTGAGTTTAACAAGGGGAAATGTAAACTAGTTACCACTTAAAATTATACTGTGAGTTGACTGAGACACTCTGTACTTCACATACCTAAAATTTTCTTTCAACACATTTTGACTTCACTTAAAGGCATTATCAAGAAATTGTCGATTGGCGCTTTTTAACCCTAAAACTCTTTATTGAACAGATTGTTAGGAAAATAAATACTTTTTCTGCTTGCAGTTACCAGTGTGAAAATAAGTATAAATATTATATATGATACCAGTAGCAAATACAAAACTTTATTACATAAAAGAATGCATAATTTTGGAATAAATTTGAATTAAATATTTTTCATAACTTAGTTAAGTAATATTTTATGTATTTTAGTAATGTATATTTTCCATCTCTGAGCTTTGTTTCCACTTTAGTTGTGTGGGACAAACATAAAAATTCAGTTTGTCAGAATGGACAGTTTGTCCTACCAAATCAACATTCGATAGTCGGCATTAGGTGAGGATGTTAGAAAGATCCTAACGAAATGCATTCTAGGTAAACGCTAGCAATATATGGAGCATTGAGTATTAGTTTGACTCAAAATTACATTAATTTTGTGTTTCATTGTATTATAGTCCTTGCTAATAGGAATAACTAATCTGTGTTTGAACCAAAATTTTTTAAATTTTAATGGAACATTTTTTCAATAAATTTTGGGAGGAGCTATTGGTAGTTTCTTTCACCTTTCCTTGCTGATCACAATGAGCTTTTTTGAAATACAAATCATTAAAGCATTCCCTTTAATTTTTAAAACTTGGTATAGATCCTTGGATGACATTTTTGCTTCAGTTCCAGAGAGACATAGATAATGCTTTAAAACTTCTAAATTTGCAGGATATAGCTATAAAGTTCACATTAGAAATTTAAAATAGTGGTTGCCTTCCCTTTCTAGATCTAACGATAATGAAAAATAAAAAATGAAACTTTGGCATAGGAAATCAACTCATACTGATAATTACATAAGAAATAAAAGTTTCAACCCATTTTCACATAAATTTGCTGATTTTAATAGTGTGATCTACAGGTTAATAAACATCATCCTTGGGCGAATAAATTTCAAAATGTGTGTTTGGAGGAATTTAGTAACAGTGACGTCAAAATTAATATAAAAATTATTTGTGGTTGGTTTATTGACACTCGTCACTTTTTCATATATTTATGAGAGACTAGTTTCAAAGGCCCTGGCCTCCATTTTCAATCAGTTGGGAAGAGAGTTGGGAAGAGATTGAAAATGGAGGCCAGGGCCTTTGAAACTAGTCTCTCATAAATATATGAAAAAGTAAGTGACGAGTGTCAATAAACCAACCACAAATAATTTTTATATTAAATTTCAAAATGTTTTTAAAGAAGTTGGTGTAATATTGGTACCTCAAATATGGCATAAAAGATCTACTACATTTAAAAAAAAAATCAGTAAAAAATCTGGCTAATAATAAAAAAATAATTCAACTTAACTGTTTAGAATGCGATCAGATTTACATCGATAGGACCAAACATAATTTAGAAAACAGAGATGGAACTTTCAGAAGTATTAAATATAAACAGATTGATAAGTCAGCAGTGGCAGATAATTTTTGGTCATTTAAACATGAAAGAAATGCTGAAGTTAAATTATTAAAACAATTGAATGGACCGATATAGTTAATGGTATGGGATAAGATATTTATTTTGAAAAATAAAGATCAGATTTACATCGATTGGACCAAACATAATTTAGAAAACAGTGAAGTTACTTTCAGAAGTATTAAATATAAACAGATTGATAAGTCAGCAGTGGCAGATAATTTTTGGCCATTTAAACATGAAAGAAATGCTAAAGTTAAATTATTAAAACAATTGAATGGATCGATATAGTTAATGGTATGGGATAAGATATTTATTTTGAAAAATAAAGATCGCATGATGAATTTTGAAATCCTGTCAATAGATGTCAATAAGTTTGTGTTGGCCCCAGTAGATGGCAGTAAGATAGCAAACTCTCCGTGAACTTCCGGAAGTAACCAAAAGGTTGATCAATCTGTTGGCTGAAGATGCGACGATAGGATCGAGAAACAGATCCCAGAGGATTTAGACAATTTTACCAAACAGATAAGTGAAGTGTGTTAGTAAGTGTAATAGTTTATTCATAATAATATTACTGATAATATAATGGCTGTCATGTGCAGTGCCTGCATGTAGCAATCCCTGTGCTTCCAGCTTTAAAATATGTTTAATACATTATGTAGTTTCGAGCAAGAATAAACCTAATATGCATTAGAATTGGCTATTCAGCACTTTTCCCTAAGCATAGGTGTTTACAGGCATAAGCAACAAGTTTCCCATAAAAGTAATTCAAAGGTAATATCTAAACCTCACACACTTTTAACTGTGTTATATAACAGTGAATAAAATTTGACAAATACAGTTGATTACAAGTATAATTTTATAATGAAGAGAATTTAACAGCAAAAACAAGCTTTCACATTATTATATAGGTAAATGATATAGAAAACTAATGGAGACAACAAATTAAGCATTGCTTTCAAGTGAACATCAGTTAAATATGAAGAATACTTCACTGTTAATAATGCTTCTGCTTTTAATATTTATAACATCAGTTATGTTTGCATTATCTCACTTTTGTAAAATCAGAACAAGTTTCCGGATTGTTCACTCCCATCCTCAGCTGACACCGGACTAATCTCTGTTTCATATAACCTTGCCCCGCTGACATGTATCACTCCGCATACAGCTACCCTCCCCCTCACTCTAATTGGCTAATGCTTTCGCGTCATAGGCCATAGGTGGTGCCTTCCCGTCACATTTAAAACTGCAGTAAACGTCATAATAATTGCCAGGAAGATAGATAAAATCATACAAATAAGAATATGAAGTTTTGCAAAAATACAAGTTTATAATGAAACTGAGCAAGTGAAACCGAATGAATGAGCAATGAAACTGAAACAAGTTTATAATGAAAGGCTTTCGGCCTTTTTCACTGGGATTTTTTAAAACCAGCACACATACCTCGCAAAAATGTTTGTCTTCTAAGTCGTGTCACGCCATACTTGTCGTGTGTCCTTCATTCACCCAAGTTTCGTCAAGGTAGTATATTTTGTGATTTGTATCTTGGTACAATCTGATTGTCCTTAAATAACGTCTTCGCCACAGAGCAATATCGCCCCTGGAGTGGCAAGTTTTCTTGTTGTCTCAATTTCATGTTGCGATGTTCTTACGTACCTAACACTCACACCTGTAAGTTCACAGCACAGCTGTTCGACTTCTCTCACTGATAAAGACAGATTCTTCTCTGTGCATGCACCACTTCTTTTTTCGCCGCTTTGTAAAGGTTTTCCCTTGCGATACTTCAGCAAAAAACTGGCGGTACACTCTGCCATTATACATATAATAAGTACATGATCAATGAACGATCAATAAAGTAATTTAGCTTTCGCAATCGGCACATAATGCCTTCGAATGGTGATATATGACTAATCCAGTTCAAAACAAGGTCAGTGATAAAAGTCATATAAACAAATATGTCATAACTACCGCTAAAACACATGCTATCGTGTCATGTGAAACATGTGCTTGAGAGCAAAGGAACCTCCTCTTTACTTCTTTTAAGAATTAACGTGCATTTCAGATAAATCAACTCTGTTGTGTAATATGTTTAATTCAAAGTTACGAAAATATAAATTTGACAATTCTCTTCCAACATATAAAGATATATCGCCATGTTAAATAACGAACTAATTTTTACCGCACAACAGTCTATACCACAATAGCAGCCAATGAGAGGTGATTAGGTCACGTGACCGCTAAGAGATACGGGGCAAGCTTATGTGAAACAAGGATTAGTTTCATTCTTGAAACATGCTATGATTTTGAAAAAGTAAGTAGGTACATAAACATTACCAATGTTCAATTAAATGTGTGATTAGCCTCACTGTTCAAATACTCCCAATTATTATTAATCATTGTCTTTTTACTGTGACAAATATGTAAAAGCGTAACTAGAAATCTTGCAGTTATACTTGTAAATATCTGCACCAACAGACAAAATGGTGGGAGGGATAGAGATTAGGATTCACTTTCATCTGTATTTAAAAGAAATATTTGCTTACCATGATATTTAATATCTGCCAGTTTTGATGCTGAGTGAATCAGGCTACCAAATACATGTACTTGCAAGCAATATTTCTTTGTATTTGTTATGCATTTGAAAGTAAGTGCATTTATAAAACCTTTTTAAACCACTTCTCCTTGAGTCGAACATCAGCTGATGATGAGGACGTGGGGTCCTTGAAACATGTCCTAATTTTAAATGCAAGTGGAGCTTAAGTGCTTTTACAGTTCGAGAAGTGGTTTAAAAAGGTTTTATTGATGAAGCTCCACTGTTTATAAATACTTCTATTTATAGTTTTATTAAAGTACATTTATATTTGTTTCAGAGCATCTGGTACTGTGTTTATAGCTACAGATACAACAACAAACCAGAGAGTGGCTGTAAAGGACATTGATCTATCCAAGCAACCTCGGAAGGAGTTGATACTGACGGAAATAAGAGTTATGAAGGAATTCAATCATGAAAATCTTGTGAATTTCCTTGATGCATACTTAATTCGTGATCATTTATGGGTAAATATCTGTTATTATAGTACTTTTAAAATGTTTCAATCACCATAGTATTATTGAAATATAATAAGCACACGTATATCGAGATTTAACTGTATTGGAACACCACAGTGAAGCGAAATAATTATTAATTTTTAGATGAGTCGTATTTATTACACATCTGCTTCACTTTCGTACCTATTTTGAGGACATGTTTCGCAAATCATCGTTTGCATCTTCGGCTCTTATGCGACTAAAGCTTGATCCAGTGGTGTGGGTAGTTCTGGAGTTGTTGCTGCCATCTGTTGATTTAGTGATGAACTTAAATGTGGGATTCTCTTATGGCGGGATTTCAAAGTTCATTAGTTGCTTTTTATGTTTTTCTATGTATATTCTCTCCCATATGACGAGTTCACTATGTTTTTGTACGTAATTTAGTAATTCGGTGCTATCTTCAATTTCATGATTTTCAGACCAGAAATGAGCTGCACATGTCCTCAAAATAGGTACGAAAGTGAAGCAGATGTGTTTTAACAGCCCGTCACTGAATCCTCCTCGCGCTCTTTCTTACCCCAGTATCTATTATGTCACCTGCGAAGCTTAACTATTAGGCAGGAAATGTAATCGCCCTGTTTCCCCTCAATGACACCACTGGTCTACGTTTAGGGTCTCTGCCCAGCATTTGCCAGTTATGATGACTGAGGAAACCCTTGAAAGAACTTAAGTCAGGAAGGATGGTCATCAGTACAGCTCTTGAATGTGAGCTTCAAGTCACTGCAGAGCCATCTCACTCATTCAAAGCACTTTCTTGCCTCTTTCCAAAACCCTTTAACATTTGTTTCTTTTTTACTCCAAACATTCTCTAAGCCATTACTCTCTAAATTATGTTTAAACTGTTTGTCACCTGTTAACATTGATACTTAATGTATTAAACATTGTTTCAATAAATATTCATCGAAGTTTAAGATCATGTGCAAGTATTTTAAAACTCTCAATGAACAAACTTTTTCTTGTCATTCATCTCATTCCTATTTGACCAACCTGTGTTGTTACTGTAATCAGTAGGCTAAAAGTTTCTTTATGGATTCAATATTTCTTTATTGAGACTGTACTTAAGTTGCAAAAGGTATATTTTTACTTGCTTGAAAGTTATATGTAAAAATCGTACTACATATTTTCTATGAAGATTGTTTTATTCAAATTAACTCAACAGATTTCTAGAATTTTTCTGAAAATTTGTTTGTACCATATACTTATACCAATTTACCTATACTACTGGTTTCATGTTTTTAATAAGCTTTCATGAAGGACGAAATGTAAGTAACCTTGTGGTATTCTTTTATATATTAATAACAAATAAGAATTAAGTTGGAATAAAAGCATTTAGTAAGTCTATGAGCACTGGTAGATCCTGTTAAAGAACCAGTGAAATATTTACAGACTAAATTTCATATGACAGCCTAAAAACAGATTTACTGGTAATTGAATATTCTTTGTATTTTTTACAGAGTATAGATATGCACTCATAAAAAATGTCAGAAACACTTAAAAGAATTTTAATATACCATAATTCTATAAACAGTTGTGTTTTGATACAGATTCTTGGTAGGTGAGCTCGCCTAGCAAAAGGCAACAATATCGTCAGGTAACAATTACAAGGTCTGAAACCTGTAACCCCCAAACTTTATGACAGTTGGACACAAGAAACTGCTAGTCGGCCAGGATATGAATGCACTTGAAGGAGGGCACCACAGTTATGTTTACTACATGAAGCTTAGGGAACTGCGTGGAGCGAGGGGAAAGGCGATACTGGGAATGTACAGTCGCACAATTATAATAGTACCCACCTGCTGATGTCTTCACGTTAGTTCTCAGAAGCAGCAAATCCGAGAATGTTTGTTTCAAGTCCTTCATCTGCTATATCCATGCTACTGTTCCCTTTATCAGCTGTATTAGTGTCACTGCGTCCTTTTGCTTCGATATTCATTTTCTCAAAATAACATTCATCAGGATTGCAATCTTTATCGTCATCATCGCTGCTCTCTAGACCCACATTTATAATTACATCTTCAATTGTTTCCTCCATTAACCCATCTCTGCGCTTAAAATCTTGCTCAGTTCTTTTCACTTGTCTGCATACTGCTATCCAATAGTTTGTGTAATTTGAGCTGTGCAGCTTGTCATAGCTTTCAGATTACTCAAAGTAATCAATGATACATCTCTTGTTCAATTAAACTCCAGATAGCTCTATAATATTGAGGTCGCAGGGCTACGGAGGAAAGCATAAGACTGTAAACCCCTTTGTTCCATTATTCTATCAAGCCAATAAACAGGTTTTTTTAAAATTAATTTTCACTATCTCTAGAAGCTCATTTTTTGTCATTTGCGGATCATGTTTAATTTTCTTTAGTGTTAGACAATGAATAACCTGTGCTTTTCGAGATGAAGTGTTAGGGGCTTTATTTTCTTGTACAGTATGGCACAACAATGCTTTCAGGTGAAATATTTTATATTAATTTCTCTTCTATCCACTTTTTATGATTTTGACTGTTCATTGCATCATGGTAATTCACTGATTTGGTTTTTGAATCGGAAATCAATTCAGCTCCGTCAATTAATCCCATTGATCCCCCTGCATGTACAACAATTGCTCTTTGACCAGTACTAGTATTAGTCAAAACACCTGGTACTTCCTCATATTGCCAGCACTTCTTGGCGGCATAGTGAGTATGGACCTAAGTCTCATTTGTATGAACTACTGGTTTACGTGTGCCTTTTACATTTTCACAAATAGCCCTTAAGTACTCTGCAAGTTTTGCAACAATTTGTGGTTTCTCCATAAGCATAGATCGTTTGTTTTTGCATTTCTAAAATTGAAATCCCATTTTTCTTAATATTTTTCTAAATGTTTCTTTGCCACCCTGAATATTTATTCTTTAGTGAAGTTTCAGAAGTTCGTCGAAGTAGGAATTTCCTTTTTCTGTTCATAGTACTCCAAAAATTTTCTATGCACAACGCACTTATCAAACTCATCAAGAGATATGATTTTGCATGATTTTTTATTTTTCCTCGAAGTCTACCTTAAGGGCACTTGGAGGTCGATAGGTGTCAAAAACTGCATTTTTTGTTTTTAATGTTAAAAAATTATATAATTCCTCAGCTTTAAAATTATATATATATATATATATATATATATATATATATATATATATATATATATATAAAACATAGGGTGTTAGCTGGTATTAAAAGCCCTTTAATTCGTCGATTTAAAGATGGCAGCATAATGATACGCCCACTTCCTGAGAATGATGCTTAATCTTTGAACGTGATTTCCCAAAACCTTGATTGTTCATACTTTAGGTGCATGTTTCTCAAAAACTATAAAAGATATTGACACAAAATTTGTAGTGGTTATTTGTCAATATTCCTTGAACACATGCGGCTAACATTTATATTCATGTGATTTATAAAATGGATGAAAGCAAATATTCAGTCCTTGAAAATATTATCTTTTTTTTACTCAAAACCTATTAATTTTTCATGTGCATAGTATAAACTATATGTGATTTTCATTGAGCCGATATTATAAAACTGTATCTTAGGCTATTTAGGATAAAACTTGGTGCATGTAGCTTTAAATTCCTACAAGCAAAGTGCACCTGAAATATAGGGTGCAATATTTTTTCAGGACACATAGTGTGATTTATTCCCCTTTTGCATGGACATATGTGAACGTAATTTAAATATTATACAGTAGTTAAAGGCCCACATCCTTATGCATTAATCATACCGAATTTCAATTTCTGATAATGTTTAGTTTTCTATATATTTAAATTTTAATATTGGTAAAAATTAGCCTTGTCTGGGTAAAAATAACCTCCCAGTGCCCTTAACCCCAGTTGCTGAAGCATTTTCTATTCATGATGGCTCTCCCAGACATTCCCACTATTTTTGCTGCCCTAACTGTTGCTTTTTCAAGGAGTACGAGTGACCTTTTCTCCATTATTTCTTGTCTATATATATATATATATATATATATATATATATATATATATATGCTTTTCATCAGAATGGGATAGGTTTCTTGTTTTTAACTTTGTAGGTACTTCCATATTTAATCTCTTCAAAGTACACACCAATTTTGTCACAATAGATCACTGCAACTGACACTATACTATTAGAATTTTAACTGCAGAAGAAAAGGTTTAAAGAAGCACCGTGTTGAACTACACTACATCTGCGCGTCACACTGGAAGCATCTCAGTATTGTTGATGTTTGCGTTATCCAACTGTACCTGCGGTACTCTGCCCACTTGTGACGTAACTGTTTAGTAACTCTTCTTGCCGAGTGCATTCATATCGTGGCTGACTAGTACACGATACCAGATCTGGATTATACAGTCTTACTCAAGTTCTGCTAAAATTCTAGTCTTTTCAAAGGACTGTATGCAGAGATGCAGAGGCACTGTTGTGAAACAGAAATCCATAGAACACACTTCAGTGTTGTTATTGCTAATGTTCTGAGTACTGAACAGGTAAGCTGTGATGAAGTTGGGAGAGACCCCTTTTTCTTTCAAATTTGAATGTTTCTTCACTTGCTGTGAAGAAACTGGCAACCCTTTTCTAGCCTATACTGAACAGCTCTTAACCTTCATTTGGCAGTCATTCAAAAGTAGTTCCAGAAGTACCCAACCTGACATACACATGTCGGTTATTTCAGAAAAATGACTAAGTTTGAAGTTTGGCAATAGCATGTTGTTAGTATTTGTTTGGCAGCCATCAATAATAAATGCTCTCACCAAATTTGTGAATATAAAACAAAATTAGTCATTGATATGTGGTACAATACTTTCATTTGAAAGAACTCAGTCTAATCAGTATGAAAGCTGAGCTTAATCCTACACAGGAGGAGTCTGCTCATTTGTTTACAATAGTAAAATATTGTTTGGCAGGGTTTAAATGAGCTGTATGATCTGCCAAGATGAATACTGCAGTGGTTGAACAAGTGTAATGAAAGTTAACTGACCCGGTAAGCATTTCAAAAAGCCTGTAACTACATTGCATATTAACTGAAAATATGGACATGAGAAAGCTGTGCGCAAGATGGGCACCTTGTTTACTCACTGTAGAGCAAAAACAGCATTATGAGTATCTTTCAATCAAGTGTTTCGTTATATTTTACAGCAATAAAGCCTAATTTTTGTGTCGAGTCATAACCATTGATGAAACATGAGTCCATGATTTCACACTTGATGGTAGAACAGTGAACTGAAAGGGAAGAATTGGCTCCAAAAAAAGGTGAACACATTTCCATCCACAGGCAAAACAATGGCATTACTTTTTTGGAATGCACATGGAGTAATTTTTATTATCATTAGAAAGAAAAAAACAGTGGTAAATATGCAAACTTATTGCACCATTTGAGTGATGAAATAAAAACAAATCTCCATTTGGTGAAAAAGAAAGTTTTCTCTCATCAAGGCAATGCATTAGTTTACAGTACATTATCACAGTACTTAAAATTAACAAGTTAACGTTCAAGTTGCTTCCTCACGCACCTTATTCACCAGATTTAGCCCCATGAAATTTATTTTCTGTTTACAAGCTTGAAAAGATGGCTCAGTGGTAAAAGATTTACCTGCAATGAAGAGATGGAGTCTGTATTTGTGGTTCAACTTGACATTTCTCATAATTAACAGGGTATTGAACAGCACTTGAAAAAATGTATCAAATTAAAAGGAGACTGTGTAGTTACCGAAATTTCTTGTGTTCTTTATTTCGGTTACTTCGGAGACTACCTTTATATTACTGATAGTGCCTTGATACTGAATAATGCAGTGTTAATGTTTTATTATTCTAAATTAGTCTTCTTTAGGCTCATGAGAAATGTATGGTTTGCAGATACACAGATAGTAACATTAAAAGAATTTATATCACTTCATTTTATTGAAAATTTACAGTTACCTACGAAGAGTTATTTAAATACCCTTGTACTAGTACAAAAGTGAATCGAGAAGATATTGACACATTGCTTCACTCACACTGTTTATTCACAGGACATGTTTCAAGAGCTCTTGCTCCTATCATCAGCTGATACTCGACTAGTGCAAGTTGTAGTGGTTTCCTCTTTCTCCACTACAACTTGCACTAGTCGAGTATCAGCTGATGATAGGAGCAAGAGCTCTTGAAACATGTGGTTTCCTCTTTCTCCACTACAACTTGCACTAGTCGAGTATCAGCTGATGATAGGAGCAAGAGCTCTTGAAACATGTCCTCTGAATAAACAGTGTGAGTGAAGCAATGTGTCAATATCTTCTTGATTCACTTTTGTACTAATTTGTGCTTCACTGTCCCTACGCTTCTTCCAAGTTTATACCCTTGTACTAGCTTAATATCAAATTGAGATAATTCATAACTGTTTCATCTTTAATTCAAAATGGTCATTTCAGTATTTATGACACTGTCACGTACATAAGATCATAGTTCATATTTTTGTGTTCTATACAATTGGTCATATTTCTAAATTTGTTATCCTTATCTATTGCAGTAATCCTCATTATAAAGATTAGACTGTAGGTTCTTTGTTATTAGTTTTGAATATGGTTGGGAGCATATCTCAGACTTTCAAAGACATAATGATGGTGGAGGAATAAGCGGTTTATAGAGATCCTGATAATAAACTAAATTCTTGTCAGTAGTGAAATGTGTATCTCTCCAGTTCACAACCACTTAGGACTCACTTTGAAGATTTGCTTTCTGACATGCTGAAAATGTTATAAATTCAATACAGTATTTGAAATACCTAATGAAGAACAGCCTGCAAGGTAATTCTGATGTCGAAACTCCATTTATTCATTATGTACCAGAACTAAGGCTATTTGGTCTTCTCTTCTGCTCAGCAAAGGAAATATTCTGAATAAAATTATAAGGGTAATTTATATCTAAAGGAACTTAAAACAGAAGTAAGGAACAAATACAAAACTAAGTTAAAAGTAATAAATAATCTAAATATATGTACACCTCTAGTAATCAACAAAAATTAGATATTGCCTGAAATTAACAATTTGTCATTGGAAAATGATGAGAAGCCTGGCCAACACCTGAAAATGAATGGATAGAGTCAACATGAAAAATCCAATGCCATGGCCGGGATTTGAACCACGGATCTACTGGTTTCCGTCCAGTCGCTCTTAACCTTTGAGCTACCATGGCCAACGTGCCTTCCTGACATTGAATTCTCCAGTTGACTCGTATATTTCCCCGGTAGACCACTAGGGGCTCTCGCATCCGAGATACACCGTTCGTGGCGACTTACTATTGTAAGTACTTAAGTCCCAGGCTTCATCATTTAACTCTAATTATTTTAGTTAATTGATGGAAATTAATCATTTCTCCACACTAGCCGTATATAGGCTAAGATATTTGATGGATAGAGTCAACATGAAAAATCCAATGCCATGGCCGGGATTTGAACCACGGATCTACTGGTTTCCGTCCAGTCGCTCTTAACCTTTGAGCTACCATGGCCAACGTGCCTTCCTGACATTGAATTCTCCAGTTGACTCGTATATTTCCCCGGTAGACCACTAGGGGCTCTCGCATCCGAGATACACCGTTCGTGGCGACTTACTATTGTAAGTACTTAAGTCCCAGGCTTCATCATTCGAGTCAACTGGAGAATTCAATGTCAGGAAGGCACGTTGGCCATGGTAGCTCAAAGGTTAAGAGCGACTGGACGGAAACCAGTAGATCCGTGGTTCAAATCCCGGCCATGGCATTGGATTTTTCATGTTGACTCTATCCATCAAATATCTTAGCCTATATACGGCTAGTGTGGAGAAATGATTAATTTCCATCAATTACCTGAAAATGAAGCTTGCTTCTCTGATAGAATATGGTAAGCTGCAATTTAATAATTTTAATAATTTATTGCAGCCAATAGACTCTTACAAGATCATCTGACACTGTCAATTATCTCTATACAGTCAAAATACAAAATGATCAAAATACATAAGTTATTTACAAAATATAGAGTTGTTTACAAAAGTATATGAGCTATTTACAAAGATCAAAATGCCTAAATCACATACAAACCTTATTGTTTACATAGGTATACAACTCATTTATACAACATACAATATATATTACAGTTCATTTATACTATACAAACATTTTTCAATTAGGTATGATTTTAAGACCAGTTTAAATTTTGAGTCAGAAGTATTCTTAATTACAGACGGCAATTTATTGTACAATATGGCTCCTATTTTAAATGGATCTTTATTAGTTTGAGTTTTATTCGTGCTCACCCTATGGTAATCAGTTGCTCTCCTCGTATCATATGTATGGCAATCTTTATTGAGGATGTTATGTTGCTTTCGGTCTTTTACAAGTATAATTGTTTTGAACGCATAGAGTGATACTACTGTTAGGATGTTTTGTGATTTGAATGTATCCCGACATGTTTGTTGAAAATGAAGGTTGTACATGGTTCGTATGCATTTCTTTTGTACTTTTAATAGCCTGTCCATATTGGTTTTACTTGTTCCCCCCCAAATTTCAATACCATATGTTAAGTGTGGGAAGATAATGCCAAAATATTTTTGTTTTAGAGTATTGATATTCCCATATTTTGCTAGTTGTCGTAATAGAGTCCCGAGTTCATTTTATTACAAACCATGTCTACGTGTGTACTGTAGGTTAGAGTATCTTCTAAATTAAAGTGTGTGGTGTTTTAGGGCCCGTCGACAGCAAGGTCATTTGGGCCTTCTAAATTAAAGGGATGTTCAGAAAGTACCGAGATAAACTTCGTAGTTCCTATACATAGACATAGACAATTAATAGAAGAAGTAATTTGTAATTTAATCTCAGAAACTATTTGTAGTTGGTCTATTAATACTCGTCACTTACTTGTTTATATTAATGAGAAACTAGTTTCAAAGACATTTGCCTCCATTGTCAATCTCTTTCCAACTGGCATCTGTTGTTGTCTGCTGTCTCTGGTGGTGGACAACAACAGATGCCAGTTGGAAAGAGATTGACAATGGAGGCAAATGTCTTTGAAACTAGTCTCTCATTAATATAAACAAGTGACGAGTATTAATAAACCAACTACTAAACCAACCAACTACAAATAGTTTCTGAGATTAATTTTGACGTCACTGTTACTAAATTCCTCCAAACACATATAATTTGTAATTTATTTCTTATCTTTCCTTTTACATCATCAAATGGAAATACAAAATCAAGATTACAATTATAAAATCCATACTGGAAAATGCTATATATTCCTAAATCCTGAAAATCCTACCATGTTGCGCACCATTGAATAATAATTCGATCCCTATACACCTAACCCTAGGTTTTTGTATATTGGAGGCCCTCTACTCCTTTTTACACTTTTGCCGTTTCACCTATCCTACTCTACATTTTTATCTTCTATCCTACTCTACATTTTTATCTTAATTGTTCTTAGCCATCTCTCTTTAACTTCCCTAAATAATTCCCTATATTTCTCCTGTTCTTTTCCCCTTTTACTGACAAAATTGTTCTAATTACTACTTCCACACCCCCCCACCCCAAATTGTCCCATTTATGTAACCAGGCTTGCTCTCTCCATATCTTTGTTTGACTACAATATTATGTACAATGAAAATCTGCATTCTCTTCTCCACACAATGGACTTTTATCTAGCTCCCTCTCTTGACCTATACCTTTCAAATTTCTCACTCCTGTTCTCGCCCAAGCAAAACCTTCTCGCCCTAACTTATTACCAGAGTTAGGACTTTTAGGACCCCGCAGGAGAACACAGTTAAATGCTACGCGACGTAATACAACCTACTACATCATGCGTCAAAATGCTCAGGGCCGTACAAACACTGCACGCCCTGCCGTTAGTGGCAGAGTGACGGTGTTTGGAGACAGTGATTTCTTCTTTGAGAGTGAAGAACATAAATGTCAGAAGCATGTAAAGGCACAATAGATGAGTAGGCAAGAGGGATATTTTCACACAGAAGGGAGAAAATATCCAATGCAAGGTATGCTATGTAGAAATTAAGAGCACTAAACCCAAATGGCTGAGACAGCACTGTAACACTAAGAAACATCAAGCAAGGATTTTAGCAAGAACAGAGGTTGAGGAACAATGAGGTCCAAGTGTAACGTCATCATCTCATTCCAATTTTTTCAGGACTTGTGTAAGATCATGTAGCTGAGAAAATTTGCAAAAGTTACAGTGATGTAGACAGTTAAAAAAGATATTTTTTAAAGCTCCAAGCAGAAAGCGTAAATATAAAGAAATGGCGTCTAACGTTAATGTGACGCCCTACCAAGAAATGGCGCCTTATCTCCTCAGCCGGTTACAACTTGCTTGGGCACCTGGCTAAATGCCGCTATGTATTATGCGGAACATTACAGCATAGTTATTGTAATTCTTACTGGTTTAAATAACGAGCATAGTTCTGCAGTACAAGCCGCTCAGTTGCTCATTTCAAGCAAATTACACGAAGATTTGCTCTTCATCAGAAACAGTTTTTCAGACCTGTCCAAAACCACTGTTCAGCTAGAAAAGAGGGGTGACAAAATGCCTAATGCCATAAGGCTCATACAGAACTAGCTCAACAGACAGACTCAGTAGCTGCTGGACCTGTCATGGATAAAATAAAAAAAATGAAAACCATACTTGAGAAAAACCCAGTCAATTTAAAATGGTAAACATTAAAAATAATTTGCAAGCGCACAAGGAAACAGTGCTTACAAGGCAATGTGATCTGCAGTATTTTATGTCAGTACCTGTTACTTCATCTGATGTCGAGAGAAGGTTTTCAAACTACAAATATTGCTTGAGTGACAGAAGGAGATTCACCTTTGAAAAGTATAAAATGTATGCCGTTATACACTGTAATAAGTTGAACAATTGAAGAATAGGCATTTATTTTGTTTTGTAAAAGTAATTTATTTTACATTATTATTCAAAATGTGTTCTGTTATACATCTACTTCTACCGAATGATTCTGAAAACGGTGACATAATTTATATATTGTTTTATTAAAACAGTTTGTTGGCACATTTGTATGCCCCTAAGGTGGCTGACCTTGTTTACTACTGGAGTTAAACCACACCCCTCTTCCTATACTCACAGCATGTGCAAATACAAGCTGAGTCCTAAAAGTCCTAAGTCTACTTATTACATATGTCTATGTATTCTTCCCTTCCCCATGGTTGTTTTTATTTCTCTATATAACCTCAGTGAGCTTTTGTCACTTGTACTGGCAAAAATGTCTTGTCTGTCAATATCTTCTAATCTTAACTTCTTTCCAGAAGCCTCTATACCCATACTCTGCATTTATCCAAGAATGACCCATACCTATCTGCTTCAACACGTCATTTATTTTATGTGCCCAAGACCCACCCCAGTTACTTCTCCTTTGAATATGAAAACATTTTTTAATAATATTGCCATCTTCTAAGATGGTGATTCTGTATAAGTATTTCATTGCCCTTGACAAGATTTTAATTTTAGTAGAATGCCTGCCCAGTTCCAATTGTGCTGCCAGGTGATGCTATCGGTAATCCCAATATATATTTACAAAAGGATCTATGCACTCTATCAATGTCTCTCCAAGCCTCATCTATTTCCCATACCTCTGATCCATGTAACATTTTATTTTCTACCACCTCCATATAAATCCTCTCCAACCATTTGACATTTATATCTGTCAGTTTACTGTAGTATAATCTTATCACCCTCGTGGCCATTTTACTTTTTGCCACAGACATTTTTTTTTTTTTTTTTTTTTTTTTTTTTTTTTTTTTTGTTCTTTCCAGCTCCCATCTGAACTCAATCTTGTCCCCAAATAATTAAATCTTCGTACTATCTCTGTTTCTCTTCTATTAAGCTCCCATTTTTCATCCTTATGCAACCTGTATTCTTTTTTGAAGACCATAATCTTGGTTTTAGGAGAAGTAAAAAAGAGAACATATGCTTTGGAGCCATTGTTCAAAGTAGTATTTGAAATCACTGGTATTATGTGTAATATTTGTGTAACATTTTAGATGTAATAAATAATTAATAATAATTTTAAAACAGCCTTTCCTAGTTGGCAAGCATAACCTGCCCAATGTCGTTGCTCAGAGCGAATACTGTATTCCTTTGTATTATGTTGTATTAACAGCCTCCAGGAGGTTATTAAGGTGAACAATTCTACAGCAACATAGTGTACTTAATCCCAAAAAAAGTTGACTAAATGACATGCATATTTGCACACCTTTGTTGAATAAATAATACACCACAAACTGTCATTCATGCTGAAATACTTGACTCATTTGGCTTACAAAGGAGTGTATTGTATATGCAGTTTTAACATTTGAAGTATATTTTATAAAATACAAACCTATTTAGTAAACTTCAAGTTGAAAAATCTTCATATACACATGAGAAAAAAGAAGCTAAATATCATTCACTCAATCACATTTGCAAAGTCTTTATTTATGGTTGTGTTGATATGCAACATTTTTGATAAGATAAATCCATGATGTGTGTGCCACTTGCTTAGTGTAAAAAGGTTATAATGGTGTCATTAGAAAATTATTTTGTGTTTTCCAGTGAACATTTTTACCATGAGCTTTGCAATTAAAACTAATAATACAGGGTATTATTAGACTGCAAATATTTCCAAAATGGAAAATATTATTTATGTGTGGACTTCCCAGCTTTGATTGGTAGTCAGGGGCTCATACTTTTAGCCTTCAAAGAGATTTTAATAACACTGAGAAAGTGTTCATTCGAGCAAACTTACTAATTTTTTAAATTAAACTATGCGTATACTTTATCTGGTATTAATGTATGTACACATGTTAACACTATGCTGTAGCACAACTTCCAGAACAAGTAAAATAGTGAAGTGCTAGTGGAAATAGTTTGTTGCTATATTTTGCATACTATTGCTGTTTTGATATATTCAAGTGATGGATGGGGTGAATAAATACTGCAATTAACTTCCAAAACATTTAAGCTTGAGTTGCAGTGAAAGATATGGTGGTTGTGATAAGAGTCAAATGTAAATAGCTGACTGCAGAGATTGTCAACACGTGTTTATATGCAGAGTGATACCAACCTCACTTTTTATTTGTATTTCCACCTTAAGCCCAAAGGGACTGTAGTTATGAGTGTTCGGACAGAATTGAGCGCCTGCTTAAAAGCTTCAAGGTTAGAACTATTTTCAAGCCCACTAGGCAGATTAATTCGTTATTACGCTCATCCAAAGACCCCAGGGACCCTCTCGCTTCAGCCGACGTCTACCGTATTCCTTGTTCCTGCGGTGCTGTATACGTCGGTACCACACAACGCAGTTTCAACACCCGGCTTTCAGAACAGTGGGACAATGGGACAAGTCTACGGTCGCGGAACATGCCATTTGGGCCGATGGTGAGCATATTATCCAGTATGAGGAGACGAAGGTGCTTTCTTCTACACCATACTACCACGCCAGACTACAGCGCGAAGCTATTGAAATCTACAAACACCCCAATAATTTCAACAGAAAGGGAGAGGCTCTTAAACTGAACATCTGGCATCCGATACTGGAACGGCTAAAACAAAACCTAAGGCAGAAAAATCACGCGAACCAATTAACTATCAGTACAGGGAAACCCCACCCACCGAGGACACACCCCCTGCTCCAGCCGAACCAATCCAGTACGTCCAACCAGGATATAAATACGACACCTCTAGCGAGCGTCTCAGTTGTGCCTGAACCTTCACCTAGAAGATTAAGACCAAGCCACTGATGATGTCCACCGCAGTGATGGACGAAACGTATGGACAGCTTAACTCCATCAGACCACGGCTCCAAAGCCCGGAAGAAATCTCTTATGTTAATTAGGACTGTAGTTACATCAACAAAATAAAGCTAGGGTAAATTAGAATATGATGATGTTTGTTGCAGGATTCTAGTGCAAGTAGTTTACAAGAAATCTCATTTTGAAGCTTTTAAAAACTTACACTTGTGCAACCTGTGGCATAAACTAATTAAAAAAAAAAAGGGAATCACACTATTTTTGTGGGTTCTGACAAGTAAAGAGAACCTTTACATTCAAAAGTTTTTTAATTGTGTTCAAAATGACCACTGGCAGCTTAGTACATGTTTCCATTCTGATATGGGAAGACTATGGCACATGTTCTAGCATTTCAGTAGAAATTTCAGAGTAGGCAGCAGTAATAGTCTTTTCATATCATCCAGTGTTGCTGGTATTTCCTTTAGACAGTGTCATTCAGCTTTCCCTTGCAGATAAAGGTCTATAGGACTCAAATCCAATGAATGGGCTGGCCAAGGTACAGGTCCTCTTCTTCCAATCCAGTGATTTGGAAACATTCTGTTAAGACAAACTTCAGTACTTTGTGCAGGGATGGCCAGCCATCATGTTGGTACCACAGGTTCCTCCTAGTATGCAGAAGAACGTCTTCTAGCATCTGTGGAAGTGGTCTCTTAGGAGGCTGTGATACTTTTGTGAGTTCAATGTTCCTTCTATTAAAAAAGGGCCTATGAGCTTATGGCTCACTATTCAACACCACAAGTTTAAACTCAATGGTTGCTGATGTTCCACCTGACGAAGCCAACAGGGATTGTCAATTGACAATTCCTCCAATACTTCAGGAGGACACCTGGGAGCGAACCGAAGGATTGACAAACTGCAGCAGCTCTACTACTGGCTGAGGCTCCAAGCAGACGCTGAGAGATGGTGCCATCAATGTCATGTGTGCACGGCGAGTCGCGGCCCACAGACTAGGAGCTGGGGTCGCATGCAGCAGTACAACGTCGGAGTGCCATTCAAACGGATTGCTGTCGACATAGCTGGACCATTCCCGTGTCGACCGAGGCAACAAGTACCTGATGGTGGTCGTGGACTACTTCACCAAGTGGCTGGAGGTGTATGCCATCCCGAACCAGGAGGCAAAGACTGTCACAGACTGCCTCGTGGAGCAAGTGTTCTGCCGATTTTTGGTGCCGTTGGAGCTCCACAGCGACCAGGGTACCAATTTTGAGTCCAACCTAATGAAGGAGGCACTACAAAGGCTCGGAGTGAACAAGACCCGCACGACGCATCTACATCCCCAGTCGGATGGCATGCATCAAGACCTTAGAGGAACACCTGAGGAAGGTCGTGGCCAGCCATCAGCAAGACTGGGACGTCAAGGTGCCACTGTTCCTGCTGGCCAACCGCTCGTCAACACACGACACCACGGGGATGACGCAAGCCAGCTTAATGTTCGGCCGAGAGTTACGCCTCCCTTGTGACCTGGCTTTTGGAAGCTCTCCGGAAGCGAAACAGCCAGTGAGTATGTGGAGAACGTGGTGGACCACCTCCACGACATGAACGAGATGGCTCGCCAGAACATTCAGAAGGCGAGCGACAGCATGAAGACCCGATACGACAGGCAAGCCAACAGCCAAGGGTTCCAGCAAAGTGACCTGGTCTGGTTGTACCGCCCTACCTGGACCAAGGGACGCTGCCGGAAGCTTCAGCAGCCATGGCAAGGGCCGTACCGGGTGGTGAAGAGGATTAACGACATGGTCTACTGCATCCAGAAGGTGCCCCGAGGAAAGATGTTGGTGGTACACCTGGGTGGCCTGGCCTGCTACAATGGTGTTGTTCGGGATGACCAGCTTTGAGGAAGGAGCAATGTCACTCAATTATTGGAAGGCATGACCGACTGGCAGCGGGGTGGGCGACAGGAGGCATTCAGGCACGCCTACCCATTTATCTTGTGACGTTCACTGAGGGGATGGTTGGAAAAGCATCACTAGCCACTGTACCGTCTCTTTCCCCTCTCCCTGACATCTGGAACAATCGGGGTGATGTTCCGAGCCGCGAAGCTTCCAGAAACAGTGATCTTCCTATATAAGGGCTGCAGTGGATGAGTCAGCCAGTTCCTGGCGAGCAGCCGTGAAGAGCGCAGTGCTAGCGAACGGACTGGAAGACTGTGTACATGTATCAGAGGAGTTTTTAGTCAGCTCTAGAGAGAGTTGTACATAATTGCAAGTGTTGTATAATTGGAGTGTTACCTAATTGTGTGTGATACGTGATCCTGCTGTGATTTGTAAGTGAACCAACTGTAATTTTGTGGAAATAAAGAACATTGTGAGTTTGTGCTACTGGACTTTTAATTTCACGAACCCTCAAAGTCACAATATCGTAAAATTCAGAAGCAAACCTTAGCAAGGGGGAGATAACACCGAAAATAATTTTTGAGGACAGGGAGAAACACAAGATTTTGATCATTGAAGTCGGCTCCGAACTGCGGAAACGGCTTATTGGCAGGAAGTTGAAAATTGGGTGGCAAATCTGCAATAATGATGATTATATATCAGTCCTACGATGTCATAATTGCTCAAAATACAACCACAGAGCACAAGATTGCAAAGGAGAGTTGACATGCCCACACTGCACAGAAAAACATAAGATTAATGAGTGTAATGCGAGAAAAGAGAACTATTAAAATTATAAAATAGAAGTATTTATTAACAGTGGAGCTTTATCAATAAAATCTTTTTAAACCACTTGTCAAACTATAAAAACACTTAAGCTCCACTTACATTTAAAATTAGGACATGTTTCAAGGACCATGCGTCCCCATCATCAGCTGATACGCGTAATCGTTGAAACTTGTCCTAAATTTAAATGTAAGTGGAGCTAAAGTGTTTTTATAGTTTGACAAGTGATTTAAAAAGGTTTTAAAAGAGAACTATTGCTGCATCAATTGCACAAATTATAATAAATAAAACGACATACCAGTAAACGTAAACCATTCATCACTGGACAGGAACTGCACATGCTACAAAAACACATTGAAAAGAAACGCAGACAGAATTGAGTAATGATATGGCTCATAATTACTCAAAAACAAATATGAAGTGTATAAATTGTATACAAGTTAATTTACAACATAAGCGTGTGGCGACAAGTAATCTAATAAGTATAATGAACGAGAATCATGTTGATGTAGCCTTCATACAAGAACCATACCTTATAAATAATTACGCAGCTGGAATACCCAATTCACTCGGGCTTCATGTTAGTGGAAATGGAAGAAAAAGAGCAGCTATAATTATAAACAGTCACGAAATAGATGCAGTAGTAATCACACAACTCTCTAATGAGCATACCATGGTGATAGAACTTACCTACAGAACATGCAAATTTTACACAGTAAGCGCATATTTCGATATAACAAGACATTGAGAGAAACATTAGCCGAGTGGAAGATATTTTAAGTTACACCAAAGGCAATGATTTGTTGATCGCGGTTGACAGCAACTGTCATAGCAAAACATGGCACGACTTATTAACAAATCAACGGGGTAAAGTGCTGGAGGAATTTGTAACACTGAATGATATGAATATCGTTAACAAGAGATCTGAACCAACTTTTGACCTAACAATAGTCAATAATAACTTACTGAGACAAGTAACTGATTGGGAGTGTGGCACTCAAGAAAGCTGTTTGGATCTCAAAATTCTATCTTTCAAAGTCAACGCAACACGTCAGCGGCCACAGATCACAAACATCGGTCAAAGAACTAGAAGGTATATAATAAAAGATGGAGACCTGGTGAAATTTGAAGCCGCTCTTGTGACAGAAATCATATCCAAGTTCGACCGTCTGAACAACATTGCAGATATGAGGAGTATAGATCGTGAGTTGAAAGAGAAACTCAATGAATACGAGAATGTTAATGAAGTAGAAAACTTATTCTTCTCAGCAATTATAGCAGCATGTAACACAACGTTCAAGATTTCCCGAGACACGAAATATGCACTGAAAGGAAATACCGTATCCTGGTGGAACGATGATCTAAGCATACTAAGGAAAAGGAACAATGTGCTACGAAGGCGATTTCAAAGAACAACGGCAAACGAAAATTTAAGGGTGGAAAGGAAGACAAAATACTACGAAGACAAATGCGAATATGAGAGGAAATTGCAAGAAGTGAAATTTAACTCCTGGAAAAAGTTTTGTACTATACTTGATGGAACCAACCCCTGGAATGTAATTTATATATAACGGTAGGAAAACTCAGAACCACCATACCACTGACAACTCTTGAGAAAGAAGATGGGACATACACCACGGACACTGAGGATACAATTAAGCGCATGCTACAACATTTTGTGCGCGAAGATAATGAAAACGATAGCGCACACCATAAGGAACTTCGAATGGAAGTTAGAGCACCAATAGACACCAAGGATGATGTACTTTTTAAAACAGAAGAAATAATATCTGCTCTTAAAAACTTTAACCCACAAAAAGCACCTGGTGAGGATGGTTTAACCAGCGACATCCTGCTAAGAGGTTTTAAATTTCTGCCGTTATCCTTCACACAGCTGTACAATATGTGCCTAAGTAGAGGTTGCTTTCGAAAAAGATGGAAACATTCTGTTGCGATTTCACTCCTTAAACCCGGCAAGGAAGACTGCAAGGACGTGTCTAAATACCGTCCAATTAGTTTGATAAATGTTGGCGGAAAATTACGTGAGAAACTAATGATAGAATTAACTACCATGTAGGATCCAATGATCTACTCAATAAAAATCAGTATGGGTTTACTCCCCAAAGAGGAACAATAGATGCAGCAATGGCGGTAAAACTTTTCATTGAACAAGGCTTGAGATCAAAACAGTGCATAATCCTAACGAGCCTGGATGTAAAAGGTGCATTTAATGCAGCATGGTGGCCCAGCATCCTAAAAAACTTAAAAGAACTTAAGTGTCCAAAGAACCTTTTTATTTTGGCTTTCAGTTACTTCAGCAATAGGAAAACAACATTATCAATAAATAATTACACGACCGTGAAAGAAGTCCAGAAAGGGTGTCCTCAAGGATCCTGCTGCGGTCCAGGATTTTGGAACATTATGTTAAATCTACAGTTCACCAGAAGAACAAAAGTGATTGCCTTCGCAGACAACGTTATCATCTTAACAAGAGGATCATCCAAACTCAAAGCAGAAAACACCGCAAACCAGGACATACTGAAGATCCAGAATTGGGCCGCAGACAAATTAGAATTCAATGACAAGAAATTGCAGACTCTGTTTATCTCCTGGAAGAGAAACGAAGATAAAGAAATCTGAATAAATCTAAATAACAAGAAACTCAGACAAACTGAGGAAATGAAATACTTAGGCATCTACTTTGACAGTAACTTCAACTTCAAGGCGTACATAGCCCATACTGCATAAAAATTCATTAAACTCATGAATATGTTATCACGGACAGCCAAACTACAATGGGGATTAGGATACAGATCTCTAAAAACAATCTATGAAGGAGCTATAGTTCCAGTGATGACATATGGTTCACCAGTGTGGATAGAAGCCATAAAGAAATACAAGAACATTATTAAGTATAGAAGAGTGCAAAGACTAATTAATATCGAAATTGCTAAAGCATACCACACAGTATCATATGAGGCTTCATGTGTAATAGCTGGTACACAACCTCTGCAAGTAACCATAGAGGGAAAGGTAAGGACTTATCTGCAGCAAGAGCTAACAATGAGGAATATGACATACCAGTAGAAATGCGACACTGGAGACACCTGGCACAAAATCCTTCAATATATGAGACAGACAATAACAGTACATACACATTTGAAATATACACAGACGGCAGCAAAATGAGAGACAAAGTTGGCGCAGTGGCAGTAATATTTATAAATGGCATGTTGACCCATAAGCTAAAGTTCAAGCTGCATGCTCGATGTTCAAATAACCAGGCAGAGCAACTTGCAATTCTTGAGGCACTGAAAAAGCTAAAGGAACTAGAAAATTAAGGGTACGCTGATAAACGAGTTGCATTGTTCACTGATAGCAGGATAACACTAGATCTCCTTAAAAACAACCCGAAACACAATTACCTGACTGAGGCAATCAAAGCTAAAACCTCGACCTGAGAAAATCAGATTGGATGCTGCATTTTGGCTGGGTGAAAGCACACTCGGGCATATATGTCATTGAAATAGTAGGTAGACTAGCAAAAGAGGCTGCTGGGGAAGATCGTGAAATACAATATAATAAAACACCTAAAGAAGTCCTGATAAGCATGGAGACACTGGACTGAACACATGGCAACTACAATGGACAGCATCAAGGAAAGGAGCCATCACCAAAGAATTCTTCCCATCCGTGAGAAATAGATCAAACAAGAACTGCCCATTTGCCAAGAGTTTACAGCAATTATCACAGGACATGGAAAGCTCCGTTCATACTGATAGCCCAGTATGCAAATGTCAAGAATAGGACCAAACATTAGACCACATAATATTCCGATGTCCAATCATAAACAAACAAAGAAACGACATGATCAGGAAAATAAAAAGCAGACAATGCGCGTGGCCCATAACCAAAGAGGAACTTACTAACACACATCTAAAATGTTTCGTCAAATTTGTTAAATCAATAAACTTCACGGATATAGAGTAGGCAAATGAAGCATAAAAATTCAATAAAAACTGCTAATTAATTGCAACTATTTTAATAAGAATATTCTAAAATATTGTAGGAAACATTTCAATACAAATACAAGATATGTAAAATTATTGTAAAAGATGTATATAATGTAATAAAAAAAAAGGCATGTAGTATTCCTAAGGAATGGGGCATGCCAGGTAAAAAAACACACCCGCACATGCCCACCCGCACATGCCCACCCGCACATGCCCACCCGCACACGCCCACCCGCACACGCCCACCCGCACCCGCGCACACACACACACACACACACAACCACACACACACACGTACGTTCTAAGGAGCCATGGCAAGCTGCATTTTAACCTTTAAAAAAGCACAATAATATGATTGTAAAGGAATCTAGCCCTCTTCTTATATGATCTTGCCACATTGCTTTTAATAAAAATCCAATGTGATAGAAAAACTCTACCTAATGTCACATAGAAGAACATAATACAATAAAGCCTCTTTATAACATGTTTCTGGGGATTCAGAAAAGTTAACCTTACATAGTTTAGGTTAAATAGAGATTAAATATTAAAAGCAGAAGCATTATTAACAGTGAAGTATTCTTCATAATAGAGTTTGATTTATGAGTCACTATGTTTACACTCAAACTTCACTTGTATAATTGAAACGTTTTCAAGATCATTCGATCTCATCCTCAGCTGTTTGGTGACTAAATGAACATGCCTCTTCCACTACTACGGAGCTCCGATCACTCTGACATCTGGTGTTAGGGGCACTAAGTAAATGAAGTATTAAAACTTAGTGCCCCTAACACCAGATGTCAGAGTGATCGGAGCTCCGTAGTAGTGGAAGAAGAAGAATGTTCATTTAGTCACCAAACAGCTGAGGATAAGAACGAATGATCTTGAAAACGTTTCAGTTATACAACAACAAGTAAGTGAAGTTTGAGTGTAAACATAGTGACTCATAAATCAAACTCAAATATAAATAGAGATTATTTAAAAAAATAATAATTTTAGTTTTTTGCAAATTTGATATTATTACACCATTAAACCATTTCATTAAAATATTTTCCAATTCTTATATGGAGAATGTCCGATAATCTTATGTTTTCGCACTTCAAACTGGATTTCACTTCTGCACACAAAATTACAGAATTTTTTTCAAAATATGATCAAGAATCTAAGTGGTAATACCATGCCTTACAACCATTTCTGTTTTCAGTTTTGGATGCCTAGTGTTTAGTTTAATGTCAAATAGTAATGACATTTTAGTTAATTGATGGAAATTAATCATTTCTTCACACTAGCCGTACATAGGCTAAGATCTTTGATAGAGTCAATATGAAAAATTCAATGCCGGGATTTGAACCACGGATCTCCTGGTTTCCATCCAGTTGCTCTAACCTATTGAGCTACCATGGCCAACGTACCGTCCTGACATTAAATTCTCCAGTTGACTCATATATTATCCCGGTAGACCACAAGGGGCTCTCGTATTCGAGATACACCGTTTGTGGCGACTTACTATCGTAAGTACTTGAGTCCCAGGCTTCATCATTTAACTCTTATTATTTTAGTTAATTGATGGAAATTAATCATTTCTTCACACTTGCCGTACATAGGCTAAGGTCTTTGATAGATGGAGTCAACATGAAAAATTCAACGCCATGGCCGGGATTTGAACCACAGATCTCTTGGTTTCCGTCCAGTTTCTCTAACCCATTGAGCTACCATGGCCAACGTGCCGTCCTGACATTAAATTCTCCAGTTGACTCATATATTATCCCGGTAGACCACAAGGGGCTGTCGTATTTGAGATACACCATTTGTGGCAACTTACTATCGTAAGTACTTGAGTCCCAGGCTTCATCATTTAACTCTTATTATTTTAGTTAGTTAATGGAAATTAATAATTTCTTCACACTAGCCGTACATAGGCTAAGATCTTTGATAGAATGTCAGGATGGCACGTTGGCCATGGTAGCTCAATGGGTTAGAGCAACTGGAAGGAAACCAGGATATCCGTGGTTCAAATCCCGGCCATGGCATTGAATTTTTCATGTTGACTCTATCTAGTAATGACATTTTGGAAAGAGATAAGCATAGGCTTTCATAGCCGGTGACATTACAAAGGAAGTGACTATATAGGCGTGCAGGCTGTGGTCTAATGGAAGCTCTCCTTCCAGGTGTTTCATCCTAAGCTGCATCACACATCTTCGGTCGTGTACAGAGTCAGAGGGGTTACAGGACTGCAGTGCAAGTGATTAATGAAACATGTTATTTTGAAGTTTTTACAAACCAACACTCGTACAATGTGTGGCACAAACTAAAGGAAAACAAAGGAAAATTGCACTACTTCTGTGGATTCTGGCAAATAAAGAGACTTTTTACTTTCAAAGGTTGTGTTCAAAATGATCACCAGCAGCTTCAATACACATTTCCAGTGTGATATGGAAAGACTGCTGCACACGTTCTAGCATATCAGCAGAAATTTTAGAGCAGACGCAATTATTACATTGTTTCATATCATCTGGTGTAGTTATATTCTATTGTATTTTATTTCACTCTCATGAACATATACATGTTGTGGGACACATTTAATTACATAAGTAATAAATACTAAACATATACGATCATAAATGTCCATTTTTACAGATATCTATTACATACATCAAGAAACTATACAGATTTAGAAATTCTTCTACGCTATAAAAACTATTATCTTTTAAAAATTTTAACATTCTTTTAAAATTTTGTTGTGAGTCAATTTCTTTTAAGTATTCAGGAAGCTTGTTATGCAGAAATATGAAAATTTTTAAATATATTAAAATATTTTAGAAATATGAAAATATTTTCATATGAGAAATTTTTTCCATAGTATATACAAATATAATAATTTGCAACTATAAACTTTACTTATAAGTTAAGTTTTAAATTACAAATTATTATATTTGTATATATTTATGTGCTTCACTGTTAACTTCATATTTTTCATATTTTCTCGTAGTGGTTCATTCTATGTGAATTCACAAATAGGATTTGTTTTAAATGAACTTTAATGAGCCTTCATATAAAAAAGTGTTTCATATATATAGATACTTGTCAAAGGTGATTGACAAAGATGCTTGTCAAAGATACTTGCCATATTTTAAAATATGGTTTACAGCTAGCTGAAGTTGGGAGGTCTGTCATAATTCTGATTAAGTTAGTATTTCTGTTAGTGTCTTTCAGCTTTCCCTACATATAAATGAGCACATGGTGATTCCACTCATAAACTTCAACAATGTCAGTGAAACAAATTATTTGTAATAAACCAAGATGGCTTACGCTACATCTGCGATGCTTTGAAATTTGTGCTATAGCCTAGATTGTGAAAAATGAACACAAGGTGAATACATCCTGGCTAGCAGTTAGAAACAATATTACAAAATTGGTGAATTGCAACAGATCATGAAGCAACTTTGAAAACATGTATATTTTGGAATGAATGTATGTGCAATATATACTAAAAGAGGTAATAATTTATTTGGATATTGTTTTTTTTTTTTTTAAGTAATTTTCTATTTGTAAAGGGCATGGTTAAAATGGGGATTTACTGCATATCTTCCTTACTCTATTGACTTGTCTCAACATTCAGTGCACCTAAAAAAATATAAAGTAAAATGCTGATGATGATGACGATGATGATGGGTATTTTGATCTGTAGATACTAAATCAAAATTAGACCAAAGTAGTCTTAACTCAAGGGTATAGATCATTCAAAGTTACACTTTTTGTCACATGTATTTATGAAATAATGGACTCTTACCTAATTTCAGGTATGTCAAACTAACAATATACCATGATGTATCTACTTCTATATATTTATTACACAATATTTGTGTTTGTCATATTTGCAACAATAGCTTAGCTATTACAAGTATTCTTTGCCTGAATGAAGTCCTCCTCTGTAGAGAAGGTGTGAGTAATAAGGTATCTTTTTGTGTGTTTGGAGGAATTTAGTAACAGTGACGTCAAAATTAATATAAAATTATTTGTGGTTGGTTTAAAAGTAAGTGACGAGTGTCAATAAACCAACCACAAATAATTTTATATTAAGGTATCTTTTCCTTCAGAAAGACTGCTGTCCCATTTTTTACTATTCTGTTTTAAAATTCGTATTTTTCAATATGTGTTAGTGTAGTTATCAGTATCAATTGATACGTTGAAGATGCTAAAAGAAAGGTTAGTGTTGACTTGTCTGATACTCAAAAAAAGGAGACAATCATCTTGTTTCATTTCTAGAATGAAGTTAGTAATATAATATCATATAATATTTATTGAGGTACTAAGCTTTTACAATTTTTTGGACTGCCCTCTGTTTTGGCCCAGGCCACTGCTACACAGGACAGTCCATTAAGTATATTTACAGACGTGTTACAATATGTGTTATTACAGAATAGTCACTTATTATTCCTTCTCTCTTTTTACAGTCCATATCCATTTATTTTTTACCTTACTTAAAAACTGACCTATGTTTTTATAATTTTTACTTAAAACGTTGATTAAGCTGATTCTCCTATTTCTATTTATTTTTGATATTTGACATTCTTTCCTCCACATCTCTGTTTCCTTACAATCAAACAGTATATGTTCTATATCCTCTTTGTCCCCACACAATGGGCACTCGTCTTGCGGGTATCCATTTCTTTGACCTCTTAATCTCCATATCCCTCCTCTTAACCATGCTAACCCCTTTCTTTCTTCACTGTTAGTGCTATCTATATACCTCTCCCTCCCCCAGCTATTTTTCAATGGAATATAGAAAACAAGTGATCTCTTCTCTGCTATTTGACTAAACAGTTTCTGGATCTCCATGTCTTCAAATCTTATTCTAGCCCCTTTCCAAAAACCTTTATAATTAGTTTCTCTCTTTATCCAAATATCACCCATACCATTATATTCCAAATTATTTCGTAAATTACTTACCCATCCTTTATTTGCTAGACTTAATTCTTGAAACTTCAAGCATTGTTTCAGTATATTCCCCTCCTCTAAATTCAATACCCTATACCAATATTTTAGTGCCCTTTCTATAACTAACCCTTTTCTTGGAACTCTCCCTATTTCAATTAGAGCTACTTCATTTGCAGTTGATATTGGCAGCCCTAGAACTTCCTTACAAAACCCCTTGTGTACATAATCTAAAACTTCCCATCCCTTTTCCAGCCCCCACATCTCAATACCATATAGCATTCGTGCCTCAACCACCGAATTATATAACCTTTCTAACCATTTCATTTCCATTTCAGGTGTTTTATACAAACATACTCTTACAGCTGCCATCGCTGCTTTCCCTTTTGCCACTGCGCATTTCTTTTGCTTCTCCCATTTCCCTCCTGCATCAATTTTCATTCCTAAGTAATTACATTCACGTACTACTTTATATTCTATTCCCTCTTTGTACCACTTCTCATGTTTACTCAGTTTAGTACCTTTTTTTAAAAACTACAATTTGGGTTTTAGCTCTATTCACCTTTAGGCCCCAAGCTGCACAATATTTATTTATTTCTTGTAAAGATATTTTTAACCCATTCACAGTAATAGCACCAATCACCAAGTCATCTGCAAACAATAATCCAGCGATTTGTATATTATTAATTACCGGCAAGAAATTATTATTATTGCTTATATTTTTCAATATATCATCTATGAACAAGTTAAATAAAACTGGGCTTAACTTGCACCCTTGCCTTAGCCCTTTTTCCTGGTGTATGTCCCTAGTTATTGCACCTTCTTCATATTTTATACAAAATGTGTTCTCGTTGTATAGCCCTTTTAGGATGGTTACCATTTTGTTACTAACCCCCTTCATTAATAATTTGTACCACAGCAAATTCATCTCTATTCGATCAAAAGCTTTCTCGAAATCAATAAAGGCTATATATATTTTACCTTTTTTATATCTTAAATACTTGTCCACTGTTCTCCTACCTTTCCTAAAGCCCATTTGATATTCTGAAAGAATATTGAATTCTTCAATCCATATTTGCATCCTATCAGCCAGTATTCCTGTAAAAATTTTACCCACATTGGACAGCAGTGCTATTCCCCAATAGTTATTGGGTTTATCCAACTCCCCTTTGCCCTTGTATATTGGCTGTATAATTTCTTTTCTTCAACTTTTCGGTATATAGCCATTTGTTTTCATAGAGTTAATGATAATAATCTAACCCTGTTCTCATCTTCGCACCATACTTTAAGAAATTCTCCTGGTATACCATCTATTCTTGGAGCTTTATTTCTCTTAATTCTTCTAGCCTGGTTTATTACTTCCTCTCCTGTTATATCCCTATCTAATATCTCAGTAAAGTTATTCTCTATTTCTTGGATTATCTTCCCCTTGTTAGATTTTTCATATGCATATAAATTTGAGAAGTAACTTAGCCACTCTTCCTGACTTATATTATGTTTGGTTACATGTTTCTTGTACAATGACTTTATACCCCTCCATATTTTACTCACATATTTTCAGCAATAGTAATGATTAGGTTATCTGCTTTCTTTTGTCTCCATTGGGATTTTTTACTTTACAGTAGTTCACTGTAGTGATATTTACTTTGCAAATACTTTTCCTTAGAATAAGGATCTCCTGTTTCCCTCCACTTTACCAATTTTTCCTTTACTATATTTTTAATCACCCTACATTCCTCGTCAAACCAGCCATTACTAGTATTAGAGTATCCTTTATTTGTCATTTTCATCCCCTCTCCTGCCCAAGTCATAATAAAGCTCAGAATACTAATCGCATTTTCAACTTCATAATGATTTAAACTATGCATTATGCCCTACTGCCATATTTTCCCTATATCTGATTCTAATGTGTACTCAAATTTTGCTTTGTCTTCTTCCTTCCATGTGTATCTTACTAATTCCCTTTTTATTGCACTAATCTCTGCAAGTTGTTCATTGGTTGCTCTCTGAGCTTTAATACCTATATCTACTACTAGTGGAAAATGCCCACTTTTAGTGCTTATATTAGCGACTTTAAAATTACTCACCATATGACTTATATTGCACGACCACAACACATAGTCTATTACGCTATGACCATTTGCATTTATAAATGTAAATTCACCAAGCTCATCTTCTTCATATTTTCCATTAAGAATGTCCAAAGCATTTTGCTCACAGAAATTAATGAGTTTTTCACTACCCCTTTTTATCATCTTATCCTTGCTATGCCTAATATTCACATTTTTCCCACTTATATTGCTATCCTCCCACCAATCTATAGAACTAACATCACTTTCTCCAATTCTTATATTTAGATCTCCTACTAGTATTATCTCAATGTACATATATTTTTCCCTTAACTTCTCTATATCTTTATCGGCAGTTCTGGATTATGAAACTGTGAAGAAGCTGGAGGGTTATATATTATTGCAATATATATAATACTATCCACTATCGCTTTATCTTCCATTATAATCCAAAGCACTTCCTTACAACTAGACCATGTTTCTTTTATTGTTTTACTCAATTTATTCTTGATAAAAAACCCTAGTCCTCCTGATGGTCTCCCCCTCTTTGCATACATTTCCCCTTTTGTTCCTAAATAATGAAAATTCATTAATTTGATTTCTTCATCTTTTAACCACGTCTCTACCACTGCTAGGTAATCCAAATTCACTAATATATGCTGTATGGAACCTGTGCTGATTTTATTTTTTAACCCTTCACAATTCCAAAACCCTAGCTTCCTTATTATTTGCTATTGTGAACCTGTTCTCCCCCTGGACCACGCAAACTGTTGAAGTGAATGAAGTTAATATTTTAGTTTTGTATGGTTAGCAGTTATGACCTGTTTTCTGTGTAATATAGCAGTAATATTGTGTATGTCACAACTTCAGAAGAATCGACGACAAGCTTGATTTGATTTGATTTATTGATTCATCCATTAAAACATGTACATGTTATAGGACACGTCAAATTAAAAACTAAGTACAATATTTATAATTAAGGTAGCTATCTAAATATTTACAAATTTAAAAATTCATCCGCGCTGTAGCAGCTATTGGCTCTAAGGAAGTTTAATAACAATTTCTTAAATTGATGTGATTCAATCTTTTTTATAGATTCAGGTAGTTTATTGTAAAGATGTAAGCCAGCATATGTGAAACTATTTTCATACATCTTTGTTTGTGTGACTTCACAAATAAATTATTCTTTGTTCTAATGTTGTGTATATGAATTTCAGAATTTGTTTTGAATAAACTTAGGCTTGCTTTCATATGTACAAGAGTTTCATATATGTATATACTTGGCAGTAGTAAGATACCTAATTTACTGAAGTATGGCTTACAACTAGTTGTGCTTGAGAGATCTGCTATGATTCTAATTATCTAATTCTAATTATCATTTCTATCAGCATGTCATAAAATCAACCCATACTGATAATATCATAAAAATTAATGGTTACAACCTAAAAGCTCATCATTAGATTCCCAAAATGTTATAAATGAAAAGGCTTAAACAATATCCTTATGTCCTTTAGAAGAATGAAATTTTGAATGTATTATAGACTGTGTAAAGAGAACATTCTCTTCGATGAACTAAATAGAAGAATGAAAAATAGCTATTTTTTATATCGAGATTTAACTGTATTGGAACACCACAGTGAAGCGAAAAATTATTAAATTTTAGATGAGTCGTATTTTTTACACATCTGCTTCACTTTCGTACCTATTTTGAGGACATGTTTCGCACGGCTCTTGTGCGACTGAAGCTAGATCCAGCGGTGTGGGTAATTCTGGGATTGTTGCTGCCATCTGTTGAATTAGTGATGAACTGAAATGTGGGATTCTCCTCTAGCGGGATTTCAAAGTTCATTAGTTGGTCCTTATGTTTTTCCATGTATATCCTCTCCCATATGACGAGTTCACTATGTTTTTGTACGTATTTTAGTAATTCTGTGCTATCTTCAATTTCATGATTTTCAGACCAGAAATGAGCTGCTACTGCGGACTTATCAATATTTTTGTATCTTAAGTGCCTGAAGTGTTCTTTCTTTCTAGTGCCTATGTTTATTTTTGTCCTCCCTATGTAAATTTTTTCACAGTCCTTACACTTAATCTTGTAAATGCCTGACTTTTCCTCTGGTTTTATCTTATCAGTATTATTACTGTGAAGTAGGTTTTTAATGTTGTAATTGTTTTTTGGTGCCAATGTTATATTGTATTTCTTGAATATTTTTTGGAACTTTTTTGTGGCCCAGGGGTGGTAAGTAAATTTAGCAAATGTAATTTCTTGCTTTATTGGTGTGAGAGCTGTGATCTGTGATCTGTTTTAATCTCTTTTGAAGTTTGAATAATTTTAGTTTTTTATCTACAAGGTTTTTTCCATATCCATTTTTAATTGCAGTTTTTAAGATTTGATGGTATTCGTTTTGATATTCTTGCTGGCTGAGAGGTAGATTTACTAATCTGTGTGTCAGACTGTTGATGGTTGCATGTTTGTGTGGAATTGGGTTGAAACTATTTGCTTTGATGGTATTCGTTTTGATATTCTTGCTGGCTGAGGGGTAGATTTACTAATCTGTGTGTCAGACTGTTGATGGTTGCATGTTTGTGTGGAATTGGGTTGAAACTATTTGCTTTGATGTAATTATCTGTGTGTGTTGCTTTTCTATGAATGCCAAATTCTAGTTTTTCATTGCTTTTTTTGATTTTAAGGTCTAAAAAAGGTAGAGTACAGTCCTCTTCAGTTTCTACTGTGAATTGTATGCTGGGTTCTTGCAGGTTGAGTAGTTTCAAAGCATCATCTATTAGTTTGTAGGACACTATTGCAAAGATGTCGTCTACGTATCTGTACCATGTTTTAAACATATGAGGGAAGGCTTTAGTAATAAGTGTTTCGAAAAAGCTCATATATAGATTGACCAAAAATGGTGATAGCGGGCTTCCCATAGCTAGTCCTGAAATAATATTTTCCATCGAAGACAAAATAATTTTGATGTATACATAATTCAGTCATTGCCAAATATTCTTCTATTGCATTGGCATCCAGGTTTATAGAATTTAGCCATTTTTTCAGTTGAATCAAAAGTTTGTCTAATGGAATGCTAGGGAAGAGGGAGCGGACATCAAAGGATACTAAAGTGTCATGAGGTTTTAGTTTAAGATTTTGAATTTTTTTCTACCAGGTCTAAAGAGTTTTTTATACTCAGAGTACGGAATTGTGGAAAGGACTGAAATTTTTTGGATAGCCATTTTGCCAGAAGGTAAGTAGGAGTGTTTATATTATTTACAATGGGTCTCATGGGTATGTTGGGTTTGTGTATTTTAGGCAAACCATATATTCTTGCAAGGGTAGGGTTGTCCGGTTTGATAGTTTTTTGTTCTGTAGTTGTTAAAATTTTACTATTAATGATGGTTTTTTTGTACATCTTTTATGCATCGGTTGAGTGGATTAGAATCTATTTCCTGGAATTCTTTTTGTTGTAGTAACTCTAACATTTTTTCTTTGTATGTAGCTGTATCTAAGATTACTATTTTGTTCCCTTTATCAGCCCTTGAGAAGATTACATCCTTTTTCCTTAAAGATTTAATTATCTGAATTTGTTTCATATGTTTTATTGGCTTTTTATTTATTAAGTTTTCCAATATAGGAGCTGATTTTTTCCTAATTATATTTTTGTCCATGGTTTCCAAGCCTTCTACTGCTAATTCTATATCTGCAATGAATTCATCCGGGTTGCTGGAGTATGTTATACATGTTTTTAGGCCTTGGTTAAGTACATCTATTTCTTCATTGTTAAAATTTTGCTTTGAGAGATTAATTACATTGTCTAGGGATGTGTTCTTTGCTGAAATTTTGTTATGTTTTGGTTGCCAATGATTATGATTATGTTTTAGTTTCTTATTTTGACGATAAACTTTCTCTTTGACTTTATAATTTATATGTTCAAATGATTTGGCTTCTAGGTGGTCCCATGCTGTGTTTCCTAGTAATTTTACAAGTTTCAGATGTAGGTTGTACAAAGAGAGGTCTATATTAGTTATTTTTCTGTAGTGATTTGCTTTTTCGGATTTTAACACGGCTTTTTCAGCAGCTAATTGTTCTATACTGTTATTAAATTTTACTATTTTTCTTACAAATTTCGGAGAAATTCAAAACAGATTAAAACAGATAACAGCTCTCACACCAATAAAACAAGAAATTAGATTTGCTAAATTTACTTACCACCCCTGGGCCACAAAAAAGTTCCAAAAAATATTCAAGAAATACAATATAACATTGGCACCAAAAAAACAATTACAACATTAAAAACCTACTTCACAGTAATAATACTGATAAGATAAAACCAGAGGAAAAGTCAGGCATTTACAAGATTAAGTGTAAGGACTGTGAAAAAATTTACATAGGGAGGACAAAAAGAAACATAGGCACTAGAAAGAAAGAACACTTCAGGCACTTAAGATACAAAAATATTGATAAGTCTGCAGTAGCAGCTCATTTCTGGTCTGAAAATCATGAAATTGAAGATAGCACAGAATTACTAAAATACGTACAAAAACATAGTGAACTCGTCATATGGGAGAGGATATACATGGAAAAACATAAGGACCAACTAATGAACTTTGAAATCCCTCTAGAGGAGAATCCCACATTTCAGTTCATCACTAAATCAACAGATGGCAGCAACAACCCCAGAATTACCCACACCGCTGGATCTAGCTTCAGTCGCACAAGAGCCGTAGATGCAAACGAAGATTTGCGAAACATGTCCTCAAAATAGGTACGAAAGTGAAGCAGATATGTAAAAAATATGACTCATCTAAAATTTAATAGCTATTTTTTAATTTGAAAGTAAAGCTGAATCAGGATTTGACTATTGTAATAACAAAAATTGTTTGCATTAACATTGGGAATTTTCCATAGGTAATAATGGAATTGCTTGATGGTGGACCACTGACTGATGTAGTAACAGAAACTGTCATGAAGGAAGAACAAATAGCTGCAGTATGTCGAGAAGTCCTGAAAGCAGTTAGTTTTCTTCATTCCAAGGTGAATATGCTCAATAATAAGTCAAAATTTATTGCTTGAATACTTATTGGATCTTATCTTATTTGTTTATGAATGCTAAGTTATATAAAGTGAATATGACTTGTGTTCCCGGCTTTTTATCAATCATTATTTAGATTACATTAATTTCTTAAATTACATTAACATTACATAAAAATATATTAAATCCAGTTATACCTCACTTAATTTAAAAATTGTCCTACCTTTTTGCTATATTTATAAAACAATTCAGCTGTAGCAAAATTTCAATCTGTCTTAAGCCATTTCTTATTAATAAGTTTCTTATTTCAATATTGTTTATAGAAGAAGCTGAATGTATCCAGTTGCATCTAATCTAAACAAAAAACTGTATAAAATCTCAGAAAGTAAACTTAAATAGAAAATATGCAGTTACATTTGGTTCTGTTTCCTAATCAAGCAATATGTTCTTTTGGTTGACTGTGGCATCAAAATAGTTTTTTCAGTTAAATAAAGGAAAGTAAGGATGGAAAGATATAAATGATAAAATAAAACTATCAAAATTACATTGTTCTGCAACTATGCGTGCTTGCTTGCGTGCGTGTGTGTTTTATTAAATACTGTGACAAAATTCACTTTGAACTGCTTCATATGTCACCAAAATCATTAGCTCAATGCTAATGTACAATCAGCCTTTCATTCCACAAGTACAACACTTAGGAACATCTCTATCCTGTTCTTTTCAGTCTCTGTAGCATGCACCCTTTGTGCTACTATAATCTTTATGACCTATGCAGGTCCACGTCTTACATGGAGCTAAACACTGATTCTGAATACAACTCCGATATTCACATGTAAACTACTTTGTAGCCAGTTTCACATCTGGACAATTCCTCAACCAGAACCACAATGACTGACCCATGAACTGTTTCCTGCACTCTTCCCCGGCCAGCTGACTCCTTACTGCAGGTTTTGGAAGGTTTCTTTTTAAGGGCTTTTTCTTTTGTAGTGTTACACTAAAGCAGACAAGGGGAAATAAAATACTAATTTTGGAAAAAGCAGAAAACACAAAGAGGATGGAAAAAATAATTATTTATGCACCAAAAAAATAAAAAAACTTTGGTAAAGCCAGCCAGAAAAGCCAAACAAACTAAAATATCAGCCAGACAATTTGTTAACTTAACCAAACAAATTTTCACAAAATCATAGTTGAATATACTTAATGAAGGCTTAAAAACGTGTAGACTATTCTAACCCAATTGAAGACTATATATATATATATATATATATATATATATATATATATATATATAATTCCCCCCCCCCCCCATTTTTTGTTCCCTGCCTTTAACTGCAGTGGTCATATCGGCAGCCATTCTCCTTCAGAACATCTTGATGGTGTTAATTCGTAATCGTTGGGTTGTATCATTAGATCACGTGCACATTCTCATTCACATTCTCATTCATACTTCCAGACTCTGGGGAAGATGAGGTATCATTTCGGTTGGAGAAAAATCCCCACCCCCAGCCGGCAATCGAACCCGGGACCCCTAGCAGGGTAAGACTATATTTCGGACACCCAAATTGCCACACAAACATTAAATGAAAAAAATAGAAACATAGTAAAAAACAAATGCTCCAAAATTGTAGAACAAATTAACAATGAAAGGTGAATTCATGTTAACAACCACATCATGAAAGCCCGTAAAAAGAAACTACTTATTTACACTAAAGCAGACAAGGGGTTAAATTAAGTAATTTTGGAAAAAGCAGATTATACAAAGAGGATGGAAAACCTGTTAGAAGACAATAATTACCAAACGGTAAAAGCCAACCCATTAAAGTACTGCACTGAAACCATAAATAAAACTTTAAAAGAGAGGAAAATAATCAACAAAAAAGAATTAAATTAATTGGGAGTCGATTAATGACACAAAACAACACAAAAAAGAATTTCACAAAATTAAAATAGATAATCCAACATTACCAAGAGTATATGGGCTTCCAGAAATTCACAAAACAGGAAAAGGCATGAGACCTAACACTAGTAGCATAAATGCCCCCACCCCACATGTAATTTGGCCAAATGGTTACTAAATAAATTCAATGGCTTCCCGAAGTTTGAAAGTGCAAATTTAAAAAACTCTTTAGATCTGGTAGAAAAAGTCAAAGACATAAATATGGACAAAAATGACAAACTGGTTTCATTTGATGTCAATCTTTGTTCCCAAGCTTACCAACAGAAAAATTACAGACACTATTTAAAAATGGCTAACTACAATTGAAATGGAAACAGTAGAAGCAGAGAAATACATTTCATTAACAAAAATATGCATTGAACAAAACTTCTTCAGCTTTAATGAGAAATACTTCAAGCAGAAATCAGGGTTATCAATGGTCAACCCACTTTTAGCCTTTTTTGCAAACTTACTTATGATTGCATTCGAAACACAAATTAAAAACGCCTTCACGTGGATCTTCAAAGTTTGGCATAGATATGTTGACGACATCTTTGCAATAGTTCCAAATAAACATATAGATGATGCATTAAAATTACCAAATCTGCAAGAAAAGACTATCAAATTCACAATAGAAAAGGAAATCAATGGACAACTTTCTTTCTTGTACCTAAATATCATCAGGAATTACACAAAAATAAAATTTGGAATTTACAAGAAGCCAACACAGTCAGAAAATTACATTAAAAATCAAAGCTATAATCCAATTAAACATAGACATCAAAGTATAAACTTGAAAGAAGCGTAGGCAAACATAGATATGCTATAATAAACAGTCTTACAGACTAGTCAACATCCCCATGGATAAAGCAGAATACTACAAGAAACAAAAAACAATACTTAACTTAGCTGAACAAAATGGATACAACAAAAGTCTGGTTTTTAAGAAAATTAAAATGCTAAGCTAATGAAAGCCATTATGGAAGCAACCACATGCACTAAAAAAGAAAGCAGTCATACAGTGCATTCACATACCATCCAAAAGCATTTAATAAATTCACAAAGATCTTTAAGGAACAAAATATCATCTTGGCACCTACTAATAGATACTCAGTTTTAAAAGTGCTAAATTCAAAAACAAAAGATGAAATCCCATCAATTATAAGATCTGGAATATGCCAAATAAGTTGCAAGAATTGTGAAAAATGCTACATAGGTCAAACTAAAGGAAACCTAAAAACCAGAATTAAAGAGCACTTAGAAACATCAAAATGAAACAAGAAGGTAAGTCAACAGTAGCATTTCATTTTTGGAATAAAAATCATGACATTGATCCAAATCCAAAATTACTAAAAGAAGTGATAAAGCAAAATAAAGTGACAACATGGGAGAACATATTCATTTTGAAAAATAAGGACCGAGTAATGAACTTTGAAATTCCACCAGTAGATAATTTGACAAAGAAGTTCATAGTTCCACTGCCAGAGAGAAGAGAGCAGACAACTGACACTAGTTGGAGAGAGGTTGAGGATGGAAGTGATGGCTTCTGAAACTAGTCCCTCAATAATATAAAAATGTAAGTGACGAAGTGTCGATAAACTGACTACAAATAGTTTTATCAACTAATTTTGACATCACTGTTACTAAATTCCTCCAATCACGCATACCTAGGTTAAATTTATTTTTTGAGGGTTAAAAAAAAGTGGATGTCAAGTAGAAAACAGAAAGGGGGAAGCAATTTTCTAACTGATAACGCATTTTAAGTACCTAGAAATCACTCTTCCAAGTAAAGGATTTGTATACATTATGCATGTCAAAGAGCAGACAGCAGCACCAATGAAAGCAATTTGCAGCATAAGAAATTTAAGACGATTATCATTGACCACAGCTTTGACTCTCTTCCGCTTAAAAATATTGCCCATACTCATGTGTGGTATAGAGATTATATGGGAACATGGCAAATTGAATCTGAAAGACATAGAAGATACCAAAGGAACTTTTCTAAAAGAAAGCATTATGCCTATCAAAATATACTCCAACTCGACTGGTCTATATCCTGGTAAGTGAACCTTTCCTCATTGAACTTTGACTAGACATGCTTTTACCCTGCACAGCAGCATACTGCGATCTACTAAAGGAGCTGGAAGGCAAATGAAATGACATATGACAAATTTTTGTAACACAGATGCCATGGTCAACAAAGAATGGATGAGAGCAGAATATGACCTTCGCCATCTGATGACAAGACTAACGGTCAACGGATTCCATCATCGAGTGTGCAAGACAGAGAAGTTCCATATGCCCAACGAGGAGAGCTAATGCAGATTATGTGGAAAACAGTGTGACAGATACCATGTGATAGTGTGTACTGAGAGGACATCCCTAAGTTCATTTTGCAAAGTCAAAATTTTATTTGTGTGTGTGTGTGGGTGTGGGTGTGGGCGCGTGTGTGTGTGTGTGCGCGTGCATGTGCGCGTGCGTGTGTGCGCGCAGCTATTTGGCTGCAATAAATGTTTTTAATTTTCTAACCGAGAAGATGGAACTATTCTTGTGGTTATCAATCTGGCAAATGGCAAATTGCAAATGGCAACCATTTCAGCTGTCTTTTCATGGCAGGTCATAATTTAATGTCATAGTGGGGCACTCTTTTTCTGGCTAGCAAGAAACCTAAACTAGTGATATACAAAGCTGATGTATTGCACTCATATCACTTTCTCTACTCATCCTTCTACAAACTATTCTTACAAAAGCTTATTCTGTTTTTTGTTTCTTGTTAATATAGATGAACTTTTGAACTTCCATTACACTGCAAAAAGAATGTTAAGCTAAAGTGATACTCAAACCCTATCAAAGTGGGTCACTATGTGATTGCTTTTAAATTCAACTCTCTATGTGAACACGAAAAAGAAATAAAAAGAAAAAAATAATAGCAATTTGCAGTTGATAAAAACTAAAAATACTCTTATGAGAAAACTCAAACAAAAAACAAAAAAAACCCAACAACCTACATCTACGTTTTCATGTAGTAAGATGTTGCTTCATTATCTTAAGATTTACAAGTTATACAAAATAGACCAGAATAAATGTGACTTCAGACGCTATTCCCAGGAAATTCAAAATATACATTTTATTGTCATGGAAATAGCTTAAGCATATAGTACTTTAATCAGAATCTTAGAGCCATTTTTGAGAGTATAAAAATTAAAGAAAAAAAATTCCAAAATCTTTGTGCCACATCCTTGAAAAGTCTTGAAACTAAATACCAAGTTTTCTGTTTAACCAACTTTTCATTTTTGGGCTGTTCACATACACATGCATGCTTGCATACATACATACATACATACATACATACATACATACATACATACATACATACATACATACATACATACATACATACATACATACATACATACATACATACATACATGCGTACATACATACAGTGTGTTTTTTGGGTTCAGGGAGCCTCAAAACATGTATTTCTGGCAAAATCTCGCCATTCAAATTTTTTGGTTGGAGTACAATACTTCCTCTACTTATTGTATATAGTAAAAATAATAAAAATCCTTGTATTGGCAAATATTGGTTACACAGACTGAAAAATGTAGGTATAAAAATTCTGGTGTTTATAAGTTATAACCTATAGTTTTGTGGTATTTGGACTAGAATTCTTCTCTTCCCTCCTTCCCTTATTTTTCCAACTAAGGAATTTACCAGTCCCTTTCCATACACTTTGCTATTATCTAGAATTTTGTGACTATCTATATATGAATTTTCTATGTTCTTAATAATGTTCATGAACTGTGAATGCTGGAAAGAAACAGAAGTAAAAGGAAACAGAGCATCTTTTACAGATGAATATTCTTATTGCAATATCTGGAAATGGAAATTAAGTTTTCTGTTTTGTTGTTTAGGGTATAATCCACCGTGACATCAAGTCAGACAATGTTCTCTTGGGAATGGATGGAACAGTAAAGGTCACAGATTTTGGTTTTTGTGCTAATATAATAGGAGATGAAAAACGACAAACCATGGTGGGGACACCATATTGGATGGCACCAGAGGTATGTCTTTACGTGCAAAATACTACATTATGGTACTGTGTAAATAAGTAAATGTGTGTTATAATTGCAAACATTCTTTTGCATTTTGCTGTTATCTTCATGTTTCATAATGGAAAATGTGTGTTGCATTTGTTTAAGTAGTAAATATAACAGATTAGTTATGTTAAGGTTTAAATTACTGTATTAGCATGCAGGTTAATATTACCACTGTAGATGAATTACAATGGGATGATACATAGCCACATCAATTATGGAATAGAAATTTGGGGCAGTGCTGGTATCTCAAACTTGAACAGAATACTCACACTTCGAAAAATGAGCCTAAGAATTACGAGGGCTGTTCAATAAAGAATGATCATAATTTTTTTACGGACATAATTTTTCGCTCTAAAATTCAATCTTACTATATTCTGTTGGCTTAATGTGACACAAACACGCTGTAGTAGTTTCATTGTTGGTACTCCTGGTTCCCATCTGTGAGAACCAGGCAAATTCAGTATTCATGTTCAGTATCGCCTACCGCTGCAATGGAGGTAGCATGCGGTTAAAGTTGATGTTAGAAGAAGATCCAGAGTTTCTATCCAACATAATCACTGCTGATGAAACTTGGCTCCATCATTTTGATCCTGAGAGGAAGCAGCAAAGCTCAGTGTGGAAATCTCCTTCATCACCAACCCATAAAAAAACAAACGTGGTTGCTTCTGCTGGGAAAGTTATGGTCATCTCATTCTTTGATATTCATGGAGTGGTTTATCAGCATGTTGTACCTGCAAATACATCAGTAACTGGACAATACTACAGGGATGTCCTGAAAACATTGAAAGTCCATATCAAGTGCAAAAGACCACATTTCCGTGAAGCAGACTGGATGCTGCACCACGATAATGTGCGGCCACATGTTGCCAATGTTGTTGCTGAGTAGCTTGCAAAAGTCAATGTGAAGTGCATCCCTCACCCTCCCTATAGTTCAGATTTAGCCCCATGTGACTTTTTTCTATTCCCTAACTTGAAGAAACCCATTCTTGGGAGGCATTATCCATCATCAGAAGCAGGGTGAAGGCTGTGGAGGCGATTTTGAAGGATCTCTCAAAAAATGGTTTCCAGCATGTCTTTGAAGACTGGCAGAAATGCTGGGACAAGTGCATCGCATCCAGGGGAGACTATTTTGAGAAGGACCATCAAAATTATGAGGATGAGTAAAGGTACGTTGTCAAAAAAAGTGATCATTCTTAATTGAACAGCCCTCGTATATACAAGATAGGAAGGAAGGTATCATGTAGAAGCACTTTTAAAACTCAAAATATATTAACGGTTGCCTCCCTCTGTGTATAAGGTTATACTACTGGTCTTAGATGATAGATATTATCTAACTCAAAATAGAGACAACCATAGATAGAGTCAACATGAAAAATTCAATGCCATGGCTGGTATTTGAACCACGGATCTCCTGGTTTCCATCCAGTCGCTCTTAACCTTTGAGCTACCATGGCCAACGTGCCGTCCTGACATTAAATTCTCCAGTTGACTCGTATATTTCCCCAGTAGACCACTAGGGGCTCTCGCATTCGAGATACACCGTTTGTGGCGACTTACTATTGTAAGTACTTAAGTCCCAGGCTTCATCATTTAACTCTTATTATTTTAATTAATTGATGGAAATTAATTATTTCTCCACACTAGCCGCATATAGGCTAAGGTTTTTGATAGAGTCAACATGAAAAATTCAATGCCATGGCCAGGATTTGAACCACGGATCTCCTGGTTTCCGTCCAGTCGCTCTTAACCTTTGAGCTACCATGGCCAACTTACGATAGTAAGTCGCCACAAACGGTGTATCTCGGATGCGAGAGCCCCTAGTGGTCTACCGAGGAAATATACGAGTCAACTGTAGAATTTAATGTCAGGACGGCACATTGGCCATGGTAGCTCAAAGGTTAAGAGTGACTGGATGGAAACCAGGAGATCCATGGTTCAAATCCCGGCCATGGCATTGAATTTTTCATGTTGACTCTATCAGAAACCTTAGCTTATATACGGCTAGTGTGGAGAAATAACTAATTTCCATCAATTAACTAAAAGAGACAACCATAGTTATAATATAAGAAATCAGGATAATTTTTTTAGAATAGCTCTTACAAAAAGAAGCCACTGAAAAAGATCATTTTATAATTGGCAGTATACTATACAATAAGCTGCCTACACAATTAAAACAGTTAAATAAGAATAACTTTAAGCCAGCATTAAAGACATATCTAATTGAAAGGTGCCTGTATAGATTAGATGAGTTATAAGTGTACCTGCAATTATCTTTGATACAACTGTGTATTAAATTTTACATGTAAAAGTTGTAAAATATGTAAAATTGTAAATACCAATATAAATGTATTTTTAATAATAATAATAATAATATTTATTTGTACTTCCATATCCTACAATCTGAATTACAAGTTTTTCAATTCTAAACTAGGTACAAATTTGTCTGCTGTTTATATTACGGGCTGATAGTGGTGTTGGCTCCCTGGCCATTTACCTCTATCCTAGCCCTTATACGACCTTGACCTAATGTTTCTCTACCTCTTACTTCCTTGCCCTTCTCAACCATTTCTCTTTGATTTTGTCAGCAAATTTCCCCACCTCTCTTAATCTTTTCTCTCTTTTCAACGTAAGCATTTTTATTGTTACTACGTAAGCCCCTTTATTATCCCAGTTTTTATCCCAGATTAATTTCCTCCAGTTTTCAATCTCTTTACTCTCTACTACATAATGTTCTAAACTTATTTTCTTTCCACATAGAATGCACTCCTTTGGTGAACCCTCTCTCAATATGGCTCCTGTCCTTAACCAAGCTAAAACCTCATTCTCATATTTATCACATATGTCTATATATGTTTCCTTTCCCCATTCTGTCTTTATTTTCAGGTATACATTTAGTGATTTCTTACCTATCAGATTTCCTCGCGTCACTTGTCTGTCAATGTCCTCTATCCTATTCTTAATAATTGTCCAAAAACCTTTTACATTTTTTCTCTCTCATGCCAGATATCCCCCATCCCTATTTTGACCAGCGTTCTCTCTAGCTCTGCCCACCAGCTGTCCTTACATGTTGAATTCTTCTGATGTTCTAGACAGATCTGTTATGTATTATCATCATCCTTTTTTTATACAACTATAGCAATATTTTAAACATCTTTCTATAATTACCCCACTCCTGCAAGGTCTTCCAAGTTCCACTTTAGCTACTCCATTTGGCGTTGACTTATTCAAACCTAGTATCTCTTTACAAAACTGTTCATATGTGTGTTCAACATGATTTCTTATCTCATTAGCCCCCCCCACAACTCCATGCCATATGTCATTTTTGATTCTACAATTGCTTCATAGATTCTTTCATGCCACTTTACTGCCATATCTGGTAATTTATATTTACAGCTCCTTACCCCAGACATCACTATCTTCCCTTTCACTCTTATCTTTCTCCCATGTGCTCCCCAACCTCCATTGTAGCACAGTCTCATCCCTGAAGAGTCAAACTCCTTTACCACCTCCACTTTTTGGTCATTTAGATACCACTTTTCATCTTTTCTTAACTTATCACCCTTCTTAAACACTACTATTTTTGACTTGCTTATATTGATTCTTATCTCCCATTCTTTACAGTAGCTGCTAATTTCATTTATTGCTCTCTGTAATCCTATCACTGTTATAGATGCTATTATCAAATCATCTGCAAATAGTAACCCTGGTATTACCTTAGTTACTTTTTTCAACCCTCTCAATTATATCATCAATGAACAAGTTGAACAATAGGGCTAAGTTTACAGCCTTGTCTTAATCCCATTTTCTGCTCCACTAATTCTGTTATCCCATTCTTATTTACTCTGTTACAAACTTTATTCCATCATAATTTTTTTCTAGCCCTATAATAAATTTCTTGCTCACTGTTTTTGTAATTTCCACCATAGTGCTTCTCTCACTATTGTATCAAAAGCTTTTTCAAAATCTACAAAAAAACATATACAGTCTCCCTCTTTTCCTACTTGTGTACTTATCTACTATTGTTCTAATAATTAGTACATTATCTTTTGTCCTTCTCCCTTTCCTGAATCCTGATTGAAATTCCGATAGCTTCTTTTCTGAAATCTTTCTGACATTATTCCTGTGTAAATTTCCCCTAATATTGCTAGTAAACTGATCCCCCTATAATTTTGCGGTTTACTAACTTCTCATTTGCCTTTGTAAATTGGTGCAATAGTACTCGCTTTCCAATTTTCTGGAAATCTATTCACTTGCCTTTTTTTTTCTAGAAATTTTGTCATAACTCTTACACCTTAATTTGTTTTGCCATATTCCTTCCAGAACTCTCCTGGTAGTCCATCAAAGCTGCCAGTCTGGTTCTTTTTTAACCTTTTTACTTGTAAATTCACTTCGTCTACTGTGATTTCTCCATCTAATCTACTATCTTGCGCCCACCTCCCCATTCCAAATCCATTTTTTAAAGCTAACTTTAGGTTGCTGCCGATCAACTTTGTAAATTATTCAACCCACTCTGCGGGTGCTATCTTTCCATCAATATTTCTTTTCCTATTGACCTTAATTGCTTCCCATACTGTCTTTGAATCTCTTTCTAACACTGTCTCTTCCACTTTCTTACTCTTAGCTTCTAACCACTCTTTTCTTTTCCTTTCCTCTCTATTAGTTTTTTGTAGCCCCACCTACATAATATAAAATGTTGTTTAGCTTCATCTTTTTCTTTGATTTGTCATTTTTTGATTAATTTCCCTACTTCTCTTTTTGCATTCCTACATTCGTCGTACCACCTATTAATATTTAGGTTAATCCTTTGTTTCATCTCCATTTTAACTCCTGCTCTTTTTACAATCATCTCTAACAGTTCCAAGGCGTTCTCTATTCTCCCTTCTTTTAATGATAACTCTATCCCAGATTCTATAATTTTGCTTGTTTTCGAGTTTATTTCTCTCCGAAATTCTATGGCCTCTGTCTCTTTCCATTTATAAGACGTGAATCGATTTACTACTCCTTCCCTTGACTGACTTAAGATTTCTTGTGTTTCCTCCATTAAATCTACATAAATTGGAAAATGGCAGCTACTTACAGGCTCATTTCCTACTCTAAAAATTTTAATCTTTCCCTCTAGCTCATTACTACAAATTGTTAGATCTATAACACTCTGGCCATTTGCATTCGCAAACGTATGGTAAGCTTCTTCATCTATTCCTAAAGTGCCATTACATATAAGTAAATTATTATTTTCACAGAACTCTAGAAGTTTTGCTCCCTCCTTATTATATATCTTATGACTACTTCTCCTTGTCCACATTTCATCTATATCTCTTTTACTTTCTGTTTCCTTACAAATTATTCTTATTTGTTCCTCTCCTACTCTCGCATTCCAATCCCCCATAATTATTATTTCTGATTCTGGATAGCGCTCCCTAACTTTCTCAGTATCTTCTTCTAAGTCATTATAAATTTTTTCATCAAAGTGTGAACTTTTCTAGAGGATTGTAAGCTAATCCTAAAACATAACTTGCTTTAACCCCATTTCTATTTTTGTATCCACACCACTTGTTTATTTTTACTCTCAATTTTCTCTATTTCCACTTCCAAACCTTTGTGATTTCTAATAGCAAACATTATGATGTGCTAGCCTTACTTGCACCTTCAGTAACACATAAGAAATCATTTAATTCAATTAACTCTCTGTCATCTAACTATCCAATAACATCCACTCCTTTTGCCACATTATATAATTTGCCACTTATTAACTTTTAGACCTTCCACATTCCAAAACATCATAGATATCCCCTTTCCCTATCTTAAGTTTTCACTGTCTTTCTTCTTCAACATGTCTACCTTTCTTCCCCGTGTAACCTCCCAACCCCACCAGGCCTGGCCACGCCATGGCTCAGTGGTTAGATCGCTTGGCTCTCACCAAGGCGGCCCGGGTTCGATCCCAGGTGACCTCAAAGTGAGATTTGTGGTGGACAACACGGCGCTGGGGCAGGTTTTCTCCAGGATCTCCGGTTTCCCCCGCCATCTCATTCCACCGGTGCTCCATCTTCATCTCATGTATCATCAGTGTCATCGCCGGCGGTGCCGTATGTAGTAAAAGCGGGCATTAAACACTACACTACAACCCCACCATCACTTGTTGACTGTTCTGTGTTTCCACCAATTTGCAGAATACTGCCTTCTCCCGTTGCTATAATTTGTAACTTTCTTTCTTTTATAACCCTTTGCGCCTCAACCATGTCTTTGAAACATTACACTTCACTTGTATGCGCGCTTTGATGTCTCTCACGTAACCTTGACACATATCACCTGTTATATCATTACCTCTTACATCACCATGTATCACTATGTCATTTCCCTGGATGTCGTCACTTGCTAGTGTGGATACGTCATCGCCGCGTGTAATATCAGGTGTAGCATCGTCTTTCTTTGCATCTTCTGATATTTGACTCTGCATTCCTTGGGCTCCCAACGTTTCATCTGTCTGCTGTCTGGATCTCATCCTATTGCGTGTCAGTTTTTCTCTGCTCATCTCTTCTAACATGGATACTCCAACGCTCGTTGTTTACAAAAAGATTAAGCCCCCTCATGTATGCCTTTTCTCCTTCGTCTCTGGCCTCCATTTTTATTAATAAGGATTTCTTATATCTCTGTTCTTCCTCGCTGTAATCCCTTTATGTAAATTCCTGATCCTTTTATCTTCTTTGTACTGCTTATTATTCTCCATTTCATCTCCTGTGTAGCTACTTTTAGAAGTATTGGATGGTTGTCTCTTCCTTTTTTTTCCTAATCTGTATGTCTCCACAATCTTCCATCCTTGCAATGGTATTTCTAGCCTTCTTTCTAAAATTTCTGCCACGATCTCGTACAACTTACTATTTAGGTCTTCTTTTACTCCAAATATGAGGTTCAGTTTGCGCTGTCCATTCTCACAGTTCTTCTTTACCTTTCCTATCATTCTTGTGAATTTGGCAGATTTTTGTTTTTAATTATTTAATTATTCTTCTGAGTTGTTTGGTATTTGTGTCCAATTTAGCTCCCATTTCTATCTCCATGTTCTTTACACCTGCTAAATCTTTCGTCATCTTTTTTAACATATCTGCAATTTGGTTCAAATCTGTTGGTCCTGGGTTCGGTTCCACTCGGCCTATTATTAGCAAGACTGCTAATACTAGTGCTATCCATAGTTGAACTGGTATCTTGAGTTCCTCTTTGTACTGATTTTTCCTTTTCTTTCTTCCAAACACTCCAATTGTTATCCTGTACAGCTGCAAGTCAACACCCACGTTCTAATCTTCAGCTCTCTCCATTTCCGCGCTCTCGTTACACGACCTCATTCGGCAGCTAGCAGCTGACTCTATAAATGTATTAGAATTGACAAAGCTTGAAACATTTGTAATTATGTCTATAAGTGAATAAATATTATTATTATTATTATTATTATTATTATTATTATTATTATTATTATTATTAACACATGATATCTCATTAGACATACTTTGGAGTAAAGGATGATCATGAATTGTTACGACAGTCAGTTTAGGGAATATCTTCTAAGCCATGTGATCAAATATGCATATGTACAGTATAAGCAGAATGCTTAGAAGATTATGTCTCTTATGTATCTTAGAGCAAAATGTATTGCACAGCATTAATAGTGAAATATTGATTATCTACATAACTAGATCTACATAATTTGTTTACCGTTCATTCTTTTAATTCTGTTAGTCCCATCGTTGTTATAAACATTTATATGATTTTTGCAAAGTGGTCTCACTTGGGATTTCCTGGTTTGTATATTTTTTTTAAGAATGCCTTAACAGTTGGATTCTGTAGTTTAAGTAAAAGGATACCAGCAGCAATAAATACCTTATAAAGATCCACTTAAAACTGTGATTGATGTTTGGAGATGGAGAAGGAAGAGATCAGAGTTGCTTTTGGCTTATCTTTGTTGTACTTTTTTTAAAAATAGAAGATTTGTTTTTGCAGTTTGCACATGTTGCAAATCTGGCACTTTTTTTCACTGTTTGACATCTGTGCAGAACAAAATAGAGCCATCAGTTGATTATGTTTCTCTACCAAACTATTTCACTAAATTATTGTGTTTTAGTTGTAACACTGGCAGTTCTTTAGGTATGGTGAAGTAACTACTTTGTAAAAGCCAACAATACTCTTGTTGTACCACTTGCAAGAAACATCTATCCTCACTGTATGAGGAAAGCAAGCAATCTCAGTATGTTGAAGGTTGCAAAACAGAAGTGACTCATAGAGGAAGGGAAAGTTTTGGTAATTGAGCATATTAGAACTGCATAGTAATTTTTGCATAATGGGTGGATAATGAATTGAAAACTGTACTTTCTGTCCTGATTGTTTAAAAGCTCCTTTGTGCTTTTCTGGCACTTATTACCTGGAATTTCGTTTTGCACCAAAGACAAAATATTTGCCCTCTCCCTCCCTCTCTCTCTAGCAAAGCAGGTAAGGTCTGGCCCAATTTGGCATCTCTTTAGGTTTATAAAATTTCCAAGTATGTAAAGCTCTTCATACAAAAATTGCCACTGACTGTCAAGGAGTGCAACAGCACATGGTCAACAAACTCTTAAGCAGGAAGTATGACAATAAAGAATATTATAACACAGTATTTAGCTAACACGAATGAAGTATGGTTTTTCTAAGTAGTTCATTTTCTACATTATCATTATTAGGAAGCGGATTTATAGGCACTAGAAATGTGTGAAATAGGCAGGCAAAAAGACACTAAAAATGGGCAAAATAGGCATTTAAATAGCCACTAAAAATTTGCTAAATAAACACTTAGAAATACACAATTTTAGTAAAATGGCTCTTAAAATGCACTATCAATGCACCATATAAAAATGACAATAATTGCAACATAAGCTACAACAAATTTGCTAAACGTATTTTATTTTGCGGCTCCCTAGGCGAAATAGTTCTACATTTATTACAAATTTCATAAATGGCTCCTCAGTAAGTTAAAATAACAGATGTTGTCGTATAATTAAAATACATATACATAAATCCACTTCACTAAGTAAGAACCATAATGTGCAGAAAGCTGTGAAGTAATTAACTATGTCAAAAAACAAAAACATGGGTGGGGGGGGGGGGTAAGGGCGAAAATTGAAATATCTGAAGCTTTTGTTGGATTTGTTTCAAATTTATACCATTTATTTTTGTGATTGATCAAGAATGGAATAATACCAAGTTTCAGCTTTCTAGGAATTAACAGTTTATGTTTAAATTACATATAGTAACTTTAAAAATCAATGCTTGGGGTATAAGTTTCTGCACCCATTTTAACCAATTGATGACCTGTAACTATGTGAAATATTTGTCTTTGCCATATCAACGAAGGAAAAAAATAATCATACCTATTTAACAATTTTTATTTTCTTCGTTTTCAGTAAGAAGTAAGCATTATAATCCTTTTCAATACAAATAACAAAAACACAACAGATGTAAATGGGTACAGTTATTATGCAGTTGCCCTTATAGGCATGTTTAGAATTTCATACAGATTAATAGAAAACTGCATCCTGTGGAACATTTTGAAGTTAGGAAAATGTAAAAGATATGGAATCTGAGAAATCTGAGGTTAAAATTACATAATAGCAGGTATGATACAGGTGTAGGGTTATTTAACTAGTCATGTGACATTTTCTGTAGTGCCGCTAGAAAAAAAAAAAACAACTATATTATTGAAGTATGTATTAATTTTAAGACAAAAAAGAACTAAATATGGGATTGTTGTAAGTTTTGGGCCAATTTGCACAGATGTGTCTCCTTAATAGAAACAATTGTTGGAAAGATAAGAAATTCAAAAGTTCATCACAGCAATCTTAATATTACTTAAAATAATGTGTCAGAAAGATGAAAGGCACAGAACAAAAATTAATTAAAAGCTATAGCTACAGAATCCTAGTTTTTGTAATAAAAACCCTAAATGCCCCATTGTTGACTAAGAACAAATATTAAAGCATAGCTTTTTAGTAAAAGTTTCCCGTTCATTCAAACAGAATTACAGCAATTACAGCATCGTGAAAAGAATTTGCGTACCTACATTTATAAAGCCATTTCTGTAAAATTTTACACAAACCATTAAGATTTGGTGTTCTGCAGTTTCATTTTCAATGTTGGAAACAACACTGGAAGTCTCCAATCAATGGATTTCATGATTCCTTGAGATGCATGTACAAAACTGTAAGCATGAGAAAATCACAATTTTTTCATATATAACATTAGTCTGTGTAGCCTAGCTAATTAAGTGCTGGCCTTACAAGTTTAAGTTGTAACTGGAACAGAGTCCCAGAGTGGTGATTTTAAGATTGGGTAAAACAACAGCTTCATGTCAGTAGATTTACACACATGTAAAAGATATCTTACGGGAGTAAATTCCTGCTTATCAGCGGTACTGACTGTGATCTGATATGATTATTAGCAATTGACACCATCAATAATTTAATTAATAATCCCTCCCTAAAAGTATTAATATTAGCTCAAGGAATAAGCCTTTGTACCAGCACAAAAATATCATGCTACTGCATTGAAACTTCCAAAAGATATTACTGGTAACAAAATTGTGAAATCCAATACACTGAGTTTGCAGAGCTATACCTATAGGTTTCAAACAAATAATATTCTAATCAAGATGAAATGCATTAGACAGGCTTGTTAAATGATTCAGACATGTTTTAAGCTAAATCTCAATGTTAAGTCGTATCATGTGATGAAGAAAGTTTTCACATTAGGAAAAATTGTGCTCTACTTTGGAAAACTGAAAACATTCATTTAAATTGTAAGAATTGTGAAAAATGCTACATAGGTTAAACTGAAAGAAATCTAAAAACCAGAGTCAAAGAGCACTTTAGAAACATCAGATTGAAACAAGAAGATAAGTCAACAGTAGCATTTCATTTCTGGAATGAAAATCTTGACATTGATCCAAATCCAAAATTATTAAAAGGAGTGATAAACCAAAATAAATTGACAACATGGGAGAACATATTCATATGGAAAGATAAGGATCGCGTAATGAACTTTGAAATCTTACCAGTAGATAATTTGACAAAAAAAGTTCATACCACCACCAGAGAGAGAGCAGACAACAACATATGCCAGTTGGAAACAGATTGAAAATGGAGGCGATTGCCTTTGAAACTAGTCTCTCAATAATATAAAAAAGTAAGTGACGAGTATCAATAAACCAACTACAAATAATTTTTGCGATGAATGATTAAACTCACCTGTTTCACCAAGGCTGACAAAAAATTACTTTCCCATCTGTGCTGAACGATGGATCACCATTTATCCCCTGTTTAAGAAGTACAGTTCTGTTGCTTCTCTCTTTTGGCATATTTGTGTAGGAAACTGATCTATGTATGCACTTGAAACACTGCTTACAGAATGGCCTTTCCATTCCCCACATAATCAAGAGGTCGCGAGTTCGAATCTCGATCAGGGTGAGTTACTGGGATAAGGTTTTTTCCGGGGTTTTCCCTTATCGTGAAAGGGACTCTGGGCTCATTTGAGCATCATTTCACCCATTCCATTTGTCTGATATGACTTAACGTTGGAGGATGTAAATTACAACAAATAAAAAAATCCCCACATAAAGAGTGGTCATTTGTCAGTCCATTGAAATATCATTTAGCTGGTCTTGGCTACTCATTCTTGAGCGAATTCTAAGATTTTTCAATGAGTTCATTAGTGCATTGTGATATATCTGTAGGGCAGATACCTACCTGGCTAAACCCCTTTTTGTATATCCAATGTGCAGCAGTAAGAAATTTCTGTTTCCCGAAAACTTCAAGTTGAAACCAACAAATGCAAAAGCTGTTGTCACAAATTACAAGCAGAAGAAATTAGATAAAATGGCAGTTTTAGGCACAAGCATATGAAATAGGCATTTATAGGCTCTATAAAACTGAGAAATTGGGCTAATAATTGTAGGAAACGTTTTTATAACTTAAAAGCCTACATTTCTGAACAAAGGAATAAAATAGGCAAATAGGTCAAAATCTGCCCCATAATCATTAGGTACAGTAAAGTTAAAATACATGTGAAGACCTGCTCCTTATCTGCACATAAATATATCACAAAATGTAAGAATTAAATTAACATTTACATGAAAAATAAATGGTTCTGTGGATGTGGAGTAAAAAGTGCTTTATTCTGTTTTTGTGCATTTTGTTTGATGGCAGCGGGCCCAAATGACCTTGTTGTCGATGGGCCCTAAAACACCACACACACTCACTTGTTTGATGGCAGTGACTATTACACAGAAAGTGAGTGTAGTGGGTTTAGTTTACATGTATGAAAACATTAAGGTACCTACGAAAGAATCTTAAATTGATATGTTTTTCGGTAATTTATATGTACATTTTATGGTAGCTTCATACTTACTTAAGGAAAATGTTGGCTAAACTTCAGAGTCCGATGGACATGATTAGTTCCACATTGTCATTGTAAATGGTGTTTACTACTAGTTGATGTGCAGTGAAAAAAAAGTCACTGTTATTGGTGGTATACATATACACTTTTTAATAAGTGAATTTCTTGTTCTTTATCGTGATTATCACTGCAAAAATGGTGCACTACCACCAATTAATCACGATATAGAACAAGAAATCCACTTATTAAAAAGTGGTCAGGATCCAACTGTATTAACCACGTCGGAAAAGATATTCATAAAGAAATATGAAGGAAAACTGAGTCGACAACAGCTGATGATGTTAGGAAGATCCTAACGAAACGCATTCTAGGTAAATACTAGCAATAAATGGAGCATTGAGTATTAGTTCGACTCAAAATTGTATTAAAACTGTTCAATTTCAACACCAACTTTTAAGAAAACCCAAACTTCAAGCTCATTGAGATACCAACAGAGACACCCCTATCACCTCCAAAGAGTTCACCAAATCAGAATTCAATAGTCAACATTAGCTGAGGATATTTAGGAAGGTCCTAACGAAACACATTCTGGGTAAACACAAGTAATATGGCGTATTGTGTGTTAGTTCAACTCAAAATTATATTAATTTTTGTGTTTCATTGTATCATAGTCCTTACTGATATGAACTTATTAAATGCATCAGACCATATCACTATCCTTGGTTCAGCACTATTGGTAGCACAGTTTTGTATAACTAATTGATAGTGACCTTGCATAAATGTAATATATAGTAAGCTGCTGTAACTCCCAGCGTTAGGTGTCTTTAACACTGCAGTAGTTCTATGCACTTTATTTCACTGCCTTTTGTGCCCATCATTCATCCTGTAGATAGTGTTGTGTTTGCTATACCAATACCCTCATAGCTTATTAACAGAAATATGCAGTGTATAATACATAAATAGTTCCAGAAGTAAAAATATTTTAACTGTAGTGTGTTTTTATTTATAATCATGGCAATCCTATTTAATAAGTTTAAGACCCATCCCCATTTTTTCTATTTATAAGGTTAATAAATGATAATTGATTATTCTAACACACACAAACTATGGAAATGCTGGCGTGCTGCTGTAGTAGTCCAGTGGTAGAATGGCTGTGCATAGAGGGAAGATCCATGATGAAATCCTGGCTATGACATTGAATTTTTCAGTTCTGATTTTAAGTTTCATGTGTCTATTTTTTAAGCAACCATTCCATTTTCCAGGTAGTAACAAGAAAACAATATGGAAAGAAGGTGGATATATGGTCATTGGGTATAATGGCAATTGAAATGATTGAGGGTGAACCGCCATATATAAAAGAGACTCCTCTAAGAGCGCTATATCTTATAGCAGCCATTGGACGTCCCCAAATTCCACGTTGGGAACATTTATCTGCTAAGTTTCAGGCAAGTAATTTTTGTATCTGTTGATTTATTATTTATCTGGACTGATATTCTGATGGCATGTCATCTTTTAATTGTTGCAGCATTAGCATTGCTAGTGTGCACATTCATCTTCATCATGGTTCAAAGATGATGAAAATGTGTTCATTAGATAAAGTTTTGATCATTCTCTTCTATATTTCAGGGCAAATTCGCCATTTTTATGTCATTATTATTATTATTATTATTATTATTATTATTATTATTATTATTATTATTATTATTATTATTATTATTATTATTATTATTATTATTATTATTATTTTGTAACGTTCTTTGCCATTAAATATTGAGCCCCTTCCGCCTCCCCCCCCCCCTTTACATTGACTGTATCAATATGTTTTATATTACGTAATAAACTGAAGCTAATAACAGAACTCAGGAAGAATTTACCAGTTTTCGTAAAAGTGAAAGTGTAATTTGTAACAAATAATATTTTAAATTAATTGGGAATCGATTAATAACAAAACAACACTCACTTTTAAACTTTCCCGGAACATGTTTCTGAGGCCTTCCCTCTATCTTCAGCCGGACATCGACTGGTTCTCATTGGTGTAGCTGGCAATATTTTGTCATCGGTCTCCTCTGGTGGCGGTTCGAGGAACTTGCTGAACAAATCTTTCTGGGGGATGTCGAAATTGAATACTTTGTTCCTATTTTTTGAAATAAAGATTTGTTCCCATGTGGACAGTTCTTCTTTTCCTGTTGTATGTTTTAGTAATTTTGGTTATGTTGTGGTTTTTTTCCCAAAAATGCGTGGCAACTGCTGATTTGTCTAATTGTTTGTATTTTATGTTCCTAAAGTGTTCCCTTCCTCTTGTTTCTAAATTTCTTTTGGTTTTTCCAATATAAATTTGACTACAGTCACAGCATTCAATTTTATATATACCAGATTTTTTGTTAGATGGAATGGCATCTTTGATGTTTGAGCAAATTAGGTTTTTTAAGGAGTAATGGTTCACTGGAGCTAGTTGAATGTTTTGTTTTTTGAAGACTTTTTTGAATTTATCAAAGGCCCATGGATAGTAAGTGAATTTTTTGAAGATCATTTTAGTTTCTGTAGCTGAGAGGGTTGTGGTTTCCTTTAGTAGTTTCTTCTTATTTGCTAAGTTCACTTTTTTGTCTACTAGTGATTTGGGAAAGTCATTTTTCTGTGCTATTTCAATAATTTTGTTGTATTCTATTTTGTATTCTTCTGTTGTGAGAGGGATGTTGACCAGTCTGTGTGCTAAACTATTAAAGATTGCCTGTTTGTGGGATCTTGGATTGTAGCCATTAGCTTTTATGTAGTTGTCTGTCTGTGTTGGTTTTCTGTAAATGCCAAAGTTTATTCTATTTTTATTTCTGATTATTTTTAGATCTAAAAATGGTAAATACTCATCTTTTTCAACTTCTACAGTGAACTTGATGCTTTTTTCTTGAATATTTAAAAGTTTTAGTGCATCACTGATGTGTTTTTTGGCACTATGGCAAATATGTCATCTACATATCTTTGCCAGAGTTTGAACATCCATGGGAAACCTTTAGTGATCCTTATTTCTAGTGCACTCATGTACAGATCGGCCAGGAAGGGTGATAAGGGGTTGCCCACTGCTAAACCAGAAGTTTGATGGAAATATTTTGTTTGAAACTGAAAGAAATTCTGTTCTATGCATAATTTGGTAAGTTCGATGTAATCTGAAATTTCAAGTGATTACATTCCCAGTGATTTGAGCCATTTTTCTATAAATGTTGGAAGTTGTTTAACTGGTATGCTGGGAAACAGTGATTTAACGTCAAATGAGACTAGTGTGTCCTCTCCATTTAGTTCAGTATCCTTAATGTGTTCTATAAGTTCATAGGTGTTTTTGATGCTTAGGCTATCGAATTTTGGAAATGAGTTGAGTTTGTTTATTAGCCACTTTGCAAGTTTGTATGTTGGTGAATTTATACTGCTAACTATAGGTCTCATTGTTATGGATGGTTTGTGTATTTTGGGTAAGCCATAAAGTCTAGGTAAGGTTGGGTTATCCGGTTTAACTGCATATTTGTTTGATATTATACTTGATTTTGCTATTGTTTTTTCAAATGATTTTATGCAAGCTGTTCATGGATTTTTGTTAATGCTTTCATATTCACTGTTATTTAGCATTTCTTTCATTTTTTCAAGGTAATCAGATTTATCCATTATGGCTATTTTGTTACCTTTGTCTGCCTTGGTGTATATGACGTTTTTTTGTTTCAATGAATGGATAATATTTTGTTTGCTCTTCTGAACGGATCTGGTTTTTATTTCTTCCAAAATATTTTCACATTGGCTTTTAAGTGGATTTTGTTTTGATACTGGTAGACACTGTGCCGAAATGTTTATATCTGCAATGTAGTCCTCAATTTCATTTGAAAAACTTACGCAAGTTTTTAATCCTTTGTTTAGAAGACCTAATTCTTTTGTGGAGAAATTTTGATTAGATAGATTTACAACGTTTTCAAAGTTTTGCGTGTTTGTTTTTTCGTTTACGCTACTTATTGCCGTTTTGCATTTAGCTTGTGGACTAATTGCTGTTGGACTCAAGTTTCTATTTCCGATGTGTCTCTTATTCTTAAACTTTTCTTCGGTATGGTTTCGATGTGAAGAAATGTTCATCAAATTGGTCAATTTGTACTTTAGTTTTTCGGTTTTTGTTTTCATTTTCTTGCTTAGCATTGCCAAATAGTTTTGTTCGAAGCTATCCCACATCGTGTTTCCCAGTGTTTTCGTTAAAACTGAATGAAGTTTATAAAGTTTCAATTCCGTTTCTTCCAAATGTTTATAATGTTTATTGATTTCTGGCTGTAAAACTTTTCTCTCGGCTGCTCTGTGTTGTGGATTTCCGTTGCCTGGTTTTACTATCCTCCGGACAAATCGGGGTGTTACATTATTTCGTAAACATAGTTTTATGAATTTTATGTTTGCAGAAAGATTTCTCTTCTTTTCATGCAGTTTTAAGAATGTTTTTATTTCTTGCTTATTACCAAAATTTTCATTGAATCCGTCATGCGTTTTAAATTTTAAATAGGTTACCTTATCCGCCATATTGTCAGCTGTTGTTACGTGCGATCAGTTGGTATAATTGGTATAATAATATTTTATTGTAATATGCATTTTATATTACATCTAGTTGTGGGAATTTAGTGACATTGACATCCAAATTAATTGAAAAGGAAGTCAATGAACAACTCTCTTTTTTGGATCTAAATATCATCAGGAATGACACAAAAATAACATTTGAAATTTACAAGAAGTCAATACAGTCAGAAAATTACATGAAGTCATAGCTATAACCCAATTACACATAAGCTGCAATAACAATTTTACAGACTAGTCAACATACCCATGGATAAAGTAGAATACTACAAGGAACAAAAAAAAAAAAAAAAACATATTTCACATAGCAAGAAGAAAATGGATACAATAAAAGTCTGGTATTGGAGAAAATTAAAAAAGCTAAGCTAAAGAAAACCATTAAGGAATCAACCATATTCACTAACGAAAAAGAAAGCAACAGCATATTTAGTGGATTCTTGTATTATCCAGAAACATTTAATAAATTTAAAAAGGTCTTTAAAAAGAACAAAATATTATATTGGCACCTACAAATATTATTACAATTTTTAAATTCAAAAACAAAAGATAAAATCCCACTAATCTGTAGATACAGAATATACCAAATAAAGTCAAAGAACAATTTAGAGACATCAAATTGAAACAGGAAGACAACTCAGCTGTAGCACTTCACTTTTGGAACTAAAACCATAAACTGGCATCGTAGAAGAACATCTTAATATGGAAATATAAATACTAAGTAATAAACTTTGAAATCCCTGAAGTTGACAATTTGATAAATAAGTTCTTAGTTCCACCATCAGAGAGAAAACTTCAGGCAACAAGTTCGGCCTTTGAGGTGCAAAGTGGAAGCAACAGCTCTTGAAACCAGTCCTTCAAAAAATCTAAATGTAAGTGGCGTAGTGTGAAAAACTGACTACAAATAGTTTTATTAATATTTTTTGATATTTTGGTTGGTTGGTTGCTAATGCTCATGGAGTTGGAGAATTTCCATTTTCCTTCTGGCCTCCCAATAACGTGTGACTAGTTGTGCTGTCAGTTCTCCATCTGTTTTTGTCAGGCACTACACTGGAGCAGATGATCTCCGTCCATCAATGAGTTCGGGTTCCTACACAGTGTGCAGGTCGGGGATTCAAAAATATTAATCCTGTGTAGACGAGCGGCCAAACAGTCGTGGCCAGTAATCAGTCGGAAGATGGCAACAGTACTGCTTCTTGGGTAGTCTGGGATGAGATTTTTACTTCCTTGTAGAATTTTCCAATGCTTGTTGGTACTTTTTTCTTTGCATTCTTCTTTCCAGAATAAGTTGATTCTATTGTTTATATGTAGTTTTGATGTGTGGAATGAGGTTTTTTGTTGGCAGCTTTGTTTTATTTGTGTTCCTTTTTTTGCCAAGGAATCTGCTATTTCATTGCCTGTAATTCCACAGTGGGATGGAATCCACTGGAAGTGTATTTCTTTTTTTAGACCTTGTAGTATTCGTAATGAACTGTAAATTTCAAGTATTCTATTGTTGTTAGGGTATAGTGAGGATAGGTCTTGAAGTGTTGATTTAGAATCGCTTAGAATCACTGCTTTAGAGAAAGAGTTCACATGGTTGAAGAGTTGTTTCAGCGAGGTGTTGATTGCTTCTAATTCTCCATCATAGTGGGTTGCTAGTGTGCCCAAACAGATGTAAAAATTGAATAATTTACTATGTATTCCTGCTCCAGCATTACTTTCTTTGTCAAATAGGGAGCCGTCTGTGTATTTGTGTAGCCATGAGTCTTGTGGATAAAAAGTTTCAATTGTTTCTAGAGCTAGCATTTTAAGTGTTTCTGCACTTACATCCCTTTTTGACTCTATATTTTGCAGAAGGTTTACTCTGCTATTTATTTTAGGTTGTGATAGAGGGCAGATTGGAAGTGGGAGATGTTCAATTTTGTTTGTGTCTTCAAGGTTGTATTTTCTCTGTAGGTTATAGGCTTTCTGCATAAATCCTTCTTGTGTTTTTAAGGTCCTTTCTCTGCTTTTGTAGTTCTTCCAGTGAGAATTAAAGGGGAGCCTTTGTAGTTTTTCATTTAGGAGGAGATTCTGTTTTTCTATTTAATATTTAATTGGCAAGTTATTTGTAGTAATTTGCATTGCAGTAATTGGTGTTGATTTGACTGCTCCCATTATTAGTCTGAGTGCTTGGTTCTGTAATGTTTCAAGTTGTGCTAATTTGCTTTGACTTGCTGTAAGTATCACCTCGCTAAATTTACTTACCACCCCTGGGCCACAAAAAAGTTCCAAAAAATATTCAAGAAATACAATATAACATTGGCACCAAAAAACAATTACAACATTAAAAACCTACTTCACAGTAATAATACTGATAAGATAAAACCAGAGGAAAAGTCAGGCATTTACAAGATTAAGTGTAAAGACTGAAAAAATTTATATAGGGAGGACAAAAAGAAACATAGGCACTAGAAAGAAAGAACACTTCAGGCACTTAAGATACAAAAATATTGATAAGTCCGCAATAGCAGCTCATTTCTGGTCTGAAAATCATGAAATTGAAGATAGCACAGAATTACTAAAACACGTACAAAAACATAGTGAACTCGTCATATGGGAGAGAATATTCATAGAAAAGCATAAAAACCAACTAATGAACTTTGAAATCCCGCCAGAAGAGAATCCCACATTTAAGTTCATCACTAAATCAACAGATGGCAGCAGCAACTCCAGAATTACCCACACCCACCACACCACTGGATCAAGCTGTAGTCGCATAAGAGCAGAAGATGCAAATGATGATTTGCGAAACATGTCCTCAAAATAGGTACGAAAGTGAAGCAGATATGTAATAAATACGACTCATCTAAAAATTAATAATTTGATCACTTTGTTTTAGCTTTCACCTATCCCTAATATTGCTAATTTTCTTGCTAATAAGACTTATTTTGCTTGATGCAACTTTTGCCTTAACTTTGTCTATCTTTATAATCCATATTAAATTCACTAACAGTTGCAATCACTGCAATTTGTAATTTCTTTCGTAATACAAAAACTTCTTTGTGACATTTACTCCATGGAAACTTTCATTAGCATTCTGTGCTTCTCCTTTAATGCAACTTTCCCATATAATAGTACTAACTAATGTCTTTATTTTTGTCTATGAGATGGAAATTGTAAGTAGAATAGTTCATGAAATTCATACCCATGGTCATACAAAACTTCTGCATAGAAATATGACCCTTACCAATGCCCAGAAATATATCAACCATTCTTCCATTTACATCAAAAGGTGACCTACTAGAATCACTGTTAACTCTTGGGCTACTATATGTTTTCACTTAACATTTACCTCAAGCATAGCATTCTAGTATCATTACTTACTATTATGGCTAGAACACCTTAAAGTTTCATTATATTTTGCTTTGAAATAGCCACTGTACTCCTAACCTAACCTGGTGTGAATCATATACCTTCTGTTGCAAGAAGAAAGCAATACAATGTTAAATCAGGCTTTATTCCTATTCTAAACAACAATAATTTAATATAAGCTGCTATCCACAGCTTTCACTTGCATGTAAACCATATTTCACAAACACTACATGTCAGTGGAGATGTTTGTTTACTTTCAAAAGTAGTAAGTGGAAAATAATATATAAAAATGGTAGCGGAAAGGTTCAGTAGCTTCCACAAACATGCAGAAGATGTCTCTGCACATTACCACAGTTACAGAATCAAACCGCGTAGTTTAAACGTGAGAATCCCATCAATTTCTTTGCGACACACTGGAAAAAGCAATATAAATGGCCACGCCCACCCGCACATGGGCGTTTAAATAATGGCGTAGCTGCCCTTTAAATGGCACTAGGGCCTAACTGACGGTATATTCTGAAACTACAATGTTTAAACATAATTTTTGACGAAATTTCACCGATGCCTCCCCTTAATGGTTTTCTTTAGTTTAGCTTTTCTAATTTTCTTCAACACCAAACTTTTGTTGTATCCATTTTCTTCTGCTATGTGTAGTATTGTTTTTTGTTCTTTGAAATATTCTTCTTTTTCCATGGGTATGTTGACTAGTCTATGTGTAAGGCTGTTTATTATTGCATGTTTATGTGTAATTGGGTTGTGGCTATTATTTTTTATGTAATTTTCTGAATGTGTTGGTTTTCTGTAAATTCCAAATTTTATTTTTGTGTCATTCCTGATGATATTTAGATCCAAGAAAGAGAGTTGTCTATTGGTTTCCTTTTCTATAGTGAATTTTATAGTCCTTTCTTGCAGATTGAGTAATTTTAATGCATCATCTAAATGTTTATTCAGTACAATTTCAAAGATGTCGTCAGCATATCTATACCAAACTTTGAAGATCAATGGGAAGGACTTTTTTATTTTTGTTTCAAATGCACTCATAAATAAGTTAGCCAAAAAAGATGAAAGTGGATTGCCCATTGATAACCCTGATTTCTGCTTGTAGTGTTTTCCATTAAAGCTGAAGAAGTTTTGTTCAATGCATATTTTTGTTAGTGAAATGTATTCTTCTGCTTCTATTGCTTCCATTTCTATTGTAGTTAGCCACTTTTTTAATACAGTCTGTAATTTTTCTTTTGGCATGCTTGGAAATAAAGATGTGACATCAAATGAAACCAGTCTGTCATTTTTGTCCAAATTTATATCTTTGATTTTTCCTACTAAATCTAAAGAGTTTTTTAAATTTGCACTTTCGAATTTTGGGAAACTATTAAATTTATTTAGCAACCATTTGGCCAAATTATATGTGGGGGCATTTATACTACTAGTGATAGGTCTCATACCTTTCCCTGTTTTATGAATTTTTGGCAGCCCATATACTCTTGGTAATGTTGGGTTATCTACTTTAATTTTGTGAAATTCTTTTTTGTTGATTATTTTGCTTTCTTTTAGAGTTTTATTTGTGGTTTCAATGCAGTACTTTAAAGGGTTAGTTTCTACTTCTTGGTAATTGTCTTCCAACAAATCTTCCATCCTCTTTGTGTAATCTTCTTTTTCCAAAATTACTAGTTTATTTCCCTTGTCTGCTTTAGTATAAATAACTGGTTTCTTTTTAAGGGCTTTTATAATTTGGCTACTAAAATTAATTTTCTTTCATTTTTAATCGGTTCTACTATTTTGGAGCATTTGTTTTTTACTGTGTTTCTATTTTCTTCATTAAGTGTTTGTGTAGCAATTTGGATGTCAGCAATATACTCTTCAATTTGGTTGGAATAGTCTACACATGTTTTTAAACCTAGATTTAGCGTATTCAGTTCTGGTTTTGTGAAACTTTGGTTTGATAGGTTAACAACATTGAATGATCTTTTAGGTTATGTTTGTCTTTTTGCTTTTTCTTTTCAAAAGTGCTTGCTTTCTGGCATAAATTTTTAAGTTTATTTTTTAAATTTGCCGTTGTTGTCTTCATGTTTCCATTAAGATTTGCAAATAAGTTGTTTTCGAAATTTTCCCAAAATATATGTCCTAATTGTTTGGTAAGTTTTTGATGCAAATGGTACAATTTTATTTCTAATGTATTTCTATTTCTGTAGTGTTTGTTCTTTTCAACTTCTAGCACTTTTTTCTCTGCTGCTTTTTGTTGCCTACTATTTTTATCAAATTTTACTATTTTTCTGACGAAATTAGGCACTACTTTTTTCTTTATACACATATTTATGAACCTTATGTCAGCTGCAATTTTTCTCCTTTTTTCTTGTAATTTTCCGAAAAGTTTTATATCGTGTTTGTTTTCAAAAGATAAAAGTCCAAATCCTACCTTATTTGTATCCATTTTCCCGTTGTTCCACACTTAACCTCAAATTGTTTATTCCTCAAGACTTGTTGGCCTATTAGTTATATGTGTTTGGAGGAATTTAGTAACAGTGACGTCAAAATTAATCTCAGAAACTATTTGTAGTTGGTTTATTAATACTCGTCACTTACTTGTTTATATTTATGAGAGACTAGTTTCAAAGGCATTCGCCTCCATTTTCAATCTCTTCCAAATGGCATCTGTTGTCTGCTCTCTCTCTCTCTCTCTGGTGGTGGAACTATGAACTTCTTTGTCAAATTATCTACTGGTGGGATTTCAAAGTTCATTAGTTCATCCATTAGTCGACAACAGCTGATGATATTAGGAAGGTCCTAACAAAATGTGTTCTAGGTAAATACTAGCAATAAATGGAGCACAGAGTACTAGTTTGACTCAAAATTATATTAATTTTGTGCTTCATTATATCATAGTCCTTACTCATTGGAATGTTGTAACTTATGTTCCGACTGGGATGAAACAATTATGTTTCTCTTTTATGTAATGAGTGAAATCAGACAGGTTGCAGCTGTCCTTAGGTTATGTCATAGACTGTAAAGTTCTCTTTAGTTGCAATTATTTTGTATAATCTGAGAACTCGAAAATGTTTTTGTCACAGTTTTGTAAGACCTACCTCAAAAACATTTTATTTTTTTATTTTTTAAGATTCCTCAAACCAGAACCTGGAATAAATATATTTTAAATTAATTTTTTGAATTATCTCATTCTTGTTCCCATTTTTTCTACATTAACAGTAATATCCATGTAAAATAGACAGACTAGAAAGCAGGATTCAGAGCAATCAAGAGAACATAAAATAGTATCTTCATAATTAAGACAATTATTTTGGACAAATACTTGAGCAATAAAAGGGAAAGGTTATACATAGCATTTATTGGTTTAGAGAAAGCATTTGTTACCATACGAAGAGAAGCATTATGGACCAATTTAGAAAGCAAAGAGTTAAGTACCATGAGAGTTAAAAACCTCTGAACGTGTCAGTCAGTCCTGTGTCAGTCTGCATCCTCTGTGCTCATCATCGACTGTTGCTATTATAAAAAGGCATGGATGAAACCATACAACATTTTTAAAACTACTTTGAAGGTTTTACTTACCAGCTTTATGAAAGGAGATGGTGAAACTGACCACCATCATTGTCCATACATTTTGACACCTTTTTAGGAAATATCCATCACTCGCCATAGTTCATGGTATGAAATGCTGGCAATTTCCTGGCAGATATTTTGTAATTCCATGTACTTTTCCTGCTCTTGCATATTTTCTAATACCATGTAGGAATAACTTAGCCATAAGAGAACATTTGGAAATTGGTTTGTTACTGTGTGTAACACTAAAAATGTTGATAAAAATTTTGACTGCAGACTGGAATTCAAACTTCTTCACACAGCACTTCTTCACAACTGAGCTACGAGAACCATTTAGTAACAGCTTAGCTGCAAGTGAGCAGTTGTAATTTATGCGTCTGATTGGAGGAATTTAGTGATGTCAAAATTTATTGGAAAAACTATTTGTGTTTGGTTTATTGACACTTCATCACTTACGTTTTTTATGACTAGTTTCGGAAGCCATTGCCTCTATTTTCAGCTTCTCTCCAACTAGTGTCTGTTGTCGTCTGCTCTCATCTCTCTGGCGGTGGAACTATGAACTTCGTTGTCAAATTATCTCCTGGTGGGATTTCAAAGTTCATTATGCGGTTGTTATTTTTCCATACAAATATATTCTCCCATGTTGTCAGTTTATTATGGTTTATCACTCCTTTTAAAACGTAAGAGACGAAGTGTCAATAAACGGACTACAAATGGTTTTTCTTATTAGTTCTAATTTAGTTCGTTACAGCATCTAACAAAGTAAAAAATTTGGAAATAAAAAGTGTGCCTACATGTTAGGGTTCAAATCATGAACCCTCGTCACAGCTTGCGTTTTGCCCCTGAGTTGCAAGAGCAGTTGATAGAAGTGCCTTGTATACAACATAAATATTGGTTCTGTTTAAATCGTGATTCCAGAGCTTTCCATTTTCTTGCATAGTCTCCAATACCATGTAGTGAATGGCTCAGCTGCAAGTTGGTTTTTAATACCTTGTCACCTACATTTTTAAATTATTCAAGTAAGTATATTACTATGTAAGTGATAAGGTGTTAAAGTGTCTACAAATAGTTTCTTCAATTAATTTTGACATCACTGTTACTAAATTTCTCCAATCACACATAATCTCCAAATTAGTTTTCATACCAACTAGTCGTGGAATAGCTGAGAGATACTGATCTTCAGAATGTGTACATTTACTTTCTTGAAAGATAGTGTTTACATATGTGCTGTAAGTCACCATTGGGGTTTGTGATCTTTTATTTGAGATTTCCTCATGCTGTACTGAAAATTTAATGTTCTTCTGGCATATTCCCATGGTAGCTCAGTAGTAGAGCAGTCCCACATAGTGCAGAAGATCCTTGGTTGATATCCCAGTTATGACATTGAATTTTTCAATTCTGATTCTGCCTTTCAGAGAAAATAAAATGTTATATGGAGCTGACATATGCGGAGTAGATGAAGCTTAAAAAAAGGTTGGGAAAATAAATGGATCCTTTTGCAAACTGGTTTTAGGTTTACTTATAGCATCATCTAATGGTGCAGCAGATCCCCTAGGAGCAGAATTATCACCGGTGATATAAAATGTGAAATTTTCAGTTTGAAATATGGTGATATTAAAAAAATGTTTCCGTATACAAAAGAGAAATAAGTGGAAAGAGTAATTTTCTTAAAAATCCAGGTAATATGGAACAGATAAGTATGGGAAGTACTTGGATAAATGTAGAATATCACATCAGAGGCTTTTGGAAAGAAGTACAATTAAGACTAAAAGATATTGACAGACAAGGCATCTTTGCTAGTATAGAAGTAAAAAGTTCCTTTAGGCTATATAAGGAAATAAAATCAATCTAGGGTAGGGAAAGTTATCTAGAGATATGTGATAAACTAGGAGAAAAGGACTCACATGGGCAAGAATAGGAGTCAAATGCTTGAAAGGCACAATATATCGAAATTTTGCTGTATTGGAACACCACAGTGAAGTGAAACATGTATTAAATTATAGATGTGTAAAAAGTACGACTCATCTATAATTTAATATATTGAAAGGCACAAGTCATTATGAAGTTATAGGAAAGTGTCCAATGTGTGTTGAAGTGGATATAGACTTTTACTATTATACTAAAGCTATGGAGGGAACAAACATGGTATCAAAATTCTTAAAGCTATCGTACTCTGTTTTTATCACACTATATCACTTGCATTTTAATTTCTGAGGAGCTAGTTTCAAGAGCTGTTTTCTTCCATTTTAAACCTCAAAGGTCCAACTGTTGTTGGCTGCAGTCTTCATTTTGGTGGTGGAGCTATGAGCTTTATCAATTATTGACTGGTGGGGTTTCAAAGTTTACTAATCGGTCTTTGTGCTTCCATAACAATGTTTGCCCATATTATGAATTTGTTATGGTTTATCACGACTTTTAATAATTTTGGATTTGGATCAAGGTTATGGTTTTCGTTCCAAAAAAGAAGTGATACTGCTGACTTGCCTTCCTATTTCAATTTGATGTTTCTAAAATGTTCTGTGACTCTTGTTTTTAGGTTTCTTTTAGTTTCCCATAGAATTTTTCAAATCCTTGCAATTTATTTGGTATATTCTGGATCTACTGATTGGTAAGATTTCATCTATTGTTTTTTAATTTAACAATGTTATTACTAAGTATCTATTTATAGGTGCCAAGATGATATTTTATTCTTTAAAGATCTTTTTTAATTTATTAAACATTTTTGGGTGATATGTGAATCCACGGAATAGCTGTTGCTTTCTTTTTCTTTGGTGAATGTTCTTGCTTCCTTAGTAGTTTTCTTTAGCTTAGCTTTTTTTAATTTCTTAAATACCAGGCTTTGTTGTATCCATTTTCTTCTGCTATGTGAAGTATGGCTTTTTGTTCTTTGTAGTATTTTACTTTATCCATGAGTATGTCTGCCTTGGTAGCATAGATGCTAGTGTGTCTGCCTCATACAAAGTGTGTTCAACTTATTACACCTATTTTTTCTTCAGGACTGGGACCAGAGAGAAACTTCTGGTGTGTGACAGATGGCAGCACTGTACAGTGCATAGAACTCTAATGGCAGCGACGAAAGTTAGGACTGTTTTTGATACTTAAAATGGTGACGTTTTCATTGCAAGAACGGCATATAATCATTCGTTTTCTCCATTTTAGTGATGTGACACATAGTGAAATTGGTCAGTTGAGTGAGGCATGTGATGATTGTACCATGGATGTGTCTAATGTGCGTTCCTGGGTGCGACAGTTCAATGAAGGCAGAACATCGTGTGACAACAAAACAAAACAGTCACAGCTTCACACCAACCGGTCTGACGACATGATCCAAGTGGTGAACATTGTTTTGGAGGATTGCCGATTGAGCGTTGCAGACATCGTCTCCAAAATTGGCATTTCCTTGGGATCTGTGCACATAATTCTGCATGAAGATCTGAAAATGCGAAAAGTGTCTCAGGTGGGTGCCACAAATGCTGACGGATGATCACAAGGCTGCACACATGGCAAATTGTCAGGCGATATTGACGCGTGAAGATGGCATGAATGTAACTTTCTTTCAATCGATTATGACAATGGATGAGACGTGGATGCCCTTTTTCAACAGTGAAACAATGCGCCAGTCAGCTTAATGGAACCACACAGACTCCCTGCCACCAAAAAAGTTTCGGGTGAGTGCCAGTGCTGACAAAATGATGGGGGCATCTTCTGGGACAGCAGTGGCATTCCAAAGGGCACTACTGTGACAGCTGCATCCTACCAAAATTTTTTCAAGAATAAACTCCTCCCAATATTGCATGAAAAACGGGCGGTAAAGGTTTCTTTCACCAAGACAACGCACCAGCTTATCAGGCGAATGCGACGCAGGAGTTTCTACGTGATATCAACTTTGAAGTGATTGCTCATGCTCCCTACTCACCTGACCTGGCTATTTTCCACGATGAAAGACAGTCTCTGTGGTCACAGATTTACTAGTCATGTGCTGCTATTGCGTCAGTGATTTTCCAGTGGTCAAAACACACTCGTAAAGAAGCGCTCCCAGCTATGGAATAATGGCATCGACATTGTGAAAAATGTGTACAGCTAGAGGGAGATTATGTTGAGAAGTGGCACTAGTATCACATTTTTCTTGTGATTACTTGTGAGAAAAAAAAAAAAGGTGTTATAACTTGAACACATCTCATATTAAAGAGGTCTCGAGTTTGAATCTCCGTCAGGGTGCATTATCTGTATAAGGTTTTCCCCAGGGTTTTCCCTTTTCCTGAAATGTGAATGTCTGGTAACTCTAAGCTCTATGGACCTTGCACTCATTTGAGCATCATTTCACCCATTTCGTTCACTGTCCGATATGACTTAATATTGGAGAACTAAAATTAAAAACAAAGCAAAACAAAACAATCCATGGGTATGTGGACTAGTTTGTGTGTAAGACTGTTTATTATTGCATGTTTATGTGTAATTGGGTTACACCCTATGAATTTTTATGTAATTTGCTGATCGTGTTGACTTCCTGTAAATTCAACTTTTATTTTTGTGTCGTACCATGATATTTAGGTCCAAGGAAGAGATTTGTCTATTGGCTTCCTTTTCTATTGTGAATTTCATCTATTTTTCCTGTAGATTAAGTAATTCTAATACATTGTCTAAATGTCTATTTGAAACAATTTCAAATATGTCATCAACATAATGGTACCAAACCTTGAAGATCCATGGAAAGCTATTTTTATGTGTTTTAAATGAACTCATAAATACATTTCCCAAAAAATGTGTAAGGGAATTGTCCATAGATAACCTTGATTTCTGCCTGTAGTATTTACTATTAAAGCTGAAGAAGTTTGGTTCAATGCATAGGTTTGTTGATGGGATGTATCGCTCTACTTCCACTGGTTCCATTTCTATTGTGACTTTGTGGGATGAAATTAAAAGTCCAGTTGCACAAACTCAAAAGTTTCTTTATTTCCACCGAATTCCAGTTGGTTCACTTACAAATCACAGCAGGATCACATATCACACACAATTATGTAACACTCCAATCATGTACAACTCATAATTACATGCAACTCTCTCTAGAGCTGACTGAAAACTCCTCTGATACACGTACGCAGTCTTCCAGTCCGTTTGCTAGCACTCTGCTCTTAATGGCTGCTCGCCAAGAACTGACTGACTCGACCACTGCAGCCCTTATATAGGAAGATTGCTGTTTCTGGAAGCTTCGCGGCTCGTAACATCATCCCGATTGTTCCAGACATCAGGGGGAGGTGAAAGAGACGGTACAGTGGCTAGTGATGCTTTTCCAACCATCCCTTCAGTGAACACCACAAGTTAAATGGGTAGGCGTGGCCTGAACGCCTACTGTCGCCCACCCAGCTGTCAGTCGGTCATGCCTTTCGATAATTGGGTGACACTGCTCCCTCCTCAAAGCTAGTCGTCCCGAACAGCACCATCGTAGCAGGCCAGGCCATCCAGGTGTACCACCAACATCTTTCCTCGGGGCACCTTCTGGATGCGGTAGACCACGCCGTTAATCCTCTTCACCCGGTACGGTCCTTGCCATGGCTCCTGAAGCTTCGGGCAGCGTCCCTTGGTCCGGGTAGGGCGGTACAACCAGACCAGGTCACCTTGCTGGAACCCTTGGCTGTTGGCTTGCCTGTGGTATCGGGTCTTCATGCGGTCGCTCACCTTCTGGATGTTCTGGCGAGCCATCTCGTGCATGTCGTGGAGGTGGTCCACCAGGTTCTCCACATACTCGGTCGCTGGCTGTTTCGCTTCCGGAGGGCTTCCGAAAGCCAGGTCACAAGGGAGGCGTACCTCTCGGCCGAACATTAAGCTGGCTGGCATCATCCCCGTGGTGTCGTGTGTTGACAAACGGTAGACCAGCAAGAACAGTGGCACCTTGACGTCCCAGTCTCGCTGATGGCTGGCCACGACCTTCCTCAGGTGTTCCTCTAAGATCTTGATGTATCTTTCAACAATGCCATCCGACTGGGCATGTAGAGGCGTCGTGCAGGTCTTTTTCAACCCAAGCCTTTGTAGTGCCTCCTTCAATAGGTTCGACTCAAAATTGGTACCCTGGTTGCTGTGGAGCTCCAACGACACCCCAAATCGGCAGAACACTTGCTCCACGAGGCAGTCTGTGATAGTCTTAGCCTCCTGGTTTGGGATGGCATACACCTCCGGCCACTTGGTGAAGTAGTCCACGTCCACCATCAGGTACTTGTTACCTCGGTCGGACATCGGGAATGGTCCAGCTATGTCTACGACGATCCGTTCGAATGGCGCTCCGACGTTGTACTGCTGCATGCGACCCCGGCTCCTAGTGTGGGAGCTGTGACTCGCTGCGCACACATGACATTGACGGCACCACCTCTCAGCATCTGCTCGGAGCCTCAGCCAGTAGTAGCGCTGCCGTAGTTTGTCAATCGTTCAGTTCGCTCCCATGTGTCCTCCTGAAGTACCGGCGTGCACTTCCTCCAAGACTTCCGGGACCTTCGGGGAAGTACCAACTGTTCACTCTGCGTCTTCCCATCGGGTGATTCTCATACCCGGAGCAGCACGCCCTCTCTGATCTTCAACGAGTCCCATTGGGCCCAGTACGACTTGTATGTGGCGCTCCTAGATGCGATGTCCTCCCAGGTTGGTCTTGTCCCTGCCTCCACTTCCCTCAAGAGTGGTCCAAGTCTGCGTCCGCCAGTTGCTCCCTCCTCAGGCCTGCGCTACCCCAGCCATCCGCAGGCACTGCCGTGACTACTCTGACAGCTGCGGCACGCTCCTTCTCTTCCACTCTTGTGCATTGGCCGCACTCCTCTGGACAGGGTCTTCGGGACATAGCGTCTGCGTTACCGTGGCGCTTCCCTCTGCGATATTCCGAGTTGAAGTCGTACTGCTGCAGCCTCTGGACCAAACGTGCTGTCTGTCCTTCAAGGTTTCTAAAGCTCGGTAGCCAGGTTAGGGCGGAATGGTCAGTCCTCAGATGGAATGGCTGACCATACAGGTATTTGTGGAAGTGCTCCAAGACCTTTACTACTACCAATAATTCTCGCCGGGTGACGCAGTTGTTCTTCTCTGCCTTGGATAGCGTCTTGCTGTAGTAGGCTATCACCCGCTCGTGGCCGTCCTGGACTTGGGATAGGATGCCTCCAATACAGTGGTCGCTGGCGTCGGTGTTACAATGAAGGCGCCACCTGGTTGTGGAAATCCCTAAAATTGGAGCACTGCACAGGGTCTTCCTCAGGTGCTGGAAAGCGTGTTCGGCGTCCTCTGTCCAAACATACGGCCGGTGTTCCTCTGTCAGGTGGTTGAAGGGTTTGGTGATGTTGGATAACCTCTTTATGAAGCGTCGGTAATAACTGCACAGCCCCAGGAAACTTTGCAACTCTTTCTTATTCTTTGGGCGAGGCCAATCTCACAGCTTGTGTCTTCTCCGGGTCTGTGGCCACTCCGGTTGCTGAGGCTATGTGGCCCAAGTAGTTCACTTCCGTGCGGAAGAGCTGGTACTTCTTCGCGTTCAGCTTCAAGTTGGTCGCCTGCAGTCTCTGTAGCACCTTACTCAGATTCCCGAGATGGTCTTCAAAGGTCTTACCGACGATGATGTCGTCCAGGTATAGCAGGCAGGCGTCGTAAGTCAGTCCTCTCATCACAGACTCCATGAGACGTTGGAAGGTAGCTGGTGCGTTGCAGAGACCAAATGGCATAACTGTGAACTGCCAAAGCCCTTGGCCTGTGGAGAATGCGGTCTTCTCCTTGTCTCTCGGGTCTAGAGCTACCTGCCAGTAGCCCGACTTCAGGTCCAGGGTCGAGAACCACAGTGCACCAGCTAGCGTGTCCAGGGTGTTGTCAATCCGGGGTAAGGGAAACAGTCCTTCCGGGTGACAGCGTTCAGCTTCTGTAGTCCACGCAGAAGCGTAGCTCACCGTTATTATTCGTCACCAAGACTACTGTGCAACACCAAGGGCTGTCCGACTCTTCAATCACTCTTCTGGATCTCATGTCCTCCAGCATGGCTCGTACCGCCCCTTGCTTCGCCAGCGAAACGTGTGTAGGTGATTGCCGAATAGGCCGGGCGTCTCCGGTGTCGATGCAGTGAAGCACTTTGTCCGTGCGGCCGTAGTCGCTGTTGCCTTGGCTGAAGACGCACTGGTATCGTCTCAGCAGTTGCCGAACTTTCTCCAGTTGCTCTGCGGTCAGGTGGTCGGCCGCCCTCTCCAGTAGGCGTTCTAGCTGGGGCCCCAGGTGTTGTGTCGGCACCAGCCCCTGTGTCTTGTCGATTGCTGTTACGCTTACCACGGGCTCGCACGTTCCCAACTCCGTCCCGGTCTGGACGTCGTGATCGGTGTCCGTTGGATTTAGCAGTCTCACTGGCACCTACTCTCGGCACGGCAACAATGTCCTGGCTACACAGTCCGTGTACAGGCGTCTCCTGGTCCAGCATCATGTTCTTGGTTCTCTGGCCTTCCAGTCGCGCCGTCACCACCACCTTGCTCCTCGCGGGGACAATCACGTCTTCGTTCAAGACGACCCTGCAGATTCCAAGGCACTCTTCGGGTTGACTGGTATAACCTCTTCTCCATGGAGCCGTAGGACCTTCCTGCCGACGTCGACCGTCGTCTCGTGCCTCCTGAGGACATACAGTCCCAGAATTACCTCAGCCACCTTCGCGACGAACACCTACAGACGCACGGCACTTCATCCCAAGGTCAGCTTCAGCAGAGCCTCCTTCTCCACAGGCAATGTGTCGGCCGATGCCGTCATCAGCTGGTATGGTCGGCTCGGCTTCCTTGACGGCAAATGGCCACGCCGTGGCTCAGTGGTTAGACCGCTTGGCTCTCACTAAGGCGGCCCGGGTTCGATCCCAGGTGACCGCAAAGTGAGATTTGTGGTGGACAACACGGCGTTGGGGTGGGTTTTCTCCGGGACCTCCGGTTTCCCCCGCCATCTCATTCCACCGATGCTCCATCTTCATCTCATGCATCATCAGTGTCACCGCCTGCGGTGCCGTATGTAGTAAAAGCGGGCGTTAAACACTACACATTCACATTCATTCGACGGCAAACCCTTGGCTATGTCAGGTCTGATGACGGTCACGGCTGCCCCGGTGTCCACCTGCACGCGGAACGTCTTCCCTCTCACCCAGCCGTCCGCGATGAGGCTGTCATCCATCCGCCGGCTGACCTCGCGCAGTGTCACTCGAGGAGATGGTGTGGACGGCGCCGACGTGCTCCTCGCCACGCCGGTCCTTACTCGTTCTTCCGGCTGCTTTTCCTGGTGTCGGCAGTCTCTCTGTAGATGTCCCGGCTGTCCACACCCCCAACACACACCAGTATTTCTTCGCCGGTGTCCCTCGACTGGCCTACTGTCTCCAGTGTAGCGGACACTCCTCGTTCTCGACGTCGGGGTATCCGTCACCTAGGCCGCCTCCAACCTCAATGTTGCCGTTAACGCCTCGTTAATGGTTTTGTAGTTGCCGAGAATTAGGCGCTGCCGTATCTCGGCGTCTCGTACCCCGTCAACGAAGTTGCAGGCGGCTTCCCGGTATACGAACTCCGGCGGAAGGTCAACCAAGGCCTTGCTAGCCAGCTGCTCAATCGCCAGGGCGAACTCCTGCAGCTTCTTCCCTGGCTGTTGCGACCTTGTCTCCAACTGACTGCGGTAGGCTGCGGCTAGGCGGTGGTTCCCGAAACGGTTCTCCAGGGCCTCCCAGATATCCTTGGGAGCCGCCACTGTCTGGACCAGCCGCCACTGTCTGGACCGCGTTTAGGACTTCCGCGACCCGTCCCTGGAGGCTGGCTATTAGCTGTGCGGCCTCTTCCTCCGGTGACCACTTGTTATGCCTGGCCACCGTGTCGAACCGGCGGAGGAAGACGAACGTTGACGCGCCGTCGTATTTCGGAGGTTTGACGCGCGGCGATGTGGTGTCGTGTCCCGGCGAGTCGGCCCTCGAGTGCTTCAACCTCCTTCCGACGATGTCTTCTACCATGGCGTTCAGGGACTTTGTGTTGCTGTCGGCTTTTCCCTCCAGGATGTTTACTTGGTTCGCAAGGTCTTCGACGTCTTCCACCATGGCGGTCAGGGACTTGGCGTTGCTGTCGGCCTTTTCCTCTAGGTCATTGAAGCGGTTCGCCAGTTCTTCGACGCGCTCGTCCTCTTGGCCCCTCCGCTTGCCCAGCTCCGTCACGTCATCCCTCACGCTGGCCAACTGTTCTTAAAATTTGGCGGCAAGAGCCTCATTCGCCACCTTCATTTTCGTGGTCAGTTCGGCCATCTTTGCAGTCAAATTGTGACTGTCAGATTGTCTCCAACTTTGCGGTCAGGTTACTATTTGCCGCCTCCGTCTTCGCTGTTAATTGGTTTATCTTCTCCAAAATCTTTTCCAATGCCGATTCCATGGCCGTTATCCCATTTCTGACACCTGTTGTGACTTTGTGGGTTCGTGACATTAAAAGTCCAGTTGCACAAACTCAAAATGTTCTTTATTTCCACCGAATTACAGTTGGTTCACTTACAAATCACAGCAGGATCACATATCACACACAATTATGTAACACGCTAATTACGTACAACTCACAATTACATGCAACTCTCTCTAGAGCTGACTGAAAACTCCTCTGATACACGTATGCAGTCTTCCAGTCCGTTCGCTAGCACTGCGCTCTTAACGGCTGCTCGCCAAGAACTGACTGACTCATCCACTGCAGCCGTTATATAGGAAGATCGCTGTTTCTGGAAGCTTCGCGGCTCGCAACATCATCCCGATTGTTCCAGACGTCAGGGGGAGGGGAAAGAGACGGTACAGTGGCTAGTGATGCTTTTCCAACCATCCCCTCAGTGAACGCCACAAGATAAATGGGTAGGCGTGGACTGAATGCCTCTTGTCGCCTACCCAGCTGCCAGTCGGTCGTGCCTTCCGATAATTGGGTGACACTATTGTAGTTAGCCATTTTGTTAAGTGTGTGTAGTTTTTCTATTCTAATGGTTATGAATAAGGATGTGACATCAAATGAAACCAATTTGTCAATTTTGTCTAACTTTATGCCTTTTAATGTTTCCTACTAAGTATAAAGAATTTTTCAAATTTGCAATTTGAAACCTTGGGAAACTATTAAATTTGTTTAATAACCGTTCATCTAAATTGTATTTGGAGGTGTTTATGCTACTAGTAACAGGTTTTCCTGTTTCGTGTTTATTTTTGGTAACTCGTAGTTTTTTGGTAATGTTAGATTATGTACTTTAATGTAGTGTAATTCTTTCTTATTGATTAATTTACTTTCATAAGGCTTTGCGGTTGATCAGCCATACGAGGTTTACTATCTTTTGCAGTTTTATTTGTAGATTCAATGCATTAATTTAATGGGTTGGTTTCTACTTTTATGTAACTACAATCCTGTGATAGGTCTTCCATCCTCTTTGTGAATTCTGCTTTCTCCAAAATTAATAGTTTATTCCCATTATCTGCTTTAGTTTATATGACTTGTTGGCTTATTAAGTGATCTTATGATGTGGTTAAATTAAAATCAGTTTTCTTTTCATTCCTGATCTGGAGCATTTATTTTTCACTGTTTTTTTAGTTTCATCATTTAACTTTCGTGGAACAATTTGAATGTCTGCTATGTAGTCGTCTACTTGTTTGGAGTAGCCCACACATGTTATTAAGCCTTGGTTAAATATGTTTAACTCTGGCATTGTGAAAGTTAGATTATACAGTTTAACTGACTTGGCTGTTGATTTATTTTGCTGAGATGTTAGGTTATGTTTTGGTTCCTTGGTTGGTTTTTTGAAATGTTTGTTTCTCTGCATACATTGTCAGGTTTTTTTTTTTTTTTTTTTTTTTTTTTTTTTTTTTTTTTTTTTTTTTTTTTTTTTTTAATTTCACCCAAATTAAGTTTCCTAATGTTTACTAAGTTTCTGATGAAGTAGATACAGCTTCATCTGTAAATTATTCCTATTTTTGTAGTGTTTATTCTTTTTGATTTCCAAATCTTTTTTTCTGCTGTGATCAAATTTTACTATTCTTCTCACAAAATTAGGCACTACTTTTTTGTGACACACATGTTAATAAATCATATATTGGCTGCAATTCTCCTTCCTTTTTCTTGTAATTTAGTAGAACATTTGCCTATCTTGTTTTGTACTAATGAAAGGTTTGTTTCATAAACTCACTTACCCATTAATTTTTTAGGATTTTTGGGAGCTGTTGCTTTCATTTTTAACCACAAAGGTCCAACTGTCGTCTGTTGTTGCCTCCAGTTTTCTCTCTGGTGGTGGAACTGAGAACATCTTTATCAAATTGTCGACTGGTGGGGTTTCAAAGCTTATTACTTGGTCTTTATATTTCCATATTAAGATGTTTTCCCAGTGTTAGTTTATGATTTATCATATTTTAATAATTTTGGATTTTGTTCATGGTTATGGTTTCCATTCCAAAAGTAAAGAGACACAATGTAATTTGGGAAACTGACAATCCTCATGAACTTGTGTGGTTCCCCTAAATTAAATGTTTTATATGCCATTTCTCATGCAATATTAATGGACTTTTTTCCCTAATTGGAGATATTAAGAAAGGATTTTTCTTTGGTATGCTGGAACACAGGTCCTCCCACAGTTTAATATTAGTGCATTCTTCATTCTTCCTCCTGTTTTTACAGTGTGTGGTATATTATAACAGTGATGGAAGAGCTGTGCATCTGTGTGGTTTAGTCTCCACCGTTAACACATTCTCCCAGTTTGACTCTATGTGATTTCTTCAAATGGAATTTTATGAAAGATCATGCTTACATTTTACAACTTCATATAATACTGAATGACCTGTGTTGGTGCATCAGAGCAGCCATTGTTGGAATTGACTGTGGTATTAGGGTTTGGCAGGATATTGAATCAGTTTGATGTATGTTATGTTACACAGGAGCTTCTTTGTAATTTTCTGTCAACAACAATTTACTTTTTAAACATGTGTTATACAATATATGTTTGTTAGATTTCACACAGAAAATGTCTGAGATAGAGTTAATAATTTTGATTTGCTCTGTGCCAAGATTATATGGCAGAAGTGTTGCTACATTGAAATAATGAATACAGTTATAGTAGTCGTTTGCTAATGATGTGACAAATACAATTATTTCAGTAGTTCATACTGCAGCTAAATTGCCACTTTTGAAATAGTTACATATGCAACTCGCACATAACTCTGAGAATTGTGGGAAGAGTAAATACTGAAAACGTAAGTGAAGAGAGAACAAGATAATTAAGATGCTTGCAAACACTATGTATTTTCAGCTTACATTACTTTTGGCAAACTATAGCACATGCAAGCAAAAATATAGCTGAAGTAACCATTGTGTTCATGACCTAATGTGTTTTACCTAATAGTTAAATTAGAATATAGAAGCAAATTTATGCAAAACCTTTCCTTAAATTAGGAAGTGAGTGTCCAAAATCAGAATCCCAGAAGACTTGTATTATGTTGCTGTTTTTTCTTTTCCTTCTCTGAGCAGTGACTTCAATAGAATGCTTTATAAGATGAAAAATTTGCGCTATGTAAGAGTCAATCTTTGCTTGTTAGCAAACAATGTATATATTTTATTATGAATTGCACATTGTGCATTTAGCCATTAGCTTAAGCTGCCAACTGGGAATGTTCCATTTAGTGGATTCAACCATAAAATATTTGCTGACTGAATACAAAATGAATATTTTAGCCATCCAAGGGTAATTCAATAATGTCTTCGTTTAATTTCAGAATTTTTTGAATCGCTGCCTGGAAGTTGATGTTGACAAAAGAGCTACTGCAGATGAGCTGCTTAAGCATCCTTTCTTGGAAAATTGCAGTAATTTATCTACATTAACTCCACTTATTCGTGCTGCACACAAAATATTAAGAAAAGAATTATGATAATGACAGTACAACAGCAGTATGTATTTTAATGTATTTGCCAGGTGCTTAAGAATAAAAACAAATGTAATCTTAGGCTGAATTTATAATAGATTAAATAAAAATGATAATGAGGTAGTGGTTTTAAAATCAGCCAAAGATATACTTTGTGTAGAGTTTGTCAAGTATTATGTACAGATATGTTCATTTTCATGAGCTCAGTTGTTGTTTTATTTTTTGCTCATGTGCAAAGCTATTTTTTTAAAATCATTAAGATGTGTGTGGAGAAAAAAGATCAAAATTACATGTTATAGTATTTATTCTCTGTTTTGAAACTGAAATGTTATATGTAAAACATTAACTTGCAAAGGGGTATGTGCTTCAAACTAGACATCCAAATAAGTGTCATTTTACAATAGACATGTGTTACAGTTAGTAACAATATGAGTTATACTGTTTTCCCACTAAAATGTATATACTTTTATTTGTATACATTGTAAGACCTTTTCAAGAATGTAATAAGTAATGTCATAGTCAAAATTTGGTATTTTCCCTGCTTTATTTCCAAATTGTTCAAAATATTTGCTCACTTTATTATTGTTAGTTCCTTATTTATTTAAGACTGAATATTTGATTCACATTGTATCAGAATGGCATTTAATGGTGACTTATATCTTCTTAATTAAAACAGGTGCACTAAAAACAAGTGTAATACATTCCTCCTGCAGTTATTTCTGCATACATTTAACACATTTTGAATGTATCATCCGATATTTTATGTTTTACATGTATTTTCTATTCCCTAGCCTGCAGCAATTTCATTCTCTTAGTTACTGTTATGCTTGCCACCAGTTATTGATTTTTAGAATAGTATTCAGGAGGAAATCGGAATAAGATTTACATTTTCTTAAATGATCTGTATTGGTACCAAATGGTCTTCAAAAGCTGGAGATAATTGATTTAACAGCTTGAATATAGTGTACTATATTAGAAATATATTGTTATCAGTAAAACGTGAAATATAGGAAAGTTGGTAATGCTTGCATAAATTTTAATGTAGCACATGCATTTAATTACTTATAGAGTTACCATTTGTTTAAATGAGAAGAGAAAGTGTGCTTTAGAAAAAAGAATAGGTGCTTTCTTTGATGTTATAATTCTGTTCTTTAACAGACCTTGTTGTTGGTGAACTGTACTAAAGGCTGCAATGTATAATAAGTTCCAAACATTACTTTGGAACTTGTGCATTTAATAAGAATATCAACCTCTCTAAATTTCTTACTAGTATAATGTATGGCATTTCAGCAGCAGGTATCAAAGTTTTGTGCTGTTAGTTCAGACTAGATTAGTACCTCAAGGTCTATGATTGTAAACATACTAGTTTGTAAATCCTTTCATGGAAGTGTTGAAAACAGTGTTGTATAAATTAAATTTATTGGGAGTCGATTAATGACACTAAACAACACTTACTTTTAAATTTTCCCGGAACTAGTTTCAGAGGCCTTCCCTCTATCCTCAGCCGGACATCAACTGGTTCTCATTGGTGTAGCTGGCAATATTTTGTCATCAGTCTCCTCTGGTGGCAGTTCGAGGAACTTGCTGAACAAATCTTTCTGGGGGATGTAAAAATTGAATACTTTGTTCCTATTTTTTGAAATGAAGATTTGTTCCCATGTGGACAGTTCTTGTTTTTCTGTTGTATGTTTTAGTAATTTTGGTTCTGGATTTATGTTATGATTTTTTTTTTTTTTTTTTTTTTTTTTTTTTCAAAAAATGCGTTGCAACTGCTGATTTTTCTAATTGTTTATATTTTATGTTCCTAAAGTGTTCCTTGCTCTTGTTTCTAAATTTCTTTTGGTTTTTCCAATATAAATTTGACTACAGTCACTGCATTCAATTTGGTATATACCAGATTTTTTGTTAGATGGAATGGAATCTTTGATGTTTGTGCAAATTAGGTTTTTTAAGGAGTAATGGTTCACTGGTGCTAGTTGAATGTTTTGTTTCTTGAAGACTTTTTTGAATTTATCAAAGGCCCATGGATGGTAAGTGAATTTTTTGAAGATCATTTTAGTTTCTGTAGCTGAGAGGGTTGTGGTTTCCTTTAGTAGTTTCTTCTTTTTTGCTAAGTTCACTTTTTTGTCTACTAGTGATTTGGGAAAGTCATTTTTCTGTGCTATTTCAATAATTTTGTTGTATTCTTCTGCTGTGAAAGGGATGTTGACCAGTCTGTGTGCTAAACTATTAAAGATTGCCTGTTTGTGGGATCTTGGATTGTAGCCATTAGCTTTTATGTAGTTGTCTGTCTGTCATAAAAGCTAATGGCTACAATCCAAGATCCCACAAACAGGCAATCTTTAATAGTTTAGCACACAGACTGGTCAACATCCCTCTCACAGCAGAAGAATACAAAATAGAATACAACAAAATTATTGAAATAGCACAGAAAAATGACTTTCCCAAATCACTAGTAGACAAAAAAGTGAACTTAGCAAAAAAGAAGAAACTACTAAAGGAAACCACAACCCTCTCAGCTACAGAAACTAAAATGATCTTCAAAAAATTCACTTACCATCCATGGGCCTTTGATAAATTCAAAAAAGTCTTCAAGAAACAAAACATTCAACTAGCACCAGTGAAACATTATTCCTTAAAAAACCTAATTTGCTCAAACATCAAAGATTCCATTCCATCTAACAAAAAATCTGGTATATACCAAATTGAATGCTGTGACTGTAGTCAAATTTATATTGGAAAAACCAAAAGAAATTTAGAAACAAGAGCAAGGAACACTTTAGGAACATAAAATACAAACAATTAGAAAAATCAGTAGTTGCAACGCATTTTTGGCAAAAAACCACAACATAAATCCAGAACCAAAATTACTAAAACATACAACAGGAAAACAAGAACTATCCACACGGGAACAAATCTTCATTTCAAAAAATAGGAACAAAGTATTCAATTTCGACATCCCCCAGAAAGATTTGTTCAGCAAGTTCCTTGAACTGCCACCAGAGGAGACTGATGACAAAATATTGCCAGCTACACCAATGAGAACCAGTTGATGTCCGGCTGAGGATAGAGGGAAGGCCTCTGAAACTAGTTCTGGGAAAATTTAAAAGTAAGTGTTGTTTAGTGTCATTAATCGACTCCTAATAAAATTAATTAATACTAGTTTGTGTCGAGCAACACAAAACTTAAGTTAAGCATTTGTGTTTTGGAAATCATGTTTTATACATTGTTCATCATCAGAGCAGTTCTGTTTCATGGCACATTTGCAATGTTTCAGACTCATATAATTTGAAATTCTATTATTTTTATGATAATGATATTTGATTTCAGTATAATGCTACTATTATATAAAAGTAACATATTTTTGGAACAAAATAAAACATGCTTTTCACATTTGGATATACCATGTTACCTTCCAAACAATACTCTAAAATCCAGTTATGATGAAAGAATGTATAATTGATTCACTAAAAAACACACAGTATTATCCTGCATTTATGTTCCCATCTTTTATATTTTTCCTTTGTGACATTCTTGGTGACACTTTTTGTTGGTCCTCTCAGATTTTCTATCTACACAATCTATTAAAATGCTCAGGTTTACATTTTTTAAATATATTTCCTGTTAAACTAAAAACTATTTGTAGTCGGTTTATTGACACTTGTCACTTACTTTTCTTATATTATTGAGGGACTAGTTTCAAAGGCTATTGCCTCCATTTTAAACCTCTCTCCAACTAGCGTCTGTTGTTTGCTCTCCTTTCTCTGGTGGTGGAACTATAAACTTATTTGTCAAATTATCTACTGGTGTGACGTCACTGTTACTAATTTCCTCCAGACACATATTTCCTGTTGTTTACGTCATGACAGGCAGTTTGAGCAAGAAAAACATCAAAGTAAATTGACCAGTCAAAAACACCTTCAGCACAAAGCTTATGCATTCCCCTGTGGCCAGGCATGTAATGACAAACTATATTGGCATTTTCCATAGAGAGGCAACATTTCCATTAATTGCAACTGTGTGGGAAGAACTTTAAACAGTTTTATTAAGCTCCTGATTATGCTCAAGTTTTTCGTTTGGCTCCCCTATCTTTATCACTATTCTATTTTTGGACATAGTTAAATATTCATTAAAAGTATTAATACAGTTGCAAATGATCACAGCATATGCACAGATACGCAGACTCAAATACATGTAAATACAAGGCTAATAAGTATTAAAATTGCATATTAAACAAAAGATTGTGACAGATAACCAGTTACTAAAATTAGGCAAATGAGTCATTCTTGTATATACTTTTCTCCACTTTTAAGTCGTAGTAAGTGGAGAAAAGTATATACAAGATGGGCTCATATGCCTAATTTTAGTAACAATGGCACTCCACTTTCTGAAATACTTCTTTTTATTCTAGATAACCAGTTGCTTGAATCAGATAACGATGTTTGTAAAATCAACAAGAAAATGTAAAAATAAATGACTAATGAAGCAATAAGAAAAACCTATTAAAAAAAAAAAAAAAAAAAAAAAAAAAAAAGAGAGAGATTAATCTTCAATAACTTTAACTGCAGCAAGAGAATCAGCAATCATGAAGTGAAAAATTTTAGTGTAACACAGATTTGCTTAATAAGTTCATGTCAGTGCACTAATTAGTGACTTTTAAGAAAGTGGTTGACATTTTGCTAACTACAGGGCACAAACTTTTAAATGAATAAGAGGTTTTGGAACCATCATAGTGGTCATCACAAGTAGATAGATCAATTTAATTTGATTTATGCAGTGCTAAGAAAATACATCTTGGGCTACGCCTAAGTTGGGCCCTGGCCCTTTTGTAATTAGGGCAGCACTTCACTGCATTAACATGCTTGGTGTGTGTTTGTTCCTTTCTGTTCCCTACTGTTTTCTTTTAGTAGTCTATCTTGAATCTGTTCATCACTATTTATAAGTTTAGTCTTTGTCTGGCATCTTATTACTATCATTGCACAAATATAAATATTTGTAACAAAGGCTTCACTTATCTTTTGAAAGTAATGAGCCAGTATTCAAACACAAACATCACTTAAATTATCCTTACTTGGACATGTTTCAGAGAACGGTTTGTCCCCATCGTCAGCAGTTATCCGACGGATTACTTTCAAATGTTAAATGCATCACTGTTTCTAACCTTTTGCTTCAAATAATTCACTTATCTTATTACTATCATTTCACAAGACCTATTTTCTTACCTCATTTTTTTTTATATTTCACACTTGTATATCTCTCCTTTCATTACACCTTTACCCTCATCCCTGTACACTTCCCATTAGACCATCTGTCTAATCTTAAAGTCACAAAGGCCGCGCCGTGGCTCAGTGGTTAGACCGCTTGGCTCTCACCAGGGCGGTTCGGGTTCAATCCCAGGCAACCGCAAAGTGAGATTTGTGTTGGAAAACACAGCGCTGGGGCGGGTTTTCTCCAGGACCTCTGGTTTCGCCCACCATCTCATTCCACTGGTGCTCCATCTTCATCTCGTGTATCATCAGTGTCCCCGCCTGCGGTGCTGTATGTAGTAAAAGCGGGCATTAAACACCACACATTAAAGTCACAAATGTTCATATCCTCACTGTGTTGAGCATAATTAGCTATACTCCTCCACATGTGCTACTAAAAGTAACTTTCCTGTCAACACCAACCCCAAGAATTTTTCATAATAACAAATGCAGTGTTCTCACAAAGCTGTACTAATTTATTTTCCTCCTCATTTACTGTCTTATCCTCAATCAATTTTCCCCCATTTTTTATTAGTTTCATCACTTGATTTTCACCTCAAACACTTATTTCTGTAATTTCTAATTCTCCTAATCTTACATTTAAATCACCTAACATCACAAAGTTGTAAAAACTCAAAATTCACAAACTATACCCTTTATTTATCCTATGCAATCCAAGTGAAATTTGTAAGCTTCTAGTTTTCTCTTAATTCTAAGTTTCTTGCCCCCTATCACTAGGTAAAGCTGTTACAGTTCCATATGCCTCCCTACCTTTCTGCAAATCATTATCCTCAACACTCTTTCTAACCTCAATAAACCCCCATTAGGGTTAAAATAATACTATATGTGCTGGATTCAACTTTCCCTGCTCCATGCCATTCATCTAACCTTGACCCACTTTCTCTTGCCAGCTTTGCTGCCAATAGCAGCAGTCTTCTGTGTTCCCTCTGATCTCGCTATCTTCAACCTTTGAACCAGTTCTTTCTTCAAATTTCTCTGATCCACCAATAAACCTTTGTTCACAAAAATTCCTGTGCCCTTTAATTTCTTTGATCTGCTTTAAATTTATGTCCAATTTATGTTGCAAATCTACCCACAATCAGCATTTTATCACTTCTGCCCACACGATAAACCTCAGTTATCTCCCAACCATTAAGCTCCATCTGCATTTTCTCTTGCAAAATCTGACCTGAAGTGGTCATGCTCCTCTTCTTTCTTCCAGCCTCAGCTATTAGCAAATTATTCCTCCATTGTTTCTTTTCTACATTCTCAAACCTTCTTTGAATATCTTGAACCTCCCTGTTTATTCCTTATATTTCACTCTTTAATTCCTCTATAATTTCTTTTCTTGCCACCATCATTGTTTCCCAATCTTTCTTCCATACCCTGCACCTTCTTCCAGATTTCTCTCAACATCTCATGCTTCCTGTTAGGGCCAGTATTAATTTCAAATACTTTAATAATTACTAGTATACTAGTCAAACTTAAAAGAGGGAAAGTATTCTACAGCCCTCATTTTTGAACCTTTTTCTTTTTTCATATTTCCTTCACATTAAGGAAGTAGAGTGGAAATGATCCAAAAGTGGAAAATTAGAAATAGAGAATAGAAGCAGTAGCAACACGACAAAGCTCCCAAGGTTTTGCTTGCCTTTGGAGCCTAATTACAAGCTCATCCCATGTAAACAGGAGGCCTTTACCCTTATGGGCTAAGTTTATTATTATTATTATTTCTCAATTTTTTTTTGTCATAATTTACGTCCTCCACTGAGGAATGGAATGGAATGGGTGAAATGATGCTCGAATGAGCCCAGGGTTCATGGAGTTTAGAGTTACCCGACATTCGTCTTTTAGGATAAGCGAAAACCCCGGAAAAACCTTATCCAGGTAACTCACCCTGACTGAGATTCGAACTCGGGACCTCTTGAACATGAGGCAGACATGCTACCATCTATGCTACTGAGGTGGGCTTATTTCTCAATGCTGCTTCCTATTGCTATTTAGACCCTTCTTGCATCTAAACCTGAAGTCTCCAAAAAACACAACCTCTCTCCTTCACTACTAAGTTAGCACTCCAGAAGGATCAAATAGAGCTGATATTTCCATAGGAATGGTAGATGCAAGGAATCATTGCAGTGAATGATGCTGCAACTATTGCTGAGTAAAGATGTGTGATGGAATTCGTTGCAAAACGAAAGAGCTGAATCCACCATTAGTGGAAGAAGATGTGAAAGTAAAGTGATGCCTACCAGTGATGTGGCATAAGCAGCAGTAAAAGTTTTGCATAAATATTTGTCATCTCTTACTGGGGGTGAAAATAATAATGAAAATTTATATTAACTTAAACAAAATGCCCATACAGAAATCCATTTTGGATCATTTTAGTATATTAAAGTTTAAACGTTTCATGCAGAGAAAGAATATTTATTGCATTTTAAGTAATTCCATACCCATACTGCAAAAGGTAACCAAATAAAAGGAATGTAGATATTTCAGAATACTTAAACACCTTTCTGCTATCCACTGAATAATAAATACTAAGAATAACAAAAAAATCTATAATATTAATGTACATTTGTGAAATGTTAAGCTCTTTCTTTAGGCATTTTTACCTATGGAAGTAGTTTCTCATTACTTGCACTTTCCCTCTATTTACACTGCCATTCCCATGGCCCCTTAAAATGTGCAAAAGCTGTGTAATGCTGTAATTTGTGTTGGAGTTACAGACTAAAGTTCCATTACAAAGACATTAAAGGACATAGAATTCTAAATAATTTGCTCCTGGTATATTTAACTAATTGCTAGATGAGGTATTAATGTAATATGTTAAAAGTTAAGTCTCCAAGATTAACATAATTTAAACATTCCAGGATTATATTCTGTACATCTAGGGAGTCAAATAACATAACTTATAAACTATTAAAATATACTTCTGTTTTGAACTATTGCAAGTGAATTCTAACATCCTTTAAGAAATATCAAGCAGAGAGAGAGAGCTTTAATATATTGACTTACAAAGAGTAATGGAACATTTTTATAGGTAAACCAAAATATTTCTACTTAACTATAATGTTCTGCGAAACATCAGCTTATGAAAGTATCTGAACTGTAACATTCAATGCCATAGCCAATGCATTGAAGTTTTCAGTTCATAGTTTTCCTACACATGGTTTGTATGTATTAGAACAATCAATTATTGATTGGCCTTATAAATGGATATTATCAGATTATATTTTAATATATTAATCTAAAACCTTTGTATGTATTATGTAATGTTTTGGTTGGTTAGAATCAAGGAAAATAATTATTATTCACAATTGAAAGAGAAAATTTAACTCATTCATGTAATATAATGATGAATAAAGGATTTTAAATAAATTTATCATACATTATAAAGGCAAGTTCTCGATGTTAACTAACATATGTGTTATATCAGTAGGAGTTTGCTCCAAGCATTTTTGCCCAGGTGTTATTGATGTGCCTTTCACTCAAATCTCTTGAAATACACATAAAAGTTTTACCAGATTAAAGTATCATTGAATAGTTAACTTAAAATATACTGTGTTCTATCTAATTTTAAACTGGTAAAAATAAAAAATGTGTACATTCCTTTTAAATATCTATGAAATTAAAAATATAGATGTATTTACTTATTTCTATAATAATACTGTACAAAAAATCTTACAATTTTCATATACTTAACTTTGAGTTGCTATTCTACCATGCATTTTAACACCGTGTTCTTTTTATGCATGATGGACCTTAACATAATTCATATTACCTTGGTATTAATATTTTAACAAACATAATTTACATACACTTACACATTTTTACAGTCTTTGCCTTGTACCATCTGATTTTAATAGTATGCATGATGAACTTTACCACAGTTTATATTGCTTTATTTTCCTAAACCATTTGCTTCTTATTCTCCCCATAAATTCTCCTATCATTTTTATATCCCCCTCCTTTTGTACTCTCATTATTTTGACTTTTAGCACTTCTTTGTTAACACTCCCATTTTTTTGTGTATAAACTGATCCCTCCATAGTTTCGTCTCTTCACAATCCAGTATATAAAGTAATTCATTATCTACCTCCCCACAGAGAGGACAGCTATCCAAATTCCCTTCCTTCCTAACCTATTACAAACCTCAACATACTTCTCCCTTCCCCATTCAACTTTTAATTGTTCCACTCTGTTCCTCACTTCTTTCCAAAAACCTTTAATCAACCCCTCCCTCTCCTCCCATATATTCCCCATTCCAATTTCCTGAAAAGTTCACCTTACTCCCTGAGCCCAGTTCACCTCAGCACAGGCCACTGGCTCAGTGGTTAGACCGCTTGGCTCTCACCAAGGCAGCCTGGGTGAGATTTGTGGTGGACAACACGGCGTTGGTGCGGGTTTTCTCCGGGACCTGCGGTTTCCCCCGCCATCTCATTCCACCGGTGCTCCATCTTCATCTCATGCATCATCAATGTCACCGCCTGCGGTGCCGTATGTAGTAAAAGCGGGTGTTAAACACTACACTACACTACACTACATACCTCAGCACTAGATTTCTCTTGGATTACTAAACATTGCCTCAATAAATTCTACTCATCAAACGATCTTAATCTGTACCAATATTTAAATATCCTTTCTACTATCAAACTCTTACTACCTACTCATCCCAACTCCATCATTGCTGCTCCATTGGGTAATACAATAGATGAGACCCAGTGTACTTTTACAAAACAATCTATGTACTTTATCAATCATGTCCCATCCTTTATCACTTCCCCAAATCTCCGACCCATAGGCCATTTTTGCTTCGACTACCGTTTTGTAAATCCTTTTCAACCATTTAATATTTATGTCTGGTATTTTCTATAGACACGTTCTTATGACTGTCATTGTCGATTTTTCCTTAGCCAGTACATTCTTATGATTATTCCATCTCCCATTGCTACTTATTCTCACTCCTAGATAATCATATTTATTTACTATTTACAACTCTTCCCCTTCGATATACCATTTTCCTCCTTCTTCCTTTTATAACCTTTTTTAAATACCATTATTCTTGACTTTTTAAAATTTATTCTTAAACCCCATTTCTTGCAGAATGAATGTATAATATGCAGCACTCTTGTTAAACCTCCTATAGAAATAGAACCTACCACTAGATCATCTGCAAAGAATAGCCCTGGTATCTCTCTATTATTTACTGTAGGTAAATATAAGTTTTCCTAATTCACCTCTTCCAGAATATTGTCAATAAATAAATTGTAATTGTAATAAATACAACTCATCTAAAAATTAATAAATTAAATAATATTGGACTGAGTTTACAACCTTGTCTTAATCCTCTATTGCTTGCAATTTTTCCCGTAATTTTATCATTGCTCAGCCTAATAGAAAAATTATTATTCATATATATATATATATATATTTTGTACTGCTCTGATAAATTTTACACTTACTCTCTTATTTCTCAGTTTAATGCACAGTGTCTCTCTATTTATAGTATCAAATGCTTTCTCTAAATCAATGAATGCCATATATACCCTACCTCTTTCAATACTTAAATATTTATCTACAATTGATTTTATAATAAAAATATTGTCCACTGTTCTTCCTTTTCTATATCTCATCTGAAATATTGATAGTTTACTTTCAACCTCTGCCCAATTCTGTAATCTAGTTGCTAGGATTCCTGTGTATATCTTTCCTCAAACTGAAATTAAACTAATACCTCTATAATTAGTAGGATCTTTAACACTTCCTTTCCCTTTATAAATGGGTACAATTATACTTGTCTTCCATCTATGTAGTACCTTTGCTCCAAATATAATATTCATGAGGTTAACCAGCGTCTTGGTCCAATCTATATTTTCTATCCATTTCTTCCAAAATTCTCCTAGTATACCATCAATCCCTGGTGCTTTATTGTTTTTAAACCTTTTAGTTTCCTCCCATACTTCCATTGCAGTTATTTTCTTATCCAGCCTATCTATATATGTTCTATATCTAAAGACAATGAAATTACATTTGTTAATTTGATTTGGATCCCTAATAAGTCTTTAAAATAATTACAGCATCTTTCTGGTGCTATAACATTTTCCCTATTCTTGCTATTCTACATTCCTCGGATTATTTGCCATACTCTACTGTTGTCATTTTTAGTTGCTGCTTCAAGCAAATTTCTACTTACTCTCCCACCCCATTCTTTCCTTTTTGCTTCAATTAAACGTCTATAACTCCATTTCATTATAAATATTAAAAGTAGAAGCATTATTAATAGTGAAGTATTCTTCATATTTGAGTTTGATTTATGAGTCACTATGTTTACACTCAAACTTCACTTACTTGTTGTATAATTGAAACGTTTTCAAGGTCATTCGATCTCATCCTCAGCTGTTTGGTGACTAAATGGACCTTCCTCTTCTTCCACTACTACGGAGCTCCGATCACTCTGCCATCTGGTGTTAGGGGCACTAAGTTTTAATACTTCATTTAATGCCGGGATTTCAAAATTTATAACTTTATCACGGTTTTTGTTTATGAATATTTTTTCCCAAATATCCAATTCTATGGGTGTACTTAAAGATTTTAACAGTTTAATGTTGTGGCCAATGTTGTGGTTTTCTGTCCAAAAATGGTGTGAAACTGCAGATTTTCCTGTTTGTTTCAACTTAATGTTCCTCTGGTGTTCTTTTTGCCTGGTTAACAAGTTTCTCTTAGTTTTTCCTATGTAGCTTTTTTCACAGGTTTCACAATTAATCTGATAAATTCCTGATTTCAAATTGTTGGGGATTGTATTTTTCAGTGGTTTATTTAGCAGGTTCCTCAGACTGAATTTGTTTTGGGGTGCTAGTTTTAAGTTTAGTCTTTTGAAGATTTGTTCAAATTTTCTAAAAGCCCATGGATGGTAGGTGAATTTTCTATATTGCCAATTTGTGTTTTTAAGTGGTGTGAGAGTGGTATTTTTTGATATTATCTTCAGTTTTTCTTTTCTCTTCATCATGTTCCTTATGATGGCTGGGTCCATTTCATTGTTATATAATTTTTTCTTGCTTCCTGATCCTCCTGTATCTTCCATCTCCTTAATTCCTGTACCACCGTCCTCTTAGCCTTAACACATTCCTCATCAAACCATCCCTTGCCTACCATTTGTCCCGCTTTCTTTTGCTTCATTTTACCTTCTGCCTTTTTACCTACCCACTCTAGTGTCTTTATTATCTCCTCTGACCTTTTCCTTTGTAATAGTACATTTATCTTATCCTTTGTGTCCTCCCCCATAATTAAATTCAACTTGTCCAAATATGTCTCTTCCTCCCCCCCCCCCTTTCCATTTAAACACTTCTATCTTCTTCCCCTCCCTCCTAATGGGTTCATCATCCTCCACCTGACACTCCACCCTAAATTTAGCCTTCAATGGAAAATGACAGCTAGTGAAGGGCCCCTGAATTATTTCAAAATCTATTATTAGGTAATTAACTACACTTGCCCCATTATTATTTACAAATGTAAATTCACCCATCTTATCCTTTCCTTTAATTCCATTACATACATTCAGGTTATTCTCTTCACAAAATTGCAATAATTTTCTACCTTCTTTGTTTACTATTGTATCTCTACTTTGTGTTTTCTCTATTTCCTGTAGTACATTTGTACCTTCTTCTGTTCCTATTTGAGGTTGCTTATATCCTAACCTAGCATTAAAATCGCCTACTAAAACAGTTTTTATATCAGTCTGCAAATTAAAAATAAAGTGCCATGCTTTCTGCACTCTGTATAGTTTTAGTCTAAAAAAAGAATAGGAATTCCTCTTGTTGGAGTGAATGATACGACTTGTATTTGTCTGTCATCTGGCCTACTGAACCCAAGGTTCCTACTTCAGACCTGGCCTAGACAAATGTTTGTTTTAAAGTGACAGTCCTGTATGAGTAGATTTACTGACATGTAAAAGAACTGCATGATGAAATTCTGACACTCCAGTGACATTGATGTGATCCTGGCAATTGACAGCATCATAAACAAACAAAATATTTTATTTTCTTTATGTCTGGATGTCCATCTTGCTCTTTGATCTTGTAGTAGTCAGTGCTGTGTAATATTGAACTTGTAATGAAGACCTGATGCAGAATCAAAATCAGTCATGGCACAATGACTATGTTTAATGGCCTCTGTCTTGAAGTCAAGAATTCAACTGTTTCTTAAGTTCTCCCAGTTTTTCTGCCATAATATACAAACCTCTTTTTAGAACTTCTTTCCTTAGAGAGCCATACAGTATCATTTTTTACTTTTCATCATGTTAGTAACTGTAGTTGCATGTTTGCAAATGATATGATATTGAGAAATAAAAAATAAAAAAGCAACCTTTTAAAAGTATTTGCAATGCAAAAGTATTTGCATTGCATATAGATTAAGCCTAGTCAGATACTTGAGTTATCATTTTTCTTATCTTTTTGTAAGTACTTTGTATTTGATTATGTTCAAATTATAACTATGAACAAATGTAATAATTATTCTAGTTCATCTGATCTAAAGATTTGTCATGTGACTCAGATTAGCTCAATGGTTCTTAAATATGTTTAAAAGTGACAGCCCCATGTGCTTAGATTTACTGGTATGTAAAAGAACTACTGCAGAATGAAATTGCAGCTCACCGGCAGTGTGGAAATTCTGGCATACAGGTGGCAGTGATACAATCCCACCAATTGATAGTGCTGTTAACAAATAAAATATTTAAATATGCTTTGAGGTCTTGAATATCATGGAAAGCTTTCACTTAGAACAACGTTGGTGTAACTGAGTCAGCATCACACAGTAATATAGGTGGATTAATTAAAACTGCAACTAATGCAACCTACAATTCCTTTCTTGGAAGTGTTGAAAACAGTGTTGTTATGATAAATTAAATTTAAAGGGAGTTGATTAATGACACTAAAAGTAAGTGTTGTTTAGTGTCATTAATCGACTCCCTTTAAATTTAATGTAACCTATGTAATTTTTTATAAATGTGACCAGAGTTGGTTATCACTATGGCCTCCGTACAGGTGTTTGTCATTGAAACTTGAGTACCCTACACTTTGATATAATACTAGACTGTATAAAGATGCTTATTTTTATGGTTTATGATTACTTCCTAATACTAACGCTTAAAATGGTAAGAGCTATACCTAACGCATGTTTGAGCAACAAAGGAATGTGCAAAATGTAGTGAGTTTCATTAATAGTGATAGATTTATCCATTAAAGTGTTTTCTTTCATTCACAGGTTATGAAATAAAAAGTGCTTCACTAAAATAAATGAGGATCTAAACTGAAAGTTCAGAAAGCCAAAGGCCATAATACTTGTTAATCTATAGTACTTAGAATGCAAGATCTGTCAAAATGTACAGGGTTTTCAGATGTATTTATATAATACAAGTGTGGACAAGTTTCAAATATTTTAATACTGTTTTTGCATAATTATGTAACACAGCTACATTGACTATATATATTTCTAAAGTATCCTAAAATTTTTTAAAACTGTTTTTTGAATGGCTTTGCAAGGTTTGTAAAGTGTCTTGGATCAGTGATACATCTGTGCTGTGATGTAATATTGTAGGAACGGTTGCCAATCTAACTTACACTGCTACTCCAAGTACCTAATTTATCTTCATGTATTGCTCAAAACTTTGTTATTAAATCAGATTTTTTTATTCTAAAGAGTATGTATTAGGTGTTTGAAAGTAAAAACTGTGGCCAATTCTTTATTCTCTGTGATAAGAAGCACCAAATGACATTCAGATATGACAATATGTGCTTTCACAACTTCACAATCTGAGCAAAGGCATCTTAATGACATAGACAATACAATACCTGTATTTTGCTTGCATTTGAAAAGGTGACACTGTTGTATATTTTCAGTCTTGTATTATTAAAAAGTAATATTTTTAAAACTAGTTAATACAACTATGACAAAGTGTATTCTGTGTGTTAGGAATAAAAGAAATAATTTTATTTCTTAAAAATTATGTTTTTCTTGTTTAATACATTTATATTCATATATCCACTTCATTCTTTTTTTAATATCAGCTAATGGGAATCTTTCTCACAGATGCACACTCAGGTTGAATACTGCTTTGCTAAGACTGGGAAATACTAAGATAAGGGAAATACAAAGTTAAATAATTAAAGTATTTACACAAGGAATGGCAGACATATTACGGGGTCTGAACTAATGAGATTTCTTTTTATATATTGAATTATACTCATGCTGAGAGGTAACTAAGGACTTATTCTTTTAAATGGATATTCAATTGTAAAATAGCAGTATTTTGTGAAATAAACTTGAAATGGGCAGAACAGTTGAGAAAATTGTATGTTATATGTAGGTCTTGGATTTCTATGCATTAAAAAACTAATATATTAATTTTTTTATGTGGTACTGATTCTAAAAATATGTCATAAAACTGAAAAATATAATCATAAAAGTTAGAACAAAAGATAAGAAAACATCTGTCATATAGAACAATGATTATTGGAGTCACTAATTTACAACTAAACATTAGATTTAAAATTCTTGAAATTCCAGTGCACAACAAATGTCATGTTCAGATTATGTATCACATAACCTTGCCTGTTATTTTTGAGTAATGCCATTTTATTGGGAAAAGGAACGTTCTAAATCAATGTCAACTTAAACAAAGAGAACAATATCGCTAATAGACCAGTTTTCAAGTTAATTTATGAGTTCACCTTCTGAAATTAAAGCCACTTTACTTGGGGTTTGGTAATCTCGCCCCCCCCCCCCCCCTGCAAATAAAGCCAAAAGTCTTTTCTTGAACTTCCACTTTTGAACTTGAGATAGTGTAAAGTTGTTGGTCAATAAAGTATATATTTCTTTTACTGAATTATTTAATAAGTCAATTGAAGTCTGTAGTTTATTGGAAGGTGTCAAAGCCAGTCATATTTTAAATTAATATCACATATTAAATTCTGGATAACCTCAATTGCAGAAGGGTCTTTGTCCAGTTCATTTACTACTGATGCAAATGCTTCAAATGATCCAGATAATATACCACAGTTTTAAGACAGGTACCTCATTACATGATCATTGTTGAAGGAGGCAATGGAAGATCAGAATTAAAAATTTTAAAGTATGAATCTGCTTTTACAAACACTTTTTCCAATGGAGATTAGCATGTCCACATTAGGATAAAGGGTTTGGATTGCTTCATACAATCTATATAGAGAGGATGTAAGTTGCATGAATCATATTCAGGAAACTTACACTTAGACCTTGGACAGCTTTCTTCGTATATGCTGTGATGTCCATAAGCACAAGCAATAAAATATCATATTTTTCATTATTTGGCCACAAAGGTTTCAGAGCTTCATTAAGCACCCTAGGTATTCTTGTATGTTTTGCAGCTTGCATTTCATGGTAGCAAGAGTTTTTGTTGAGAAATGTTTCTCATTTTTCAATATATCTATAATTGAATTTCCCACTTTTCTACCCTGACATCAGTGGCAACCTAGATTTCTTCATTTTCACAAATTGACCTCTTCTGTAACTTAATGTTCTCTCATAGCAAGTTGGAAGATAATTTTTCAGTAGCACCGATACATCAGAATTTATATTTGTATATTTAATAACAACCTCTCTTAGCTTGGGATGCTCACCTGATAAAGGGAAATGTCAACTGAAATAAATTCTTTATACAAATCTGAATAAAATTCTGAGTGTTTTGGTATGCCAGAAGAAGATGATGCTTCTTCTGTAAGAAATTGCCTCAATGAAGCATGTGATTAAGCTACATGCTTAATTCTTGACAAATGTTGGACTAGTGGGAATGATCTGTACTAACAGACTTCATACAAGTCAAGCAAAATAGTATTTAGCCAACAGTATAAAAGTATTTTTAAATTCTAGTACATACTGATGTACATACTAGAGGCAATAGGATAAGCATTCAAGGAGTTCACCAAACCAACATTCAATAGTCGACATTAGCTGAGGATGTTAGGAAGATCCTAGCTAAAGGCATTCTAGGTAAACACTAGCAATATATGAAGCATTGAGTACTAGTTCAAATCAAAATTATATTAATTTTGTGCTTCATTGTCTCATAGTCGTTACTCATAGGAATACAATTCTGTGCTAAACCCACCTGCACCTGCAACTGAATCAATCAGCAGATACCATATGGCATGACTGATGAATTCTTATGACTTTTATAAGTTATGCAATAAAAGTTTTGTGTTGTAAATAGAAATATGAAAACTCTAAAATATGTATATTGTATAGAAGGTATAGAAAATGTTTATTTATACAATATCTGAAAAATACTAAAATAAGTATTTAGAAGAATAATGTAAAAAAATATATATTTTTATCTGAAATAAAATTTTGCAGATACACTTCGACCTAGATCAGCACATTAAACTTTCAAAGTATAAACTTGAAAGAAGTGTAGGGACAGTGAAGCACAAATTAGCACAAAAGTGAATCGAGATTCACTTTTGTGCACATTAAACTTTGTTTTAAGTATTACACATTAAGGAAAAAACATTTATGGTCATTCAAAACCACTTAGTTACAAAAATTTGCATTTTCTGTAAATGGATATTGGCTGATTGGTTTAAGCTATTAAAACGACTGGATTGATGTTTTAGAAGAGTATTATTTTATAAGCAAGAATTATTTCAAAGTGGTGCACATACATATATATTCATAACTTTAAATCCCCCCCACCCCTGTATGCATTTTGGAAACATCTAGTCCCTTTGTCACCTATGAGCCACTTTACTCATGCCTTTGTGTATATGTGATAGATACTTTTCTGTTGGTAATCTAAACTTTGTAATATCTGTTTTCTTCTGTATCAAGAGCTTTTCGCATATAACTAAATCTATTGTCTTTTGAGCAACATTTTTAATTTTTTTTTTTTTTTTTTTAAGTTTTGTTGTTAGATTGATTTTTAGTATGTTCTTGAGACTATTTAAAGATTCTTATTAAATTAATATTCCATTATTTAAAAATTCTTGAAATCTAATTTATCCTTCAGGATGGCAAATGAACAGTTTAGAGATCTTGGATTTTGTGGTTTTTTAATGTAGTTGTTCTTATATTTTGGTGTTTAGGCTTTTTATCCATCTTCCTCTGAATATCCATTTCTAGTTTGCTACTTCTATGATATTCTCTAGATCTTCCTTGTATTCTTTATCATTCATTGGTATGTTTAAAAAATCTAAAGACCAAGCTATTAAAAATGGCTTGTTTATGTGTTTTTAGGCTCTATCCACTATTTTGTATATAGTTACTAGCATTTATAGATTTTTTTTATTTTATAAATTTCATACACTTTTTTGCTAGCTTCCTAATAGTTATGTCTAAAACAGAAGTTCATCATTTGCTATGCACAGTGAGAGGTAAGAAAGAAGTAAGATTTAATTACTGTACAGTTTTGGAATGCCTGTAGAAAGGTATGTTATGGCCATGTTGAAGTCCAGAAAATATATTTACAGTCTGCCTGCCTTGGTAGCGTGGATGGTAGCATGTCTACCTCACATTCAAGAGGTCCCGAGTTCGAATCTCGGTCAGGGTGTTACCTGGATAAGGATTTTTCCGTGGTTTTCCGTTACCCTAAAAGACGAATGTCGGGTAACTAAGCTCTATGGACCCTGGGCTCATTTGTGCATCATTTCACCTATTTCATCCTTCGTCCGATATGACTTAAAAGTTGGAGGACGTAAATTACAAAAATATTCACAGTAGTGTGTATAATGATTATGGTAAATACATTAATAAATGAAAATAAAGCTTATCAGTATAATTTTGAACTTTGTAACTACAGAATGCTTATCAGTTTTTAAAACATGATTCATACCATTGGTTTTATCTCTGTTTGGAGTACATTAATTGAACATGGTAAATTATATAGTGAACAAACTTCTTTCTGGCTACAATTATTTTAATCAAAGATCTGGTTGAGCAGTGGAAATCCTTGATTACCATTCTTGAGGAATAACTGAGTTGAAGTACAATAAAAAGCTTTCCATTATTTAATATTTGTCATTTTATATGGCTGTATCATACATAAGTATGATCATGGTATCAAACTGGTGAATAAACAAAAGAGCATGGATTTTAGTTAATTGATGGAAATTAATCATTTCTTCACACTAGCCATATATAGGCTAAGGTTTTTGATAGAGTCAACATGAAAACTCCAATGCCATGTCCGGGATTTGAACCATGGATCTCCTGGTTTCCATCCAGTCGCTCTAACCCATTGATCTACCATGGCCAACATGCTGTCCTGTGCTATACATTATTAATATACGAGTCAAATGGAGAATTTAATGTCAGGACGGCTGTTGGCCATGGTAGCTCAATGGGTTAGAGCGACTGGACGGAAACCAGGAGATCTGTGGCTCAAATCCCGGCCATGGCATTGGATTTTTCATGTTGACCATCTATCAAAAGAGCCTGGATTTTGAATTTGATGATGATTTGCCTTTTTTTGTGTTTAGAAATGAAAAGGAAGAACAGCAGGCTTTAATTCTGGGTTTATAGAAAATCTTCACACTTAGATTATATGAAAACATCAGCTTTAATTGTATAATACACAAGCTTGCTGCAATTGAATGCCTACATAGTTAACTTACAGATTCTGGTGACAGAGAAGTATAGAAAAGAATATTGTTGACACTGATTTGAAAATGATTTCAAACAACACTGATATAAACTGATATAAAACTTTTAAAAAGTGCAGTCATAGTGAAATTAAATTTTCACTTTGAATCCATACAATAAATTTCTGTTATAAATTAATTAAACTCAGAAACTAAAAATTATATTTTTATCTATCCATCTACATTTTATCTTCCTCATATGAAGGGCTTATAAGAGGGTGCCTGTAGTTGGAGACTTGTCGAGCACAGGAACTCTTTATGCAAAAGAATATCCATGAAGAGAGATCAAACCTATACGTGGTATGAGGTAATACCTATTTCTACTAGAGAAAAATCAGAAATTTACAAATTAAATTCCTATATTGCAACAGTGCACATTTTGCAAAATATCAACTTCCATTAAAATCAAGAGCAAAAGGGCGTAACATATATTCAATACAAAAAAAAAAAATCTTTCATAGATAATCTTTTTGGACCAAGGACATGAAATTAATCCTATTAGATTTTGTAGAAGTTCTATCAGATAGCAATAAACTTTCAATTTTGGAAAACAGTGAGACAAATTAATTTTTAATGCCTTAAAATTGACATTGCTGAAAAGTTAACCTAGATAATGCCAAATGATGATATAACTTCATATTTTGGATATTTTACAGAATTTTATAAAGCTGAAGCTTGAAAAGGAATATAAAAACATACATATTATCAAGCTAGAATGAAAAAAATAGTGATATACCTCCTTTCGGTTTATCTGTGTTTGGGAAACATGAAAGTGGGAGGTTGCTTCACTTTGCAAATTAAGGGTGGGATAGAAAACATATTTTGCAGGCAGAAATGCTGGAATTTAATTTATACTTGTCTCTTCAATTTGTCTTATGTTCCTAATGAGTATGGACTATGATATAATGAAGCACAAAATTATATTGTCTTAGGTGCAGTTTTGGACTACTTCATTGTAAATTGTGTAGAATAGTATATTTTAATACAAGGTTCATTATACTATTAATCTTGGAATGGAATGCAGTATGTAGACCTGCACATACTTCTAAACCAAGGATGCATTTAAACAGGATGCCTTGAGGGTCCAGCTCCCACCCCCAGAAATATCTTTTTACCTTCTATAAGTAAGAAAATCTGTCACAGTATTGTGCTATGAAACATTTCTCTTGTTAAAAATGTAAAGTAAGTTTTAGATACAGCAAATAATGTAAAGCCAATATATTTTCTTTTATAATTGTTGCTAAATTATGCACTGATAATAAATTAGAGGCACATAAGACAGCAAATTTGATTATTCTTTCCTCATATTCTTAAAATGTAATGTTTTAAAAGGTTTAGAAGTGGTGGCAATGTTGACGTCATTGCATCTTTATCAATGAACTCTCCTATTGCTACATGCCTGCATTTTGTGTTACCAGTATGGATAGTGTTACTAAATATATTGGTAAAAATGCCTTTTGATAAAGACAATTTAGCATATGGTTTAACAGTTGGAAGTCCTCTCTGCTCACTGCTGGCATCACTCCTACAATATATAGGAATTTGCAACATGCAGTTGAAATTTCTGTTTTAGAAGCTTGTGCTATATCATTATATTTGTGACTTTCTTGGTGCAGTTTGAAGGTAACTTTAAGATTATCATTGTTTGATCACTGTGATATTAAAACAATAATTTCAGTATGAAGTGTTAGAGAGGGTGGTGCCAATCTAAGGGAAGTACTTTTAGGAAAGCAACTTTGAGAATAATCAGTAAATTCAGTTTCAAGCCACTCTTTGTGCAGCAAAAGTGTGTTACAGTAAATGTAAGTAGAGATAGTAAAAATTACAAATTGATCTTATTTGGAATATGCTGTTTAAAAAGGCTATCCAGTTACCAAAAACAGCAGTTTATTCAAGTGGTAGAATATTAATTTTGAGAGTCTAGTACCACTTCAGAATGCAAATATGTGCATTATATATGTATCGTTAGTTTTGCTGCAAGAAAGTGTGTTTTAAGCATCATATTTACCAGTGATATTGATATTTCAGCATTGTTCTATTTGTATTATTATTCAGTATTAGGAAGCCTGATGTAAGACTTGAAGCTCTCACAGCAACAATTATTATTGATTAGGGATTCTTGGGTTACCAGCCATATAATATTTATGAAGTTCTCGACCTTTCTGCCATTCTAGCTCTATGATCTTCAGGAAATGGTGAGTTATACCAAATGGAGCTACACACACACGCGTACACGCACGCACGCACGCACACAGAGAGAGAGACACACGCACACGCACAGGGTGTTAATGAACTACATCAAAATAATTTCAGCAATTGTTGACATGACTAATATAAGCAAGTTGAGATAGGCAATGCATGGTCTGCAGCTAAATATAATGTAGTTAATTGCATTAAACCTAGTTGGCATCAGATGCTGATAAGTTGGTATTTAAACAAGGTGGGTGAAGGAAAACATTGGAAAAACACATTGAGATAAAACATTGGAAAACATTGAGCAGTGAAAAAATGTGCTACCAACTTAGATGATTTTCAAAAGTGTGTTTTACATTGAAGAATATATGGTTTATGTGATGATGTGAATATCCAACTGCCAAAAATGTGACCAATTTAATTTGGAAAAAATAAAATATATGGGTTCTGTAACTTTATTAATCATTTCCATGGTTCAAGTCCCGGCCGTGGCATTGAATTTTTCATGTTGACTCTATCAAAAACCTTAGCCTATATATGGTTAGTGTGAAGAAATGATTAATTTCCATCAATTAACTAAAATCCAAGATGGATGAAATTATTGGATCACAATGTCTTTAAAACTGCTTCTCGAGTGTAGAAATATTAATTCTTAGTAGCTTGTTATTGGCATTCTCAAGATGTAATGTCTCAAATCTCGAAATAATCACCTGCCAGTGCTACACTGAACATCGATTAACTGCCTCCTTGCATCACGCAGCCTACTCTAGTAGAGTTTCTGTAACTGTTCTGGTGGCCCAATCCGTAATGCCAAAAACTGGTATTCCAAAGGTCATTGGTTTGGTTCCTGCCATGTCATTAATTTTTTTCTTTGTCTTGTTAATATATAAATTTTAATAGATAGAAATGGTGTGATTCGTAACTAAGAACTGATTGGCCAGTGCAATAATACTACCACACTTTCTGGGATCACCTCAAGTCTATTTCCTTGATGCAAGCGATTTGTTTGTGAAATCGATCTCCATTAGAAAGAAGTATTAATACCAATTTCTTAAGATAAGTGGAGGCTTAGTGGCAAATATTTATATTTGTGTAATAATGGTAGCTAATTTATTCATCCTGTGAATCATATTTTGTACATGGATACTATGATATAGGAAAGTCAAGTTATTAATTTAGAATTATTATTTATAATAGTTTACAAACTAAAAAGCATTCAATAAGTATAATATAGTTGTTTATAAAAGTTGCATGAACAACTGAAGAAGGATGTTTCTTCAACCTGGCTTTGTTGTCTGTTCACTGGGACCAATCAATTTAGGGGAGATACTAGATATAATGTTAAGACAAAACAGACTATCAATTTGCTGTTGTAGTTAGTGAAGAGCTACATATAAGTATTTTGTAAATAGTTAAACATTATCTAAATAGAATTACAACTAATATGCTCTGTAAGCTCTTGGATAGAAAATAATAGTGATATGAACATAAACATTTATTTTCTTCTCTGGTGTGGTTTTATTTGTATAGCCCCACAAACTTCTTCAGTCATATAGAGGGCTTTGACTTGAGAAACAACTGATGGTGCTATTTCCTGCTGTTCTATGATGTTTCTTAACATTGATTTTTATAATTTTTAACATTAAACAAACATTACATTCGTGCCCATATTCATAAATCCAGTCTCTGTGGGGAATAAGACATTTTTCTGGTAAAGAGAAATTTCCATCTACAGCTGAGAATCAAACCCTGTACCTCTAGGTTTAAAAGCAGAGTGCAGACTACCCAACCGCAACATTAATTCTTGCTTACTGCTATAACAATAGATTACCTTATAATGATGATGACAATGATGATTTCTTTTTGTTTTTTTTAAATTGGGTCCTCCAACATTAAGTCATATCAAACAATGGATGAAATGGGTGAAATGAGGCTCAAATGAGCCCAGGATCCATAGAGCTTAGAGTTAACTGACATATAGCTTTCAGGATAATGGAAAACACCAGAAAACCCTTATCCAGATAACTCACCCTTACCGATATTCAAACTTGGGACATCTTGAACATGAAGCACACATTCATTTGTGCTACAGAGGTAGGCAAGGATGATGATGACAATGACGATGAGATATGAAAATTTGCTTTGGTATTTAAAACTAACAAATTTAATAAAAATGAAATTCTGTAGTTATTGAATTAATCTCAAGTTTGGCAGATAGTTAAATATAGGTAAACCTATGTGTTAGGAAGATATATTTCTAGTGTTCTGTCTTAAAGCAGAAATTAACCCAGTGTTTGTATGAGTAATATCAGATGAATTCAAAGTTAGTACCTTAAATGCACATACATATTAATTTACAATTATTATTTATTTAACATGACCGTGCCAGTTCAAGTGATTAGACCACTCGAGTCTCACCAAGGTGGCCCAGGTTAGATCCCAGGCGACTGCAAAGTGAGGTTTTCGTGGACAAAACATGCTGGGGCGGGTTTCCTCCAGGTCCTCTTCTCCTGCCATCATTCTACCAATTGTTCCATCATTCATTTCACCCTCATACTATCATCCACTTCTCTTGTTTTCATCCCAGGTGTAGAGCTCGTCCCTCAACCCTGGTTCCTCTGTCAGGTCAGTGCTTCAGCTTCCCTCACCCCAACTTTCTGGCATTGTAGAACCTGAACCACTCCTAACACTGGGATCGGTGATGTAAGGGAGGGGAAAAAATTTATTTAGCAAACTTTGTGCATGATAATTGAAACTAATTACTTAAATTTTGAATCTACACTTACCAGTGATGAGTAAGGGATGGATGCCTATGACATGTCATTTATTGGGTCTTAAAAGTCATATTTCTCATTTTCTTAGATCTTGGATCATATTTATACTTATTTCCATGATAGTCATCGTGTGGGGTTTACCTATCATAGTGTAGTCAGCAGCAAATTAGAAATAAAATAAACCAACATTATGTCTGTATGAAAGTTGCCAGCAGCACTGTCCACTTGTTTTTCAAAGGTTCCTTTACCAGGTAGCAAACATTTGTATAAGTAGCAAATGTTCGTGCAAGACAAAGGCCATGAATGTTTGAATCTCACTCTTTACTGTTTGTTGGGCAACAAGTTAAATGCTTTGTTCCCTCCACTGTGCCACCCCCATCTCTACCAGCTTTTTGAAATTTTCTTGTACATTTTATTGAGATCTCAGTCAATTTGATGTTACCATCCTTAAAAGTACATGTTCTGAAAATGTAAAGTTAAGAAATTTTGTTCGAGAGTTTGCAGAGAAGGTTTTTAGTACCGACGGTGTTATTTTGTATTGTAAGTATTGTGAAGTGAAAGTATTGGCAAAAAAGCAACTTAATGTACATGTTGAAACCACTAAGCATCAGAAGTGTTTAACAACAGCTTCCTCCATCAAAAGTAGGCAAAAGCTGATATTTGAGGCAGCTTCTTCTTCAACTGCAGCTTCTGCGGATACCCATTCAGAATTTTGTATGGAACTTTGCAACTTCTGATAACCTAAAGATGCACATTGTCTTTCAATGTAATTTTGCTGTTGATGAAAACCAACTCCCAGGTATGAACATTTTATTTCTCTTTTATTTATTCTTTTCTTAAATTACAATAATCATTCTTCTCTAGTTTAGGACTTTTTAAACTTAACAGATTCTTTAAGTGGAGTGGAGAAGACTTTTTTTCTGCAGGATTGATTAAAAAGGTTTATGCATGAACAATTATTAGTTGTTAATTAAAGTTTAATTGTCAATTAATATAGTATGATTAATAAAATCTTTAAGTTACAAAGTTCATATATTTATCTTTTTATGTCATATTTAAGCTAATTTTTAGATCATAAATGCAAGCATACTTTCCATTTTTTAGGTCATAGAAATCTGCCCTTTAGTGATGAGATTAGCCATTATGAGGAATCAAACCCCTTAACCACAAGTTCAACTAACCTATGTGTTAGACACTGTATAAAACTGATTTGATGTAAATGATTGAAATGCTATATGATGTGTCCAAAGTAACAAGCAAGGAAGGGCTATCAATATGGATTATAATGGTGAAAAATTTTATTTTTTCTACAACTTTTAAACTAAGATAGACAATAGTAAATTTTAAATCATCTTATAATCTAGAATCTAAACCTCATTTAAAACCAAATCATATAATAAAACTGTAAGGCTAAACAGAATGTATGCATCTTTTCAGATGCATATGTGTTGTGCCAGTGAAATTGAATTAACATGTGATAAATATCTGCTTATAGAGAGAACCAGTAGCAAAACGTGAAGTTACACCAAACCTCTTTTTTTATCTCTCTGTAACACTTGCCTATGTTTAAAGATTTTCCCTCTGTATTTTACCTATAACAGTATTACTAAATGCAAATGTTCTCTGACAGATCTAATAAAGCCAAATGCAGTCTGTAATGGAAATAGTTGCTCTATTCAATTCTATAAGTTTTGCAAAACATTTCAAACAAAATATGAATTCTGAATAAGGAAGTGCAGAAATGTATTTTCTAATAATCTAATCTGTGGCATGGCAGCCGTTGTGTGCCTAGGCTTACCAATACAGCTGCTGACTTTAGGTCCAAATGCAGATGGAGTGGTAGACAGTCATATAGCCTCTAGCTAGTACAAGAAAAAATGAAATTGAGTTTTTATTAATGAGCATTCTGTAACTGCTGTGGTTCTCAGCATCCCATTCTATATTGGGTATGAAAGACCACTTAATTTTGCTCAGAGGCTTCTTTATCAGGCTTGAGGATCTTTTACACGTCGTAAATCATACGACCACTGGCTTTACTGAAGGAGGCCTTCCTAAGGATTTTTATACCCAATAAAATCCATTCCCCTCCACTTTTTTGAGCCCATAACCTCGGACATCAGAGGCTAGCATGTTACCCCTAGATTATAGAGGACAACCCAATACAGGGAGGTAATATGGTTAGCACCAAGCTTCCCCCAGTCAGAATGTTGGTTTTTGTGACCTCCTATCATAGTTCCTCAAATGAATCGTGATGCTGATTGGACAAAAAATAAATTACTTACTATTTTACTGGGCAGGAGCTATGTCTATAATGGACTGAATTTGACATACAAAGAGGAAAATATATCTAGAGTGCAAAACACAACATTCTTAGGCAATTAACATTGATGATAATCTCTCCTGGCAAAATCACATTTCGACTGTTTACTCTAAACTTAACAAGACTGTGATTTTGTTATGTCAACTAGTTAACATTTTACCTCCTCAAGCAATTCATTACGTATATTTTTCTTTATTTCATTCACATCTGGAATATGGGGCTATGTTATGGGGTTCTGCTGGTAAGACTTTTTGCACACCTATTTTCAGTCCAAAAGAGGGCTATTAGAGTTTTAGCTAAGTTTCCACAATCTGAGTCATGTAGACCATACTTTAAGAAATTAAAAATCTTACCCCTCTTTTGCATATATGTAAATTATGTTATTTTGTATGTAAAATAACAACAGTATCCTTGCCTAAATAAAGATATACACAAACACCACACTTGCAGACAAAATGACTTATTTCTTCAATCATATAGGGGCCAGTTTGGAAATAAAAATATTATTTATACTGGATCAAAATCTTCAACATATTACCAAACAGACTGAAGTCAGCAATTGACAGAAATACTTTTAAAAAAGAGCTCAAAATGTATTTGTTAACCCATTGTTTTTATACTGAAGGTGAGTTTCTTATCCATAATGGAAATTAATCACGTTTTAAGCATAGTTGACTATTTGACATAATGGTATGCACAGATTTACATTATCAATGTTTAGGTTAATTTTATAAACTTGTATTCTTTATCACATGATTGATGTGGTCTTAAGAACAATTGTCTATATGTGTATAGTGTTATTTTATATTGTATTTTGTATTATAAACTGACGTGGTCTATGTACTGCTGTTTTTGTGTATACTATAGGACTGAAAATAAATAAATAAACATTGGTTCTAATAATGGGCTGAAAGACCCACACACTCCCAACTCTGGGCTTAAACCTACAGGCATTTCATGGCTATTAATCAGAACACCTGGTCACAACCCACTAGACTATGATGTAGGTCAGGTGTATTTTATATGCTGCTACTTCCATTTTATTCCATTTTTATTTATCAATGGGGCAATTCACTGTCATTCTTCTTAGCAAACTGCTAGTATGGCATGCCCTGATATGAATATACAGCAATTTTTATCCAGAACAGGTTATACTAATACTTGACACAGAAGGAGAACAAATACCAATTTTTCTTTATTCTTTGTGATTATTAATGAGGTAAGTTGATTGGATAATTGATGAATGTTATTTGTTTGACCTTTTAAGGTTAAGGCTTCCCTTGAATGTTAGTTTTTATGGAATTTACCTGTTCTGAAAGTCTCACAATAGTGAATGCATATATAGAATGTAAATGAACTGAGCAGAATTATTTAAAGTAACTAGGTATCTACATTTGTTCTCAAAGTTTAAGAAAACCTTGAAATAAAAATATTACTTGAACTGTGTCAGTCTGTTTTGCAGGAAACAGAAAAATGTTAGTATCCATGACTACATTAATGTTTATTTACAAATGGAGTAAAGAAAGTAAGCTCTCATTTAGCTATCTTATCTTTATAGTTTAAGTATTCTTTGTATGGTAATTAAGAAAATCACACAACTTACAATAAATTGAGTAGTTATTAAAATGTTTTAGTTAAAAAAACAATAAATTTACAAATAATTTCCACATTGTTCAGAAAACAGAACATGAAGTATTTCTGCAGGAATATTCTCAAGTAATTGAAAAACTACAAACTCACAGAAGTATATTTTGATATAACTTTGAAACATTATTTAGCTAATATTAATGGTTACCAAACGGGTAAATTCTTAGTGGCAAAGATATCTTTACTTGAGTACTTTTAAAGTTAATAAAGTATTAAAAACAATAAATGGGGTTTAACATTTTAAAAATAATATTTGTTTTCAGTAGATGATTGCTAATGTCCCAGTTGCAGTCCATATCCCTCATCTTTGTCACCTACAAAAACAGTGATTAAATAGTTACCATTCTGTGCCACTGTGCCTTCATTTTAGACTTAATCTGCTGATCTGTCCTGTACTCATCTTTCTGTATGTTATTGTGTTTAACTCTGCAAACTCTCTTAGGTTATTGCTGATGAGAATGAGACTTTACATTAACATTGCATAGAAAACTAGTAAAAAGACCTTAATTAAAAAGCACAGGACTTAAGTATTTACGAGTTGTAAATGGCCACTCGGGTAAGTGATTTCAAATGAGATTTTCTCATGGTCTGCCAGGGAAGATTGAATCAGCTGGAAAATGTAATATCATTTCATTTCACTTATTTATGTGCTATTGAAATTACATAGTAATTTATAGCATTGTCACAATAGCACAAATAAACGTAATTACAAATATACATATTATAATACATATATATGAATATATTTTTGATTCGTTGTATCATAGTCCATACTCATTAAGGGTACATATACATATTATACAAAATCCAAATTTTAAATTAATATTTATTTAACCTAGTTGTTCCTTATATAAATCTATGCTTAAATATTTACTCACATTTATTTCATATTTTAATGACTTATAACCAAATATTTGTTATACTTCAACTAAATGCTATTTACTAATTTGAATAATATAAGAAATTATCTCCCATTTAGAAATTCATCTTTCAAGTAGAAGCTTTCTTGAACACAGTATTTTTTAGTTCATTTTTAAATTTGTTAATAAAGCTTATTTACTTTATATTTAGTGTCAATTTATTGAATAAAATATACGCAGCTACTGATTGTATATTTTTATAAATTTCCCATCTATGAGATTTTATATGAACATTTTTATACTATAATGTGTCTGATATCAATCGAAAGGACAAAATAAATTGAAATGAATTGAATTGAATTAAATCATGAAGTAGAGTAATCTCCACATTTGTGAACAATTACTTTTGTATAGCATTTCTCTATGGTCTTTATATAGTTTGTATTTATTTGCTTTTTCTACTTTAGACTTTTGTTGGATCCTGTATCTGTTACAGTTTTTAATCTTATGTAAATGTTTATATTTATCTTTGTATCTTGAACTGACGTGTCCTATAACATATGTATTATGTCCCAAAGGATGAAATAAATACAAATACAAATATTCCCACTTATGTTATGTGCCTTTATCTGATTATTTGTTGCATGATTATTTTTTACTCTCTTTACAATGAATAATGTGTTAAAATATTTAGTTTTATGAAATATTCCCTATATGATTTCTGTCTGTTTAACTCTAAAACAATTTTGATGGCCCTTTTCTGCAATGTGAATAGTCTTTTAGTATATACCATAGCAGTTTGACCCCGATACCACAATGCTATATATTAAATGTGGGTATACAAGTCCATAATAGATCTTTTAAATGGTTATACTTCCGGTTTTTGCCATTTGTTTTAACAGAAAAAGTTTGAAGACTTTTTTTACAACTTTTATCAATATATTAACTTTAAAGAGAGTCGATTAAAGACACTAGACAACACTTACTTTTAAATTTTTCCGGAACTAGTTTCAGAGGCTTTGCCTCTATCATCGGCCGGCTCTCGACTGGTTCTCATTGGTGTAGCTGACGATACCTTGTCACAGGTCTCCTCTGGTGGCGGCTCAAGGAACTTGCTGAACAAATCCTTCTGGGGGATGTCGAAATTGAATACTTTGTTCCTATTTTTTGAAATGAAGATTTGTTCCCATGTGGATAGTTCTTGTTTTCCTGATGTATGTTTCAGTAGTTTTGGTTCTGGATTTATGTTGTGGTTTTTTTCCCAAAAATGTGTGGCAACTGCTGATTTTTCTAATTGTTTATATTTTATGTTTCTAAAGTGTTCCTTTGCTCTTGTTTCTAAATTTCTTTTTGTTTTTCCAATATAAATTTGACTACAGTCATTGCATTCAATTTGATATATACCAGATTTTTTGTTTGATGGAATGGCATCTTTGATGTTTGAGCAAATTAGGTTTTTTAAGGAGAAATGGTTGACTGGTGCTAGTTGAATATTTTGTTTTTTGAAGACTTTTTTGAATTTATCATAGGCCCATGGATGGTAAGTGAATTTTTTGAAAATCATATTAGTTTCTGTAGATGAGAGAGTTGTGGTTTCCTTTAGTAGCTTCTTCTTTTTTGCTAAGCTCACTTTTTTGTCCACTAATGATTTGGGAAAGTTATTTTTTTGTGCTATTTCAATTATTTTGTTGTATTCTGTTTTGTATTCTTCTGCTGTGAGAGGGATGTTTACCAGTCTGTGTGCTAAACTATTGAAGATTGCCTGTTTAGCACACAGACTGGTAAACATCCCTCTCACAGCAGAAGAATACAAAACAGAATACAACAAAATAATTGAAATAGCACAAAAAAATAACTTTCCCAAATCATTAGTGGACAAAAAAGTGAGCTTAGCAAAAAAGAAGAAGCTACTAAAGGAAACCACAACTCTCTCATCTACAGAAACTAATATGATTTTCAAAAAATTCACTTACCATCCATGGGCCTATGATAAATTCAAAAAAGTCTTCAAAAAACAAAATATTCAACTAGCACCAGTCAACCATTTCTCCTTAAAAAACCTAATTTGCTCAAACATCAAAGATGCCATTCCATCAAACAAAAAATCTGGTATATATCAAATTGAATGCAATGACTGTAGTCAAATTTATATTGGAAAAACAAAAAGAAATTTAGAAACAAGAGCAAAGGAACACTTTAGAAACATAAAATATAAACAATTAGAAAAATCAGCAGTTGCCACACATTTTTGGGAAAAAAACCACAACATAAATCCAGAACCAAAACTACTGAAACATACATCAGGAAAACAAGAACTATCCACATGGGAACAAATCTTCATTTCAAAAAATAGGAACAAAGTATTCAATTTCGACATCCCCCAGAAGGATTTGTTCAGCAAGTTCCTTGAGCCGCCACCAGAGGAGACCTGTGACAAGGTATCGTCAGCTACACCAATGAGAACCAGTCGAGAGCCGGCCGATGATAGAGGCAAAGCCTCTGAAACTAGTTCCGGAAAAATTTAAAAGTAAGTGTTGTCTAGTGTCTTTAATCGACTCTCTTTAAAGTTAATTTATCATAACAACACTGTTTTCAACACTTCCAAGAAAGTAATTTTATCAATATGTTTATCCCAATTTAAATTTTTTTCTAATATAATTCCTAAAATGTTTTTATGCTTTACCTTTTGTGTTTTTAAATTTGCAATTTCTATATCTAATATTGCATTGTTTTTATTTTGAATTGTCTGTACAATCATATAAAGTGTTTTTTGTGTACTGGTAAAATTATTTGCTTGTAAGTACTGTATCATTTGCTTATTATTTTCTTTTGTGTAGTATACCAGACTTTGAATGGTTTCAGAAACATTTATTATTGATGTGTTGTCAGCTTAAGAAATTAGTTTTCAACTTTTTACATGAGGAATATAATTTATATGTAGTGTGAACAAACAAGCGCTTTCATTAGGTCTAAAAATATACAACTAATTTTCTTCCTTTTTTTCAGGGCAGTCTGTAAGATTTTCAATTATTTCAACTATGGCACCTTTGGTAGATTTTTTTTTTTTAAAACTAAATTGTAAATTGTTCGAGATTTTATGTTTCTCCGAAAACGTAGTGATGTATTTTGCAATTATTTTTTTAAAAAAACTAATAAAATTGGGGATATTAATGTAATTGGTTAATAGTTATCAATAAGTTTCTTATTCCCTTTTTTAAATAATTATATTACTATTGCTTTCTTTAAACAATTAGGAAGTATTCCAGACCTTATTGATGCATTAATTCAATTCAATTCATTTCCAACTGATTTCTGGCTTTGTAATTTATTTTTACTTGTTAGTAATTCTTCTTTATTTATGTATGGTATATAAATTGAATTAGTAATAGCTTTGCAACTGTTCAATGCAATTTTGCTTATATTTTCTTTGCCAATCAATTTTTTTAAGGCCACACTATGGCTGAGTGGTTAGGCTGCTTGGCTCTCACCAAGGTGGCCAGGGTTTGATCCCAGGTGACCACAAAGTGAGATTTGTCGTGGACAACACAGCGCTGTTCTGGTTTTCTCCGCAACCTCCAGTTTCCCCCACCAACTCATTCGACCAGTACTCCATCTTCATTTCGTGTATCATCAGTGTCACTGCCTGTAGTGCCAATTGTAGTAAACGCAGGCATTAAACACAACACATTTCATTTCAATCAATTTTTGTATATTGTTTAAAAAGCTTCTGTTAAATAAGTTGTCTGCCTCTTTGTGATCTTGAATAAATTTTTGGCATGTTTTATTAAAAGTTGTCTCCTTGGCTTATGTTTTTTCCATATTCTTTATTTACCAAATTCCAGGCAGTTTTTGTTATAATAGTCAATATATATAGCCCTCGTATATATATATATATATATATATATATATATATATATATATGCTCTTATCTATTATTTTATTTGTCTCCCTGTTTTTATCATAATACTATTTTAGCTTCATTTTTGCATCCTCTATTTCCTTGTTTACCCATTTATTATTTATGATGCTTTTTATTTTTGTTAATTTTTTTGGGCGAACAATATGAAAGTATTAGTTAAGAATTTTATAAAAATTGTGCCACTTTTATTCACCTCTGTTTCTTTAGAAACCATTTCCCATTTTTCTAAAGCTATTAACAATTACATGTCGCCATGTTGCCATGCTGGCTAAGTGCTAGAGCAGCCACACATAGAACATAAGATCCAAAGCTCAGATCCTTGTTTTGGCATGAATTTTTTTGTTTTGATTTTAATCTTCAAAAAATTCTATGGAATGTATTTTTTTTTTTTAGTTTGCTCTTAGAATAGCACGGTAACATCTAGACATTACCTAAAGATTGGAAAATGTTAAATTTGCAGTGCAATTTAACCCAACAGTGGTTAAATAATAATAATAATAATAATAATAATAATAATAATAATAATAATAATAATAATAATAATAATAATAATAATAATAATAATAATAATAATAATAATAATAATAATAATAATAATAATAATAATAATAAACATTAATACTTTATTATCACCTTATGTTTTACAAGCATTGTTGAAAACATGTAAGTCGTCAATTATATACAATTAAAATTGCTGGATATTTTGATATATATACAGATATTAGAAGAAACTAAAACTTATGTGATGTTATTCTAAATGTATAATGTCTTGTACACCTAATAAAATGTGTAGGTATTAGTCATAAGTATTGTAAAATAAGAAACTAGCATTCAAATGATAAATTCTGAAGTTGTAGCCTTAGTTTAGAAATTCATCAAGTGAATAAAAAACATTGTTAATGAAATATGATTTCAAGACAAATTTGAATTTGGTAAGTTACTAGACACTTTAACTTCTGCTGGGAGTTTGTTATATAGCTTGGCTCCCATGTAACTAGGCAACTTGTCACACAGGTGGAGTCTATGCATCATAATAGCGAAATTATTCTTGTTTCTTGTGTTGTGGTCATGAATATCCGAATTTGTTTGCAATGGGATGTATTTTATCATATATATTATCATATATTTACCGTCATCTTTGATGACGGTGATTATCTAAATTATCAGAGAGTGCCAAATTCTTAAAACATGTTGTAACAATGTAGTGTGTTGTAAATGTAGGTAAATTCAAAAGTGTAGCCTACACATGTAATAACTGAGACAGCATTACACATTCCATATTGTCACTTTGTGGGTTCATAGAATTAAAAGTCCAATTTGCAGAAATTCCAAATGCTCTTTATTTCCGTAGAAACACAATTTGGTCGGCCCTTACAGTAGCAGAATTACGTAACATACACAAATATAATCTGCAAGGTTGTCTGCCACACCCACAAACAAAGATTTCACTTTCAAAACACAGCTGTACGAGTCCAATTCAATTACCACTCTGACTCTAACTGGCAATCGCAGCTCCTTTTTATAGCTCACTCGTATTTCTAGACGTTTGTAGAAAGTTCTCTATTCAGTGTTCCAGAAATTACCAGATGAAACACAAACCTTTCAGTCATCTAACTTTATCTGTTTCGGCAAGTCTTTTATCTCCGTGATGCACTATCTGTTCCTTTGTGTGCCCGGCCGGACAATGCTCGCGACAGTATGATTTATTGGGTATGATTTGATTCACTTAAATAGGAAATGCAGCTTCATTTATTTTATTTCTTATGGTTTGGTGCAGTACACTTGAAAATGAACAATAAGAGATCATTTCTTATGGAAAAATTCTTCAATTACTGACTACCATATGCTCATACTGTGAATTATTGTATTTTAATTCACATGACTGTCACTAACCAGTTGTGTTTCGCCACTGATTGACTGATTTTGATTCACTATGATTTTGCTTGAATCTATCAAGCCAATCATTGGTAGTAGAAAAGTCAATGTCCAGTTCATAAACAATATGAAGGAATTCCTAGAGATTTGGAAATGCTTTCGATTTAGGGTAGAGTTTGCATCATACATCTGCAGAATTTGTAATATCTTGTTTACAGAGAAACATTTACACTTTGCCATTTTCTATCTGTGTTATAACTTGCTACACACTGCATAAAATTCAAAGAAAGACTAAGGAAACACACTGAAAGTGAGGCTTTTGAATGTGTTAATTCCTTTCATGAAAGGAGATTGATGGTGGGGACTGGAAGGGATTTTCAGGTAAAACAGTCGAGCTTCAATGAGTGCTCAGTACAGTACACATACAATTTTCTCACGATACTCTCAAAACATTACACATTTGGCAAATTATGTATGTATATAGCTATATTACACATTTTGCATTTTATGTGTGTATATACCTATACACAATACATATTTTTATTGATTTTTGATCTGAAAATAGCACTAATGATGAGATTAGGAAGCATTATAGAGGGTAAAATTATACAGCAATGATATGGAATGCTCAAGGACGTTACAGATACAGCATGATAAACAGGATAGCATTATAATTGGGAGCATAACTGCGGGAATCCTGAGCAAAATAGATGCAGTTGTGAAACTTTTTGAAGCCTGATGACAATTTATGCAAAAATATGCTCTAAGGCCACTTTATGCAATTAGGCTCTTAAGACTTATAATTCTGTTTGTGTAATCTGAGACTTGTGATGTTTCTTGGATGGGTGTGTTTTGATATTAATGTCCCCTTTGCTGTTGTATTAGCTAGTAAGGTACCACCACTCTCCTTTCTCTTCACCTTCTAACTGAACTTTTAGTGGTAATGCAGTGCCATCTACACTGTATGTTCTTTAGCACTTGGTTTAGCTGCTTAATAACAGTCACCTGTATTCCCTTTAATTTTGAATTTACTGCTGTATGTTGAGTGTTGCATGCTTAGTTTATGTTTCTAGTGTTAACAGTATTAGGCTCATTAAATACCAAATTTATGGAAGAACTTTGTTTTTTAACAACTGACATTTGCTCTAATACAATGCATCAACACAGTTCTCACATTCCTCCACTTTGATTAAGCTATAAGGAGCCTGAAAATGGAAATTTAAAACCAAACAGAAAGTCCCTGAAGACTAAGCCTACCTAAATTCTTTCTAAAGATGAATGAAAAACTATGAATAAAAAGATCAGCAGGCTTGACACCACTTAATGGTGTCCCACTGCACTGTCAATAAATTTGTTTTACTTTCAGATGTTGGTAATAGATACTAAAACAATCCGTCACCTAATAACAGTAATGATGACAGCATAAACAACCTTATTCTTAATGAGTAAGGACTAAGATACAATGAAGCACAAAATTAATGTAATTTTGACTTGAACTAGTACTCCATGCTACATATATTGTTAGTGTTTACCTAGAACACGTTTTGTTAGCACTTTCCTAACATCCTCAGCTGATGTTGACTATTGAATTTTGATTTGGTGAACTTCTTGGAGGCAATAAAAACATCTGTTGGTATCTCGATGAACATGAAGTTTGGGTTCTCTTTAAAGGTGGTGTTGAAATTGAACAAATTGTCACAATTGTGAATAATTTATTTGTGAAATAATCCTGAGTACTGCGAGAAATTTATAATTTCTTGATAAAATAAATGAAGTTTGTTACAATTATTATATATTATTGTAGTATTTGTATTGGCTCACTGTTATTAGCTTCAGTTTTTACATATTACAACAGTGATACATTGCTGCTTCACATTTATAAGAAGAATCTCCCACTCCATGCATAAAAGACTTATGTATTACACTCACTTTACAATTTCTATCTATTATTGTTTATTTTTTAATAACTGCTACACTATACCTATGAAAGCTTACCTTACTATTTCTAATTCACTTAATTTAAATAAATCTTTGCAGAAATAGTTATATTACACATTTCAATGTAGATACTAGAGGTATACAGAAAGCAGAATTTATAATCATATGCCTCTGTATACTAGCCTTGAAATTTGATAAACTTTCCATGACATTATGAGAAACAACTAAATAGTAACATTGCTTTAATAAGTAGTAAAGTACTGAGTATTTTAAAAGAAGCATACCACAGAAAAAGTTATTTGAAACAATTGCATATTTTAAAATATTCTATTTTTTGTGCAACAAGCACAGTCGTGGGGAAAGTCACACGGTATTGGATGGAATGCTATATTGGACAGTATCAGTTTCCAGTTTTCAGTATGATGTGTCAGCAGATTTAGTTCAGGTAATGTTTAGACCTTCTATAGCCAAGCTGGAAAGGGAGCATTGTGTGACTATGACCAAACAATTGATCATGTAAAAGAGAGGATTCTTTATTCTGACCTGCTACCTACTGCACAAAGATAATTTTGTGAACCTAATACTACAATATACCTTTAAGCATTCTGAATTATTTACCATATGTTAATCTAAAAATATAATATTTTTGTTAAAATTGTGTATTTTTATGTATCAACTCTAACCCTAATATACCACTTTCATGATGTTTATAAACTCAGTGTTTACACGTCTGAAATAGTTTAAATTAGTATGCATCAGATTATAACATATTTTCTTCCTTCTAGTATTTAAAATATTTTTGTTAAAATTGTGTATTTTTATGTATCAACTCTAACCCTAATATACCACTGTGTAAAATAGGGTTCATAAATCTGGATAAATAAAAAAAAAAATCTAAAAATAAAGATGAAGGCATTGCTTGTGTTTAAATGTGTTACATGTAGTGACTGTTCACGTTTTATGTGTAATGCACCCAATATTGGACAAGAATTCAAAACACAGTATTAGACAATCGTATTTGTAACTTTCTTATCAATCATTTTATCTCATTTGTTTCAGACAAATATGGGAAGGAATAGAGGGAACTTGATAGTGGAAAAATGCAATTAGTGAATGTTGAAGTAATCCCAGGGGGAGGGGGCGGGGTGGGGGGAGAAAAACTAAGCATTAGGGAAGCAAATCAGTAGTTCTATGTCCCTAAAAGCACATTAGGAGACAGACTGAAATTAATTTCTGCAGGAAATGAAACAAAAATGACCATTGGAACATATACAAGCACTTTTTTGGAACAGAAATATGATGCACTGAATAACCAAATAAAAATGTTAGATAGCCATCTAATGCCACTGCTAAAAAGAAAACAAAATCAGAAAGTAGCAGCAAATTGTGCAGAATAGAACTTTTAAGTCAGCATTTTCTTGTCGTGGCATTTACCCCTTAAACCACAACATTTTTAATGATTTACACATAAAGAGTGAGAAAAGCACTGAGCTTTCAATCTAAAAAAATCATTTGTCACGAAAATTTCATGAAGACTGTATCCAGTGCAGCATATGCAAGATTTAGGCCCATGAAAACTGTGCTGAGTCTCAAAGAAGATCCGCTTTATTATAAATGTGACATTTGTCTTAAAAAGTAATACAAAGATACATTGAAATAATGAACTGGTCTTAAAATATTCAGACTGTCCAATATAGGGTACCTTATTTTCAAATTTGGGAAACCCTTAAGACTTATAAATGTCTCAATTCTCTCCTTCAGTACTTACTGTGCATAACAAATTTTTTACAATTAAACACATACAAAACATGTGTTCAAAACTAATTTTTAATATTGACTGTAACCATTTCCAAAGTCATTATTGTGACTTTGTGGGTTCGTGAAATTAAAAATCCAGTTGCACAAACTGAAAATGTTCTTTATTTCCACCGAATTACAGTTGGTACTCTTACAATTACTCTTACTCACACACAATTACGTAACACTCATAATTACGCAACACACACAATTACGTAACACTCGCTACTCGGCACCTTGCCGTACAACTCTCTCTAGAGCTGACTAAAAATTCCTCTGATACACGTACGCAGTCTTCCAGTTCGATCACTAGCACTGCGCTCTTCACAGCTGCTCGCCAAGAACTAACTGACTTGGCAGACCGTGGTTCTATTTATACATGGCTAACCAGTTCTAGAAGATTCTCCAAGATGGAGGCGAGGATGTAAAGAGATTTCACGATCTTTCCACGAGGAAGGCAGGAGGAGCGGAAACCAATTACTTGTCTCCCTACCACATCTCTACTAGGCACGTCATTGGCCTCTCTTTCTCCCATTGCAAGAGCCTTTGCGTCACACGAGTAGGCGTGGCCTCCCTGCCGTCTGCTTCCCTTTCTTTCTGTCAGCTGGTCTTGTTCGTTCGGGTGACACTGCTCCCTCCTCAAAGCTGGTCGTCCCGAACAGCACCATCGTAGCGGGCCAGACGATCCAGGTGTACCACCAACATCTTTCCTCCGGGCACCTTCTGCATGCAGTAGACCACGTCGTTAATCCTCTTCACCACCCGGTACGGTCCTTGCCATGGCTGCTGAAGCTTCAAGCAGCGTCTCTTGGTCCGGCTAGGGCGGTACAACCAGACCAGGTCACCTTGCTGGAACCCTTGGCTGTTGGCTTGCCTGTCGTATCGGGTCTTCATGCGGTCGCTCGCCCTCTGGATTTTCTGGCGAGCCATCTTGTACATGTCATGGAGGTGGTCCACCAGGTTCTCCACATACTCGTTCGCTGGCTGCTTCGCTTCTGGAGGGCTTCCAAAAGCCAGTTCACAAGGGAGGCGTAACTCTCAGCCGAACATTAAGCTGGCCAGCGTCATCCCCGTGGTGTCGTGTGTTGACGAGCGATAGGCCAGCAAGAATAGTGGCACCTTGACGTCCCAGTCTCGCTGATGGCTGGCCACGACCTTCCTCAGGTGTTCCTCTAAGGTCTTGATGTGGGGATGTAGGGGTGTTGTGCGGGTCTTGTTAACCCCAAGCCTTTCTAGTGCTTCCTTCATCAGGTTGGACTCAAAATGGGTACACTGGTCGCTGTCGAGCTCCAACGGCACCAAAAATCGGCAGAACACTTGCTACACGAGGCAGTCTGTGATACTTTTTTCCTCCTGGTTCGGGATGGCATACACCTCCAGCCACTTGGTGAAGTAGTCCATGACCACCATCAGGTACTTGTTGCCTCGGTCGGACACGGGAATGGTCCAGCTAAGTCGACAGCGATCCGTTTGAATGGTGCTCCGACGTTGTACTGCTGCATGCGACCCCGGCTCCTAGTCTGGGGGCCACGACTCGCTGCGCACACGTATCACTGACGGCACCATCTCTCAGCGTCTACTCGGAGCCTCAGCCAGTAGTAGCGCTGCCGTAGTTTGTCAATTGTTCGGTTCGCTCCCAGGTGTCCTCCTGAAGTACCGGCGTGCACTTCCTCCAAGACTTCCGGGACCTTACTCCGGGGAAGTACCAACTGCTCTCTGCGTCTTCCCATGGGTTGATTCCCATACCCGAAACGGCACGACCTCTCTGATCTTCAGCGAGTCCCATTGGGCCCAGTACGACGTTTAGGTGGTGCTCCTCGGTGTGATGTCCTCCCAGGTTGGTCTCGTCCCTGCCTCCACTTCCCTGAAGAGTGGCCCCAAGTCGGCGTCCGCCAGTTGCTCCCTCCTCAGGCCTGCGCTATCCCAGCCATCCGCAGGCATTGCTGTGACTACTCGGACTGCTGCGGTACGCTCCTTCTCTTGCTCTCTTGCGCATTGGCCGCACTCTTCAGGACAGGGTCTCCGGGACATGGCGTCTGCGTTACCGTGACTCTTCCCTCTACGATGTTCCGAGGTGAAGTCGTACTCCTGCAGCCTCTGGACCCAATGTGCTGTCTGGCGCTCCAGGTTCTTAAAGCTCAATAGCCAGGTAAGGGCGGAATGCTCAGTCCTCAGGTGGAATGGCTGACCGTACAGGTACTTGTGGAAGTGCTCCAATGTCTTTATTACCTTCAGTAATATTTGCCGGGTGACGCAGTAGTTCTTCTCTGCCTTGGATAGCGTCTTGCTGTAGTAGGCTATCACCTGCTCGTGGCCGTCCTGGATCTGCGATATGACGCCTCCAATGCAATGGTCGCTGGCGTCGTTGTCCACAATGAAGGCGCCGTCTGGTTGTGAAAATTCCAGAATAGGAGCACTGCACAGTGTCTTCTTCAGGCGCTGGAAAGCGTGTTCGGCGTCCTCCGTCCACACATAAGGTTGGTGTTCTTCTGTCAGGCGGGTGAAGGGCTTGGCGATGTTGGAGAACCCCTTAATGACGTATTGGTAGTAACTGCACAGCCTAAGGAAACTGCGCAAATCTTTCTTATCCTTTGGGCGAGGCCAATCTATCACAGCCTGTGCCTTCTCCGGGTCTGTGGCCACTCCGGTAGCTGAGACTATGTGACCCAAGTAGTTCACTTCCTTGCGGAAGAGCTGGCACTTCTTCGCGTTCAGCTTCAGGTTGGTCGCCTGCAATCGCTGTAGCACCTTGCTCAGGTTCTCCAGATGGTCTTGGAAAATCTTACCGACGATGATAATGTCATCCAGGTATAGGAGGCTGGCGTCATAAGTCAGTCCTCTCATCACTGACTCCATAAGGCGTTGAAGGTACCGGGTGCGTTGCAGAGGCCAAAGGGCATAACTGCGAACTGCCAGAGGCCTTGGCCTGCCGAGAACGCGGTCTTCTCCTTGTCCCTCGGGTCTAGAGCTACCTGCCAGTAGCCCGACTTCAGGTCCAGGATCGAGAACCACTGTGCACCAGCTAGCGTGTCCAGGGTGTCGTCAATCCGGGGTAAGGGGAAGCAGTCCTTCCGGGTGACAGCGTTCAGCTTCCTCTAATCCACGCTTGCCGTTCTTCTTCGTCACCAAGACTACAGGGGAACACCAAGGGCTGTCAGACTCTTCAATCACTCCCCTGGATCTCATGTCCTCCAGCATATCTCGTACAGCCGCTTGTTTTGCCAGCGGAACGCGTCTAGGTTTTTGCCGAATAGGCCGGGCGTCTCCGGTGTCGATACGGTGAAGCACTTTGTCCGTGCGGCCGTAGTCGCTGTTGCCTTGGCTGAAGACGCGCTAGTATCGTCTCGGCAGTTGCCGAACCTTCTCCAGCTGTTCTGCGATCAGGTGGTCGGCCGCCCTCTCCAGTAGGCCTTCTAGCCGGGGCCCAGGTGGTGTTGCGTCAGCACCGGCTCCTGTGTCTTGTCCATTGCTGTTACGCTTACCACGGGCTCGCACGTTCCCAAATCCATCCCGGCCTGGCCGTTGTGTTCAGTGTCCGTTGGATTTAGCAGTCTCACTGGCACCTCCTCTCGACACGGCAACACATAGTCCGTGTACAGGCGTCTTCTGGTCCAGCATCATGTTCCTGGTTCTTTGGCCTTCCAATCGCGCCGTCACCACCACCTCGCTGCTCGCGGGGACAACCACGTCTTCGTTCAAGACGACCCTGCAGATTCCAAGGCGCTCTTCGGGTTGACGGAGTATAACCTCTTCTCCGTTGAGCCGCAGGACCTTCCTGCCGACGTCGACCGTCGCCTCGTGGCTCCTGAGGGCATCCAGTCCCAGAATCACCTCCTCAGTCACTTTCGCGACGAACACCCACAGACGCACGGCACTCCGTCCCAAGGTCAGCTTCAGTAGGACCTCCTTCTCCACAGGCAAGGTGTCGCCCGATGCCGTCATCAACTGGTATGGTCGGCTCGGCTTCCTGGATGGCAAACCCTTGGCTCTGTCGGGTCTGATGACGGTCACGGCTGCCCCGATGTCCACCAGCACGCGGCACGACTTCCCTCTCACCCAACCATCCGCGATGAGGCTTTCATCCATCCGCCGGCTGATGGCGCGCAGTGTCCCTCGAGGGGTTGGTGGTGATGGCGCCGACGTGCACCCCGCCACGACGGGCCTTACTCGTTCTTGTGGCTGCTCTTCCTGGTGTCGGCAGTCCGTCTCCGGCTGTCCACATCCCCAACACAGGCCACTAGGTCTTCGTCGACGCACCTCAGCTGGTCTTCTGTCTCCGGTGTAGCGAACACTCCTCGTTAACGACGTTGGGGTAGCCGTCACCTTGGCCGCTCCATCCTCAATGCTGCCGTCAGCGCCTCGTGGATGGTTGTGTAGTCGCCGAGCATTAGGCACTGACGTATCTCGACGTCTCGTACCCCGTGACAAAGGCGTAGGCGGCTTCCCGGGATACGAGCTCCGGCGGAAGGTCAACCAAGGCCTTGCTAGCCAGCTACTCAATCGCTAGGGCGAACTCCTGCAGCGTCTCCTCTGGCTGTTGCGACCTTGTCTTCAGCTGACTGCGGTAGGCTGCGACTAGGTGCTGGTTCCCGAAACGGTTCTCCAGGGCCTCCCAGATATCCTTGGGAGCCGCCGCTGTCTGGACCGCGTTTAGGACTTCTACGGCCTGTCCCTGGAGGCAGGCTATTACCTGTGCGTCCTCTTCCTCCGGTGACCACTTGTTATGCCTGGCCACCGTGTCGAACTGGCGGCGGAAGACCTCGAACGTTGACGCACCGTCGTATTTTGGAGGTTTGACGCGCGCCAATGTTGTGTCGCGTCCCGGCGCGTCGGCATTCAAATCCTTCAACCTCCTGCCGACGACGTCCTCTACCATGGCGTTCAGGGACTTGACGTTGTTGTCGGCCTTTCCTTCCAGCTCATTAACGCGGCTCGCCAGGTCTTCAACGCGCTCGCCTAACTCCGAGACGTCCTTCATTACGCCGTCCAACTGGTCCTCGAACTTTGCGGCGAGGGCCTCGTTCGCCGCTTTCATTTCCGTGGTCAATTCGGTCATCTTCGCGGTCAGGTTTTTGTTTGCCGCTTCTGTTTTCGCAGCAAGGTTGTCATTCAACGTCTTCATTTCCGAGGTCAGTTCGACCTTCATTTCCATCATCTTCTCCAAAATCTTTTCCAATGCAGCCTCCATATCGCATTATATCCCACTTCTGATACCAGTTGTGACTTTGTGGGTTCGTGAAATTAAAAGTCCAGTTGCACAAACTGAAAATGTTCTTTGTTTCCACCGAATTACAGTTGCTACACTTACAAATCACAGCAGGGTACATATCACTTACAATTATGTAACACTCACAATTATGTAACACTCGCTACTCTGCACCGTGCCATACAACTCTCTCTAGAGCCGACTAAAAACTCCTCTGATACACGTACGCAGTCTTCCAGTCCGTTTACTAGTACTGCACTCTTCACGGCTGCTCGCCAAGAACTAACTGACTTGGCGGACCGTGTTTCTATTTATACATGGCTAACTTGTTCTACAACATTCTCCTAGATGGAGGTGAAGATGTAAAGGTATTTCACGATCTTTCCACAAGGAAGGTAGGAAGAGGGGAAACCAGTTATCATCTCTACTGATTTATGAAAGCCTATGTTTTGTCTACCATTTATGTTATGTATATTCACATTTTGTGTAAAGTAGTCTTGATTTTTGATATGGAAACACATAAGCATAAAGAAGGAAGTGTTAAAATATTCAGCCTTTGAAACAGACCCTTACATGGAGCTGTAACGTTGATGCCACTTATCGCTCTAATGGCACTCTTCTGCAATATAAAAACTTGCTTACTCTCCACCAAGTTACCCTAGACTATCAAACCACATTTTATTATTGAACAAAAATATACATAGTATACCTGTTTTAGTGTCTGAATTAGACAAAAAGAGTTCAATGACCTAAGTGCAAAAGTAGTCAATCTCAACTTGTGTATGAGAGGCGTCGGCAAACATGTACTCACTGAGGCCGCACAACTATGACGTATCAGGAGCAGTGCTTACTGTCTCCCCCTCCCCTCGCAGGCTTCACTGGCAGTGCATACATACCGATCACAGGCAGACTGTCTTGTCATATTTACCTGTACATCTAAACATATCCCGGTCAAAGTCAAAGGTGGCCGTGCAGAAATGTGCATTTCAAGAATCGTGGGAGGAGAAGTATTCTTGTTGTGCACAAGAAGACAACATAAGATGTTTGTTGTGCTCTAAAGTTCAAAAAAGTACTCATTAATGGAACATTAAGCGACATCATGATACATGACATAAAGATGACCACACAATTACAGGTCAGCATTGTATTCATATATTTACACCACGCTTTAAAGTAGCATAGCACTGACATAATGTCGTTGATTCCTTTCATTTTCTTCAGGTCTAGATAGGAGTAACCAATTGAAACAGCTCAAAGAGCAATATTCAGCTACTACACCTAATATTAATTCAAATATTATAACTGATAGACTTCAAGTCAGTTATGCTACTACTTTGGTCATTGCTCAGACACTGAGGTGTTTTAGTGATAGAGATTTCATAAAAAATGTGTGAGTAACGTTGCCAACATAATTTGCCCTGAACAGTATGATATATTCAGTAATATTGCATTATAACTAGGAACCATACGGAGAAATATACATAAAATAGCTGAAATAATAGAAAAAAGACCACTAAACTAGGTCCATAAATTTATAGCCTTTTCTTTGCCGTTGGATGAAAGCACAGACAACGCTGACACAGTACAATTAGTAATTTTCATTTATAGAGTTACTAACAACCTCTCAATACGAGAATATATGCTTGAAGTCATTCCATTTAGAGAACATACAACAGGGGCAGAATTATTTCAAGCATTTATGAAATGTGTAGAAGAAAGTAAACTGAATCTAAAGAATCTTGGATTCCTAGTACAGATGGGGCTCGAAATATGACTGGTAAAAACAAAGGTCTCATTGGTAGAGTCAAACGTTATTTAAATGAAATGGGAATAAACAATAACCTAAAATGTTTTAATTGTATAATACATCAGGAACCTTTATGCGCAAAAATACTAAATATAAAACAAGTAATGGACATAAATGGACAGACTATAAATAAAATAAAATCAAATTCCTTGAAACATCAAAAATTTTGTAAAGTACTGTAAGATTTAGGGCTTTTTTATGAAGTCCTTTCATACTACACAGAAGTCAGTTGGTTAAGCAGAGGAGACATGCTCAACCGATTTTTCAAAATGCGTGAAGTGATATCAGAATTCCTTAAGGGGCAGGCATGTTGATATTAGTGTTTAATTGCTGTACTGAATATATCTTAAAATTTTCTTTTTCTTTATTTGCTTAGGATATAGACATCCAAGAATTGGGAGATGAAGATTGGATATGTGATTCAGCCTTCCTCACTGATATTTCTCAACATTTCAATAATATTAATCATCGTCTTCAGGGAAAGTTCCAAAATATAGTTCATATGTATGAAACGGTTAGATCTTTTTTAAAGCTGACAGATGTATGGAAATCAAATCTCATGAAAAAATAGTTCATGATTTTCCATGTCTAAAATCTTTTCCCAATATTTCTGTAGCAAATCTGAATAAATATACCAATCTGTTAGATAAAGTAAAGAGGGAATTTGAAATAAGCCGATGTAGTGATTTTAAATCCATCGAATATGATTTTGCTCTGTTTGCTAATCCTCTTGAAATAGATTTACATAAGGTAAAACCAGAATTACAGCATGAAGTCGCTGATTTACAACGTGATACATATATTCAATTGCAGTGTAAGGATTTGACTGATCTGGATATTGCCATTCCTTTCTTGGAAGTGTTGAAAACAGTGTTGTTATGATAAATTAACTTTAAAGAGAGTCGATTAAAGACACTAGACAACACTTACTCTTAAATTTTTCCGGAACATGTTTCAGAGGCTTTGCCTCTATCATCGGCCGGCTCTCGACTGGTTCTCGTTGGTGTAGCTGACGATATTTTGTCACAGGTCTCCTCTGGTGGCGGTTCAAGGAACAAGTTGTTCAGCAAGTTCCTTGAACCGCCACCAGAGGAGACCTGTGACAAAATATCGTCAGCTACACCAACGAGAACCAGTTGAGAGCCGGCCGATGATAGAGGCAAAGCCTCTGAAACATGTTCCGGAAAAATTTAAGAGTAAGTGTTGTCTAGTGTCTTTAATCGACTCTCTTTAAAGTTAATTGATCTGGATATATTTAAAAATCTAAAAGCAGATACATATCCATCTCTTAGATCATTCACTGTCAGTGTAGCAGCTATGTTTGGGTCCACATATGTATGCAAACAATTTTTTTCCAAAATGAAACTTGTAAAATCGAAGCAATGATCACAATTAATATGTGCTAATTTACGTGCTATACTGATAATAATTTAATTTACGTGCTATACTGAGAGTGGCTACCTGTAATATATCACTGGATTTTCATGGTATATTGCAAATAGAAATGAATTGAATTATGTGTACTATGTACATCAAGTATGTATTCCTTATTGTACTCTGTAGCGAGCGAGTCTAGCACTGACTCTGAACAAAGGTGAATGTCTACCCCTATTTGACATTATGTCATGTGCATTGTGGGTTGCATATTGAGACATCATACTCCTCCCTCATTGAGTACATATCTGCCGGTGCCTGGTGTATGATACTCTCTACATGAGCTTTCCAATTAAGATTCACATCAACCTGCAAATCCAAGAATTTAATGAGGGAAGTCTAGTTTAACACAGCCTTATCAGTGCCTATGCGCAGAGAAAGATTTCGCAAACTGTATGCCTCAAACCTCAAGACCTTAGTTTTTTCAGTATTTAATGTGAGTTTATTCGCCTTAAACCAATTGCATATAGTGCAGAATGCATTATTCAGTTTTAGTGCAAAACCATGTAAGTTGCTGCTAGTCACTATTATACTAGAATCATCATAAAACAAGAAAGTAGTTGCAATGCTTCTCATTGCTAGAGGGAGACCATTTTTATGCTAATACAAACAATCATTATCTGTGAGTTAATCCTCTAACATTGACAGTACACAGTGATCTAAAATGTGTTTATATTCTTCCACATTTACATTTTTCTGAAATTTACTATAATGGGACCACATCCTAACCACAAAAAACACCCCATTACCCTAACAGCACCTCTTCCACACTTCACTGTTGGCACTAAACATGATGGCAGGTATCATTTTCCAGATATTTGGCAAAGCCAAACCCAAACTGCTGCATTGAATTGCCATAACATATAGAGTGATTCATCACACCAATTAACTTGTTTGCAGTCCTTTACTGTCCAATGGTGCGTTCTTTACCTCACTGGAAGCGTCACTTAGTACTGACTGTCAAAATGTTTGGCTTATGAGCAGTAGCTTGACCATAGTACCCTATTCCTTTTAACTCCTGACACACAGTCATTGTGCTAGCGGAGCTCTGGTAGTACTATGGAACTCATGTTATTCTTTTCAGTAATTGCTTATGACTGTTTACAACCACCCTCTGCCATGCTCAGTGATCTCTGTCCATTATTAAATAAGGTTTGCCTGGTCTTGGTTTAGATGTCGTTCCTTCACGTTTGCACTGCACAATCAGTTAAATATCTTTAGAAGCTATCAGTCAAAGAAGCTATGAGTTGATGTCCAGTTGACAATGGAGGAAAGTAGCCTCCAAAACATGTTCTGGGAAATTTAAAAGTAAGTGGTGTTTAGTGTCATTAATCGACGCAACCTTAAATTTAATAAATTTGAGCTGTAGAAGCATTGAAATGTTCCTAATGGATTTGTCACTCAGGTGATAACCAATGCTTGTCCATGTTCGAAGTCACTAAGTTCTCTTTACGTACCCATTCTGTTGTTACTGCTTATGTACTGATAACATGATACTTTCTACCCTCTTTTATGTGGCAGGTCAGTCTCTTTCAACATCTAGAGTTCAATTTCATATTAAATAGGAGTGTCCAGATACTTTTGGCCAGATAGTATATACGATGGTAGTTTGATAAGTCTGGTAAATTTCCATGAAAGAATGGAAATTCTTTGTTGCTCCTTCATGGTTAGTAAGCTTGAATATTCCAAAGATTGTATAATAAATTTCAACACTGTACAGCTTGCAGTTCATTGTTGACAGCCATCTGAATTGGTCAATGTCTTGACTGCAATCTAAAATGGATAAAACCAAATTTTGTGCTATTATTAAACAGTTTAATTTGAAGAGTAACTGCCAAACAAATCAAAACAGAAATAGATGAAGGTCATGCAGATTCTGCACCATCACTGAAGACCATTTACTTCTGGATTAATTAACTTAATCCAGCACTGAAGACAAAGCATGCTCCAGCCATTCAGTTGAAGTCACCACACAGTAAACCATTGACAAAATCTATAATATGATAATGCAAGACTGCCAAATAAAATTTTTTGAGATTGCTAAGAACTGCAGGCATTTCAACTGAGTGAATTCACAATATCCAGCATGTAGAATTGTCTAAAAGAAGCTGTATGCTAGGTCAATGCCACAATTGCTCACAGTCAACCAATAATGCTCAGAATCAACCAAAAATGTCCAGCATAACATTTCAACACAATGTATAGTGAGGTTTAACAGCAATCTGAAAGACTTTCCCCACTGACTTGTGACTGTTGATGAAATCTACATCCATCATAAGAAAGGTTCATATGCAGATGTTAACAATTTCAGACCAATAACTCTAACTTCAGTATTCAGCAAAACGTATGAGAAAGTCTTAATAGCTAGAATAAATAGTTTCTTAATTGCTAATAAAATTCTTAATCATTTTCAGCATGGATACAGAAATAAATTATCGATCATCACAGCTATAGCGGAATATATTCACAAATTGTTGGAACTAAAAGATAAACACAAAAACACAGCTGGAATTTACTTAGACCTCTCCAAAGCTTTTGACTCTGTATCCCATGATCATCTCATCTCAAAATTAGAGTACTATGGCTTCAGAGGACAAATTAATAAACTATTAACATCATATCTTAAAAATCGTTTGCAATGTACAGAAATAACTTGGAAAAAAGGGAATGTTATAAGCCACATTAAATCAGAATATAACTTAGTGAAATCTGGTGTACCACAGGGATCAGTACTAGGACCTATACTTTTTTTGATTTATATTAATGACTTACCTGAACCAGTAAACAGCAAGGTCATCTCATATGCAGGTGATACATCTATAATATGTTGGAGTGAAGGAGAAGAAAGCTTAGAAGAAAAAACAACAAATGCAATTGGCGAAATATCTCGGTACTTTCTAAACAATGGACTAAAGTTAAATATAGGAAAAACAAAATTTATGACATTTCAAAGCGATGATCTAAATATAAACATTAATAATATACCTTTGGAACGGGTAAGAAACTTTAAATTTTTGGGCGTTCACATAGAAGATACTCTAACCTACAGTACAAACGTAGACATGGTTTGTAATAAAATGAACTCGGGACTCTACCTATTACGACAACTAGCAAAATATGGGAACATCAATACTCTTAAAACTGCGTATTATGGCATTATCTTCCCACACTTAACATATGGTATTGAAATTTGGGGGGCAACAAGTAAAACCAATATGGACAGGCTATTAAAAGTACAAAAGAAATGCATACGAACCATGTACAACCTTCGTTTTCAACAAACATGTCGGGATACATTTAAATCACAAAACATCCTAACAGTAGTATCACTCTATGTATTCAAAACCATTATACTTGTAAAAGACCGAAAGCAACATAACATCCTCAATAAAGATTGCCATACATATGATACGAGGAGAGCAACTGATTACCATAGGGTGAGCACGAATAAAACTCAAACTAATAAAGATCCATTTAAAATAGGAGCCATATTGTATAATAAATTGCCATCTGTAATTAAGAATACTTCTGACTCAAAATTTAAACTGGTCTTAAAATCATACCTAATTCAAAAATGTTTGTATAGTATAAATGAACTGTAATATATATGTATGTAGTATAAATGAGTTGTATACCTATGTATACAATAAGGTTTGTACGTAAGTTAGGCATTTTGATCTTTTTAAATAACTTATACTTTTGTAAACAACTCTATATTTTGTAAATAACTTATGTATTTTGATCATTTTGTATTTTGACTGTATAGAGATAATTGACAGTGTCAGATGCTCTTGTAAGAGTCTATTGGCCGCAATAAATTATTAATCATTACATACCAGAGTCAAAACGGTAGTCAAAATAATGGACAAGGACTGGTGAATGTGCACCGTAGAAGGCAAGGACCATTCGGTCAGCTGGTAAGTTAATGGCTACTGGTTTTTGGGATTTCCAAAGAATAATCCTCATAAACAACTTGGAGAAAGGCAGAACCATAACTGGATGCTATTATGTTTCATGTTGGACCATTTAAAACTTGCCTTACCTGTAAAAAGACTAAGGTTAACACATAAAACCAGCTCTTTCACCAGAATAATGCACCATCCCACACATCAGTGATAACAATGATGAAAGTGCATGAATTTAGCCTTGAATTGGTTTCTAATCCATCCTATTCACCACACTTTTCCCAAGTGACTTCTTCGTGCTCCCTTAACTTGAAACTTTATCTTGCGGGAAAGAAATTTTCATCAAATGAGGAAGTGATAGTTGCAGGCAACAAGTATTTTGCAGAGTTTTCACAGAACCTATTTTTCTGTTGGGATGTAAAATCCATGGAATTGACGAACCAAGTGGTATCCCTCAAAGGAGATTATCTCAAGAAGTATGGTAAGTTGTTTATGATACAAAAATTTATTATTGCATTCTTGCCAAACTTACCAAAGCACTCTTGTATAAGCACAAATTAACATCATTATTTTCATCTAAATGCCATTAGAAAATTTGCTAATGACCAAGCAGTCGAGCCCCCTTGTATACAAATCATCATTAGAAAACTGAAAAAGGTCTGATGCTTTACAATGATGCTAATCTTTTTGCCCTTGCCTGCTTTTAGTGATTCTACTCATATTATTTATATAAAGTGTCTGTTTTTATTTAATTTAAGTTAATCATGAATAAAGTTCCTTAAATACAGTTTCAGTTAGCTAAAGCACACTTTTTATTTTCAAAAGGCTGGTGCAAAAATCAATTTTTTGAGGTCATTTATACAAAAGAATAGATATTTCTTTGAAACTATACTGTCCAAAATATTTGTTAATTTAACCTAAAGTTTTAATATTTTGTAAACAAATAACAATGCAGTATATTATAATGAGATCTTAAGGTTCTCTTGCAGTAATTTTTGTTCTATTATAACAAATGCGTGATATGAAATTCTGTTGGAAGGTATGACTTCAAAAGTATTTTAGGAAATATTCAAATACCCCCAAAATTTCATTTAGCCTGTCCTTATTTCATACTATATAAATGAGAAACAATACAACCACTGCGGAAAAACCAAAACTAACAAACCATTTCCCAAGGAACATATTTATGGGTGAACAATATTTTCTGAGAACCCTAGTTGTACTAGTTAGATATTTCGATGAAAGTGAGGAAATTATTATTTTTTGTACAGTAACACATGTGACAATGGGTAAAGATTAGAGGACTTCGTGGAGACAGTGATACAGCTTATATCAGAGAAAAGTGCTGCCAGGAAATAATTTCAGGACTTCTAATAAAATATTCCCTCTAAAAAGATTCTATGAGAACTCTGAAGTGAGGACATTTGTGTTTTAAGATGGAAGGCAAATTAGAAGAACAGTTTAGCTTTAGGAAGAGAAAAGGCCTAAGGAATGCTACTGAATTGCTAAGAACAATTGGAGAACAATACTAAGAGAAAGATAAAGATTTATATGTGACATTTTGGGATTTGGGAAAAGTAGTTGAGAGTGTAGCTTGTAGAAACATTTGTAGACTCTGAAGAAGGTTATGTAGATTTGAAAGAGAGACAAATGCAAACTAATATGTATATGTGCACCCACTAACTATACACAAAGTAGGTTACGGAAGCATATGGCATGGATAACCCATAATCACCTACCATATTCAACATATGCTTGCTGAAGTTGATTAAATATTGTATAAAAAAAGATGGAAGAATAAAATACATAAATTTTGCTAGTGATATGATATATGTGGAAGATAAAAATATACTAAGCAATATGCTAATGAAAATAATTGACAACATGAAGAGTGCAGGAAGAGAATAAATGCATACTTGTTGAAGATTATGCTTACAGGAATAAAAAAATGATACATTTTTGGATTTAAGATAGGGCATTAGAGTAAGCAGCCTACTTCAGATTCTTTGGAAGTAACATGAGCTCTTCTGAAGAGGTCAAACAGAGGATAGAAAAAGAAGCATATTCTGTGTACCCTTGAGTAAACCGAAATGCTAATGAATTTAGTCAAGTAATTTTGGTGAGTGGCGCTGAGAAAAAACTTGAAGTCTCACTTAAATTCCACCTGAAAAGTTACTGTAAAAATTGAAATTAAAATTGAAATTGAAAGGATAAATTCCTTTGTGAGTGACACATGGTCCTTTGAATCCACCAGTAGACTGTGTGGTATCTCTTGGACCAATAACTTGTGAAGACAATAACTTAATAACCAATTTTGTTTATGTATTTAGCATTTAATTTATATACAGAAATATTTGTTTATTCAAGATCCAGTACAGACAATACAAATTGGAAATACAGAAAATACAGAATTTATCAATTCTGCATGCAATAATCAGATTAAATAGTATCAAAGTCAGTAAATACAGAAAACATGAATTAACAGCCATTAGTATCATAAAATTATTCTCATGTAATCATTTACTATACTTAATCTGGTGTCTAAAATATACAAAGAACTCTTGAGTACTATAGAAGCACTGATTTATTAAAAATTATTTCACATCTCTTCTTAATCTTTTCTTATCATTGCTTTTAATTTTCTTTGTGATGAAGTTATACATGTGAACCCCTTTATGAAGTACTGAGTTAAGTTTTTTATTTGATCTTGATCCCAGTATAATTGATATTTGATATTTTATTTGTACATAAGAAAATAATTTACAATTATATTACAGAGAACCTTTTTATTTACATACTATTCTTCCTTAACCTATGTACAAGAATTGAGTGACTACCTTCTATCACCCCTCAGCCAGCTTGGCATAACAGCCCTATGCTTCACTGAGGGATTACCTGTATCCCATACTTTTCCCTACAAAATCCTTCCTCCACCCCTACTTCCTTCCCCCCCCCCCTTCATAACTTTTGCTTCTAACTATCCTCAAACATTTATCTTTCATTTTACCAAGAAATCTTCCCACATTTTTATTCCTATTCCGTTGCTTCTCTGTTAGCATTCTTATTGTTACAATTTTACCCTCAACTTTCTCCCATTTTTTCTCCCATGCCTCCTTCCTCCACTTCTCAACTTCTTCACATCTTACTACTTAATGCTCTACACTTTCTTCCCCCCCACATAATTCACATATTCCTACCTCACTCCAACTTAATCCTTTCATAAATATTGTACCTGTTCTCATCCATGCTAATCCCTCCCTTTCAATCTTACTAAGTTGTCTATATAACCTTCTCTTCCCCAGTCCCTTTTCAAAATCCTATAAAACCTCAATGAACTTTTGTTTTCCATGCTTCCCCATAACTCTTGCCATTCTATATCTTCCATTCTTGTCCTTACCTATTTCCAAAATCCTCTCTGATTACCTGCACCTGCCCTCCGTATGTCCCCCATTCCTATTTTGTCCATAGTTCTCTCTAGCACTTTCCACCAACTATTCTTATTTACTAATGTTCTCTGTTGTTCCATGCATACCTTTAAAATATTTCCATCCTCCTTACTCAAACAACTAAACCAAAATTTCACTATTCTCTCCAAGATTATTCCTTTTCTCCTGGTCCTCCCCATTTCAAGAAGTGCTACTTCACCTGGAGCCGTCCTTGTCAATCCGAGAGCCTCTTTACAGAACAACTTGTACATATTGTCAAACTTGTTACTTATCTCTGAGCCTCCCCAAATCTCTACTGCATATATCAAATTTGCCTCTACCATTGTCTCATATAGCCTCTCTAACCATTTTGTCGGCATGTCTAACTTATCATTACAGGTTTTCAATCCTACCATAGCTGCCTTCCCCTTAGCAATTATTTTCCTACCATGTGCTCCCCACTCCCCATTGCTACTCAGCCTTACTCCCAAATATTCAAATTCCTTCACTACCTCAAGTTCTTTCCCCCTCAAGAACCGTTTCTCATCTGTTTTTAATTTTGCCCCTTTTTTACAAACCATAATCTTAGATTTATTAATATTTATTCTTATTCCCCACTCCATGCAAAATCTTTGTACTTCATCAATTGCCTTTTGCAGTCCTATTATAGTTATGGATCCTATCACCAGGTCATCTGCATATAATAAGCCTGGAATCTCCTTATTACCTATTACCTATTATCTCCAGGATATCATCGATAAACAAATTAAATAAAATGGGACTCAATTTGCAGCCCTGCCTTAAACCTATTTTTTGTTCTACCCCTTCTGTAACACTCTCTTGATCCTGCCTTATACAAAATGATCAAAGTCAGCATAAAAAATATATACCCTTCCTTTTTTCCCTCCCAAAGATGTATCAATGATTGTTTTAATTATGAACACATTATCCATTAAATTTAAAGGGAGTGGATTAATGACACTAAACAACACTTACTTTTAAATTTTTCCGGAACATGTTTCAGAGACTTTGCCTCCATCCTCAACCGGCCATTGACTGGTTCTCATTGATGTAGTTGACGACATTTTGTCATAGGTCTCCTCTGGTGGCAGTTCAAGGAACTTGCTGAACAAATCTTTCTGGGGAATGTCGAAATTGAATACTTTGTTCCTATTTTTTAAAATGAAGATTTGTTCCCATGTGGATAGTTCTTGTTTTCCTGATGTATGTTTTAGTAGTTTTGGTTCTGGATTTATGTTGTGGTTTTTTTCCCAAAAATGTGTGGCAACTGCTGATTTTTCTAATTGTTTACATTTTATGTTTCTAAAGTGTTCCTCTGCTCTTGTTTCTAAATTTTTTTTGGTTTTTCCAATATAAATTTGACTGCAGTCACTGCATTCAATTTGATATATACCAGATTTTTTGTTAGATGGAATGGCATCTTTGATGTTTGAGCAAATTAGGTTTTTTAAGGAGAAATGGTTGACTGGTACTAGTTGAATGTTTTGTTTTTTGAAGACGTTTTTGAATTTATCATAGGCTGATGGATGGTAAGTGAATTTTTTGAAAATCATATTAGTTTCTGTAGCTGAGAGGGTTGTGGTTTCCTTTATTAGCTTCTTCTTTTTTGCTAAGTGCACTTTTTTGTCTACTAATGATTTGCGAAAGTTATTTTTTGTGCTATTTCAATTATTTTGTTGTATTCTGTTTTGTATTCATCTGCTGTGAGAGGGATGTTTACCAGTCTGTGTGCTAAACTATTGAAGATTGCCTGTTTGTGGGATCTTAGGTTGTAGCCATTAGCTTTTATGTAGTTGTCTGTCTGTGTTGGTTTTCTGTAGATGCCAAAGTTTAGTCTGTTTTTATTTCTCATTATTTTTAGATCAAAAAATGGTAAATACTCGTCTTTTTCTATTTCTACAGTGAACTTGATGCTTTTTTCTTGGATATTTAAAAGTTTCAGTGCATCACTGATGTGTTTTTTTGGTACTATTGCAAAGATGTCATCTACATATCGTTGCCAGAGTTTGAACATCCAAGAGAAACCTTTGGTGATCCTTATTTCTAATGCACTCATGTACAGATTGGCCAGGAATGGTGATAAGGGGTTGTCCATTGCTAACCCTGAAGTTAACCCTGGCAATATTTTGTTTGAAACTGGAAGAAATTTTGTTCTATGCATAATTTGGTTAGTTCGATATAGTCTGAAATTTCAGGTGATGCCATTCCAAGTGATTTGAGTCATTTTTCTATCAACGGTGGGAGTTGATTAACTGGTGTGCTGGGAAACAGTGATTTAACATCAAATGAGACTAGTGTGTCCTCTTCTTTTAGTTCAGTATCCTTAATGTGTTCTATAAGCTCATAGGTGTTTTTGATGCTTAGGCTGTCAAATTTTGCAAATGAGTTGAATTTGTTTATTAGCCACTTTGCAAGTTTGTATGTTGGTGAATTTATACTGCTAACTATAGGTCTCATTGTTATGGATGGTTTGTGTATTTTGGGTAAGCCATAAAGTCTAGGTAAGGTTGGGTTATCCGGTTTAACTGCATAGTTGTTTGGTATTATGCTTGATTTTGCTATTGGTTTTTCAAATGACTGTATTCAAGTTTTTAGAGGATTTTTGTTAATGATTTCATATTCAATGTCAGCTAGCATTTCTTCCATTTTTTCAATATAATCTGATTTTTCCATTATGACTTTCTTGTTACCTTTGTCAGCCTTTGTGTATATAACGTATTTCTGTTTCAAAGAATGGATAGTATTATGTTTTCTCTTCTGAAAGGATCTGTTTTTTATTTCTTTCAAAATATTTTCACATTGGCTTTTTACTGAATTTTGTTTGGATACTGGTAGAACTTGTGTCGAAATGTTGATATCTGCAATGTAGTCTTCAATTTTGTTTGAGAAACTGACGCATGTTTTTAATCCATTATTTAAAAGACCCAATTCTTTTTTGGAGAAATTTTGACTGGATAGGTTTACGACGTTTTCAAAGATTTGTGTGCTCGTTTTTGCATTTACATTACTTATTTTACTATTGTGTTTAGCATGTGTGACGATTGCCGATTGACTTACGTTGCTATTTCCGATGTTTTTTAACTTTTTCCCGGTATGATTTTGGTGTGAAGACATGTGGCACAGATTAGTCAGTTTGTATTTTAGTCATAACAACACTGTTTTCAACACTTCCAAGAAAGAAATTACATTACCTATTGTGCTTTTATTCTTCCTAAATTCTGATTGAAACTCTGTTAATTTCCCTTCCTCTTCTGCCCAACGTTCCAATCTGTCTGCTAATATCCCTGTATATATCTTCCCTGTATATATCTTCCCTGTATATATCTTTTATTAATTTTAAGACATCAGGAAATTTGCCTGTTGATATAGAATAATTACATATATCCATTAACGGTGCAAGTTGTATTGCGTATATGAGGTAATTCTGCTGCTGTAGGGCTTGACCAAAGTGTGTTTCTACGGAAATAAAGAGCAATTTTTAGTGTTTGTAGCAGGACTTTTAATTAGTAGTGCTCAACAAATAGTAATACACTTTGTAGTGAACACTTTGTAGTGCTCCTATTTTGGGATTCCCACAACCCGGCAGCACCTTCATTGTGGACACCGACGACAGCGGTCATTGCATTGGAGGCGTCCTATCCCAAGTCCAGGACGGGCACGAGCGAGTGATAGCCTACTGCAGCAAGATGCTATCCAAGGCAGAGAAGAACTACTGCGTCACCCGGCGAGAGTTACTGGTGGTAGTGAAGACCTTGGAGCACTTCCACAAGTACCTGTATGATCAACCATTCCACCTGAGGACTGACGATTCCGCCCTCACCTGCCTACTTAGCTTTAGAAAACTGGAAGGCCACACAGACCATTGGGTCCAGAGGCTGCAGGATTACGACTTCACCTCTGAACATCATAGAGGGAAGAGCCACGGTAACGCAGACGCCATGTCCCGAAGACCCTGCCCGGGAGAGCACGGCCAGTGCACAAAAGTGGAAGAGAAGGAGCGTGCCGCAGCAGTCCAAGTAGTTGTGGCAGTGCCTGCGGACGGCTGGGATAGCGCAGGCCTGAGGAGGGAGCAGCTGGCGGCCGCCGACTTGGGGCCATTCTTGAGGGAAGTGGAGGCATGGACGAGACCGACCTGGGAGGACAACGTACGCAGAAGCGCTGTGTATACAAGTCATATTGGGCCCAATGGGAATCGTTGAAGACCAAAGAGGGTGTGCTGTTCCGGGTATGGGAATCACCCGATGGGAAGACGCAGAGGGAGCAGTTGGTACTTCCCGAGAGAAAGGTCCCAGAAGTCTTGGAGGAAGTGCACACCAGTACTTCAGGAGGACACCTGGGAGCAAACCGAACGATCGACAAACTCCGACAGCGCTACTACTGGCTGAGGCTCCGAACAGACGCTGAGAGGTTTTGCCGTCAATGTCACGTGTGCGCGGCGAGTCGCGGGCCCCAGACTAGGAGCCGGGGTCGCATGCAGCAGTACAAATCGGAGCCTCTTTCGAACGCATCGCTGTCGACATAGCTGGACCATTTCTAGTGTCCGACCGAGGCAACAAGTACCTGATAGTGGCTGTGGACTACTTCACCAAGTGGCCGGAGGTGTATGCCATCCCGAACCAGGAGGCGAAGACGATCACAGACTGCCTTGTGGAGCAAGTGTTCTGCCGTTTTGGGGTGCCGTTAGAGCTCCACAGTGACCAGGGCACCAATTTTGAGTCTAACCTGATGAAGGAATCACTGGAAAGACTTGGGGTGAACAAGACCCGCACAACACCTCTACATCTCCAGTCGGACGGCATAGTCCAGAGGTTCATCAATACCCTAGAAGAACATCTGAGGAAGGTCATGGCCAGCCATCAGCGAGACTGAGACGTCAAGGTGCCACTGTTTCTGCTGGCCTACCGCTCGTCGACACACGGTACCAGTGGGATGACGCCAGCCAGCTTAATGTTCGGCCGAGAGTTACACCTCCCTTGTTACATGGCCCCCGGAAGCGAAACAGCCAGCAACCGAGTATGTGGAGAACTTGATGGACGGTCTCCACGAAATGCACGAGATAGTTCGTCAGAAGCTCCAGATGACGAGTGACCGCATGAAGACTCGATACGACAGGCAAGCCAACAGTCAAGGGTTCCAGCAAGGTTACTTGGTCTGGTTCTACCGCCCTACCCGGACCAAGGGACGCTGCCCGAAGCTTCAGCAACCAGGGCAAGGACCGTACCGGGTGCTAAGGAGGATTAACGACGTGTCTACCGCATCCAGAAGGTGTCCCGTGAAAAAATATTGGTGGTACGCCTGGATCGTCTGGCCCGCTACGATGGCGCTGTTCGGGACGACCAGCCTTGAGAAGGGAGCAGTGTCGCGGATGCATTGTTGAGGGGAGGCGGCGCGGCCGACGAGTTCAAAGAGACGCTCCATAGGGGAGGGGATCCGTCCCCTTCAGCTGCCGTGGTGCGGGCGCTGCGAACCCCTAGCACTCGTGGTATCTCTGACGTTACTAGAGGAACCTCAGGCCCAACATTCGAGCCCCTCCTTTATTGGGAGTTGTTCGAATTGGGTTGGACTCGAGGGGGAAGTGGTTCCCGATACCCGTGGGAGATCGGGTACGTCTCCGGATGGGGTTGAGGGAAGCCATAATATCCCCACGTACTAGCCAGCATAGCTAGTAGAGGGTGTGCTAGATCACCAGGCGGCCCCACCGAGGTCATACCGGTAGCCTTCCCATTTTGGAGTTGGCGCGCGTAAGTGGCGTATCCACTTCCACCCTGTCTTGAGTCTACAGGACCAGATGGGGGGTTTGTTAGTCTCTAGGTCTTGCCCTATGGAAAGCCCCACGGAGGCGCCGGGTGCCCTTTCGGGACAGCTCGGTAACTCCCTGGTCGTCAGAGTGGGGGGTCAGTCTTCACTCTGTGAGGATCTGCCCTGGTAGATACCCTCGAGTTTACATACATACAGACACACACATACACACACACACATATTGTCACCCTGGTGGTAGACTCGCGAAGCCGATGAAAAATGATGGCCGATCGTTACCGGAAGTGAGAGACAGTTGAATGTAGAGTGAGAGAAAATAAACAGTTTTGAGGTTCTAGCAATTTTGTAATGTTGAACAGTGTATTTCGAGGAGAATAAAGTGTAGTTTTTGTGTTTCGTAACCTCGTTTTATTATTTCACGAACCCACAAAGTCACAGCTGGTGTCAGGAAGCGGGACAACAGCATCACCGAACATTATGGCCATGGAATCGGCATTGGAAATGCTTTTGCAGAAGATGAACGAATTAACAGCGAAGTCGGAAGCGGCAAATAACAACTTGGCCGCGAAGATGAACGAGTTAACAACAAAAACAGAAGCGGCAAATAACAACCTGGCCGCAGAGTTGAAAGAAATAAACACCGAATTGACCACAGAAATGAAGGCAGCGAACGACAGTCTGGCCACGGAAATGAAGGAGGCGAACGAGGTCCTCGCCGCCAAATTTGAGGAACAGTTGGCCGGCGTGAGGGATGACCTGACGGAGCTGGGCAAGCGGATGGGCCAAGTGGACGAGCGCGTCGAGGACCTGGCGAACCGCTTCAATGACCTAGAGGAAAAGGCCGACAATAACGCCAAGTCCCTGAACGCCATGGTTGAAGACGTCGAAGACCTCGCGAACCGCGTAAACAACCTGGAGGGAAAGGCCGACAGCAGCGTCAAGTCCCTGAACGCCATGGTGGAGGACGTCGTCGGCAGGAGACTGAAGGATCTGAAGGCTGACGCACCGGGACGCGACACAACATCGGCGCGCGTCAAACCTCCGAAATATGACGGCGCGTCAACGTTTGAAGTCTTCCGCCGCCAGTTCGACACAGTGGCCAGGCACAACAGATGGTCACCGGAGGAGGAGGCCACACAGTTAATAGCCAGCCTCCAGGGACGGGCCGCGGAAGTCCTAAACGCGGTGCAGACGACGGCGGCGCCCAAGGACATCTGGGAGGCCCTGGAGAATCGCTTCGGGAACCACCGCTTAGCCGCAGCATACCGCAGCCATCTAAAGGCAAGGTCGCAGCAGCCGGGGGAGACGCTGCAGGAGTTCGCCATAGCGATCGAGCAGCTGGCTAGCAAGGCCTTGGTTGACCTGCCACTGGAGTTCGTATCCCGGGAAGCCGCCTACAATTTTGTCGACGGGGTATGGGACACGGAGATTCGTCAGCGCCTAATGCTCGGCGAATATAAAACCATCCACGAGGCGCTGACAGCGGCATTAAGGATGGAGGCGGCCAAGGTAGCATCTATCCCGACGTCGAGAACGAGGAGTGTCCGCTACGCCGGAGACAGAAGAACAGCTGAGTGACGCCGGCGAACACCTAGTGGCCTGTGTTGGGGGTGTGGACAGCCCGGACACCTGCAGAGAGACTGCCCACACCAGGAAGGGCAGCGGGAAGAACGAGTAAGGCCCGGCGTGGAGAGGGACACGTCGGCGCCATTACCACCATCCCCTCGAGTGACGCTGCGCGCCGTCAGCCGGCGTATGGATGATAGCCTCATCGCGGACGGCTGGGTAGGAGGAAAGCCGTGCCGCGTGCTAGTGGACACTGGGGCAGCCGTGACCATCATCAGACCTGACGTGGCGAATGGCTTGCCGATGAGGAAGCCGAGCCGACCATACCAGCTTGTGTTGGCATCGGGCGACACCTTGCCTGTGGAGAAGGAGGCCCTGCTGGAGCTGAACTTGGGACTGAGTGCCGTGCGTCTGTGGGTGTTCGTCGCGAAGGTGGCTGAGGAGGTGATTCTGGGGCTGGATGCCCTCAGGAGCCACGAGGCGACGGTCGACGTCGGCAGGAAGGTCCTGAGGCTCAACGGAGGAGAGGTTATACTCCGTCAACCAGAAGAGCGCCTTGGAATTGGCAGGGTCGTCTTGAGCGAAGACGTGGTTGTCCCCGCGAGGAGCGAAGTGATAGTGACGGCGCGACCGGAAGGCCAGACAGCAGGTGGGGTTCAGAGGCAGCAGGAGTACAACTTCACCTCGGAACATCGCAGAGGGAAGAGTCACGGTAACGCGGACGCTATGTACCGAAGACCCTGTCCAGAAGATTGCGGCCAATGCACAAGAGTGGAGGGGAAGGAGCGTGCCGCAGCAGTTCGAATAGTCACGGCAGTGCCTGCGGATGGCTTGGATAGCGCAGGCCTGAGGAGGGAGCAGCTGGCGGACGCAGACTTGGGGTCACTCTTGAGGGATGTGGAGAACTTGGTGGACCACCTCCACGACATGCACGAGATGGCTCGCCAGAACATCCAGAAGGCGAGCGACCGCATGAAAACCCGATACGACAGGCAAGCCAACAGCCAAGGGTTCCAGCAAGGTGACCTGGTCTGGTTGTACCGCCCGACCCGGACCAAGGGACGCTGCCCGAAGCTTCAGCAGTCATGGCAAGGACCGTACCGTGTGGTGAGGAGGATTAACGACGTGGTCTACCGCATCCAGAAGGTGCCCCGAGGAAAGATGTTGGTGGTACACCTGGATCGCCTGGCCCGCTACGAAAGCGCTGTTCGGGACGACCAGCCTTGAGGAGGGAGCAGTGTCACCCTGGTGGTTGGCTCGCGAAGCCGATGAAAAATGATGGCCGATCGTTACCGGAAGTGAGAGACAGTTGAATGTAGAGTGAGAGAAAATAAACAGTTTTGAGCTTCTAGCAATTTTGTAATGTTGAACAGTGTATTTCGAGGAGAATAAAGTGTAGTTTTTGTGTTTCGTAACATCATTTTATTATTTCACGAACCCACAAAGTCACAATATATAGTTCAAAGAGACGGGCAGTGCAGTGCGGAGATAAAATCTTGCCGAAATGGTGAGAGGGGGGAGGAAATGGATTTCTGGAGAGTTCATATTTCTTCTAGCGCCGTATTGATTGTTTGAGAACATTCCAGAATAATGAGTAAGCGATAAAAGGAGCCGCCGCCCGCTGTTCTGGGAAATTGTTAATTGAACTTGTGTGCACAAACAGCTGTGTGAAGTTTGTTAGTGGTCGATGACCTTGCAAGTTGTATTGTGTATGTGACTTAATTCTGAACCATCAGGTCGACCAAAGTGTGTTTCTAAGAAAATAAAGAGCAATTTTTAGTTTTTTATCATGGACTTTTAATTTCACGAACCCACAAAGTCAGAATATGCATTGTTTCAATTCAGTGGTGAATAACAATAAAGTGTAGCTTTGGATAGAGATGAATATAGGGAGAAGGGCAGTGGCTCTATGAAGGAGAGAAATAAAATCAAAGTGAGAGAGAGAGAGAATGATCCAGCTAAAAGATACTGTGTTTAAAAGGGATATGTGGAAGAAAGGAAAGCGTGTGAAATTGAAGCTAAAGAAATTTTAGGATGAGCTTCAGAAATGTGGCAGGTAGAAACAGTGTAAGAAAATGGGTTAAAAGCACCTCAGTTAACCGCCAGAATGGCTCCTATATTTTCAGCTACTGTTTGAGATGAAGGAAAGGGTTTTAGGGAGATGCAATCTATTTTTGGCTTGCAGTTATATAGAATACTCGAATAGAGTTTCTTCAAACAACATTCTGAAACAGTAGGAAGTTTTAAAAAGAACAAAGCAGTGGGCATTGATATACTACCAACAAAATCTTTTCAAGCATAGTGCAGGGATAGAGATAGACTCCAGTGTTTAACTAGACTTTTGAATGGAATGAATGATTACAAATCTATTCTGAAGAGGTGGAAGGGGGCAGTAATTCATCCTATTTATAAAGGAAAGAGAAGTGTGTATGATACAGCTAATTATAGAGGAATGGCTTCGCTGTCAAATCTAAGGAAAATTTTTACAGGAAAAATGTCAGAAAGAATAAAACAAAACAGAAAAAAGGCATACGTAAAGATTCAGTGGAGTTATTATTTGAAATATAAAAGCAGAATACTTTTTGTATCAAATATGGGTAGGATGAGGTGACACTTAAAGTTTCATAAAATTAAGGATTTAGGCAAGGCTCTCATTTGAGGCTAATTTTGTTTAATTTGTAGATGACATTATGGCCAGTGTTAAATTAACTAATATACACATACCAGCTATTGAGTATAGGGAAACTTCAAGTCCACGTTTGCTGATGACTTAATTGTAGGATCATTATTTGAAATTAGATTAAGCTCTGCCATATCTGAAATAGATATTGTAAATTATGGGTCTTAAAGTGAAACTAAGCAAGACAAAACTAAAAAAATTTACATAGGGAGGACAAAAAGAAACATAGGCACTAGAAAGAAAGAACACTTCAGGCACTTAAGATACAAAAATATTGATAAGTCAGCAATAGCAGCTCATTTCTGGTCTGAAAATCATGAAATTGAAGATAGCACAGAATTACTAAAATACGTACAAAAACATAGTGAACTCGTCATATGGGAGAGGATATACATAGAAAAACATAAAAACCAACTAATGAACTTTGAAATCCCGCCAGAAGAGAATCCCACATTTAAGTTCATCACTAAATCAATAGATGCCAGCAGCAGCCCCAGAATTACCCACACCGCTGGATCAAGCTTTAGTCGCATAAGAGCCGAAGATGCAAACGATAATTTGCGAAACATGTCCTCAAAATAGGTACGAAAGTGAAGCAGATGTGTAATAAATACGACTCATCTAAAAATTAATCATTACGCAATGTTTACTTTTTAAAATAAATATCTTTTCCCAAACCATAAAATCTATCGGAACATTTAATTGTTTTAATAATTTAACTTCAGGATTTATTTCATGGTTAAATGACCAAAAATGATCTGCTACGGCCGATTTATCAATTTGTTTATACTTAATGTTAAGAAAATGTTCTTTTGTTCTGGTTTCCAAATTACGTTTCGTCTTTCCAATATAAACCTGATCACAATCTAAACCATTAAATTGATAAATACCAGATTTTTTATTATTAGGAATTGTATCTTTTTTAGAAAAATGTAGCACATTTTTAATACTATATTTATTATGAGGAACTACAGTTATACTAACTTCTTCAAAAAAAATTTGAAAATGTTTGTTAATGCAAGGATGGTAAGTAAATTTTCTAACAATATAATCGTCTCTTATTTTTTAAGGGTATAAGTGTCATTAACAGTTTTTTTATATTTAAATTTTTCAATCTTCTTTTGTATAAAATATTTATTAAAATCATTAATTAAAGCAGTATTAATAATATGTTTATATTGTTTATTAAATTCTTCTTTATTCAGGGGTATATTTATTAATCTATAAATTAAACTATTAAAAACAGCAAATTTATGTTAAAAAGGGTTAAAGCTTTTATTTTTTATGTAATTATCAATATGAGTAGATTTACGATAAATACCCAAATCTAATTTGTTATTATTTCTTATTATCTTCAAATCTAGAAAAGGAAGAAATCCATTAATTTCAGTTTCTAATGTGAGTTTCATAGCTTTATCTTGTAAATTTAGTAATTTTAAAGCATCGTTAATTTGTTTTTCAGGAACAATAGCAAAAATATCATCAACATATCTATACCATGTTTTAAAAATCAAAGGAAAAGCTTTAGTGACTTGAATTTCGAAAAAAAAAAAAAAAAAAAAAAAAAAAAACTCATAAGTAGATCAGCAAGAAAAGGTGAAAGAGGATTACCCACTGCTAAGCCAAAAGTTTGTTGAAAAAAATCACCATTTAAAGTGAAAAAACTTTGATCCAAGCAAAAATCAGTAACTATTAAATTATAGATGAGTCGTATTTATTACCCATCAGCTTCATTACGATTTCTATATAAATTATATAACATGTGTTTGAAACAAAGTAAATTGAACCCAGTTATTAAAAATATTAAAGATAATTTTGACGTCACTGTTACTAAATTCCTCCAAACACATATAAACATAATGTTGTTAATTTATAAAATTCTAAACTTAATGAAAAAGAGTTAAATTTCTTAAATCAAGGTTTAAAAACGTGTGTAGATTTTTCAAACAATATAGACGATTATATTGCAGATATAGAAATTGCTAGTCAAGATTTAAATGAAAATAACAAATTTTTGATTAAATTAAAATGTAGCAAAATATTACAAAATTTAGATGAATACCAATCTAGGAGAAATAATAATGATAATGATAATGATGATGATTATGATGATGATAATGATGATGATAATGATAACGATAACGATAACGATAACAATAATAACAATAATAATAACAATAATAATAACAATAATAATAACAATAATAATAACAATAACAGTAACAATAACAATAACAATAACAATAACAATAACAATAACAATAACAATAACAATAACAATAACAATAACAATAATAATAACAATAATAATAATAATAATAATAATAATAATAATAATAATAATAATAATAATAATAATAATAATAATAATAATAATAATAATAATAATAATAATAATAATAATAATAATAATAATAATAATAATAATAATAATAATAATAATAATAATAATAATAATAATAATAATAATAATAATAATAATAATAATAATCATCATCAATCATAATCATAATAAAGGTGACGGTGATGGTGACAGTGACAGTGACATATTATTAAATCACTGAATCAAAAATATTTAATTTTCACCAAAGCGGATAAAGATAATAGAATTGTAATTTTAGATTAATTATATTATATTAATAGAGTAAACCTTTTACTTCAAGGTGAAGATTTTATAAAAATTAATAAACACCCTTTAAAATCTTGTATTACAAATTCTAATAAAATACTTAATGAAGTGAAGTTATATCGGACAAAGAAAAACATTTTGTAAAATTTAGTAATCCTGTTTTACCTAGAATTTATTCCCTTCCTAAAATTCATAAACCTGGAAATAAAATGAGACCTATTGTTAATTGTATAAACTCACCAACTTACAATTTAGCTAAATGGTTACATAAAAAAATTAGTAATTTTGATAAATTTGAATGTTTAAGTATTAAAAATTCTTTTGAACCAATAAAAAAGATTGACAGTGTTGTATTATCTAAAACTGATAAACTTATTTCTTTTGATATAACTGCTTATTTCCTCGTATTCCTAGAGAAAAACTTTTAATTTATTTAAAAAAGTGACTGAATTGAATAAATGTACATGAGGACTTAATAGTTGAGTTTGTTAAAGTTACTGATTTTAGTTGGATCAAATTTTTTTCACTTTTAATTGTGAATTTTTTCAACAAACTTCTGGCTTAGCAATGGGTAATCCTCTTTCACCTTTTCTTGCAGATCTTTTTATGAGTTTTTTCGGAATTCAAGGCACTGAAGCTTTTTCTTTGATTTTTAAAACATGGTATAGATATGTTGAGGATATTTTTGCTATTGTTCCTGAAAAACAAATTAACGATGCTTAAAATTACTAAATTTACAAGATAAAGCTATAAAATTCACATCAGAATCTGAAATTAATGGATTTCTTCCTTTTCTAGATTTGAAGATAATAAGAAATAATAACAAATTATATTTGGGTATTTATCGTAAATCTACTCATATTGATAATTACATAAAAAATAAAAGTTTTAACCCTTTTTAACATAAATTTGCTGTTTTTAATAGTTTGATTTATAGATTAATAAATATACCCCTGAATAAAGAAGAATTTAATAAACAATATAAACATATTATTAATATTGCTTTAATTAATAGTTTTAATAAAGATTTTATACAAAAGAAGATTGAAAAATTTAAATATAAAAAAACTGTTAATGATACTTATACCCTTAAAAAATAAGAGATAATTATATTGTTAAAAAATTTACTTACCATCCTTGGGTTAATAAACATTTTCTAAATTTTTTTAAAGACGTTAGTATAACTTAAGTTCCTCATAATAAATATAGTATTAAAAATGTGCTACATTTTTCTAAAAAAAATACAATTCCTAATAATAAAAAATCTGGTATTTATCAATTTAATTGTTTAGATTGTGATCAGATTTATATTGGAAAGACGAAACATAATTTGGAAACCAGAACGAAAGAACATTTTGGTAATATTAAGTATAAACAAATTGATAAATCGGTCGTAGCAGATCATTTTTGGTCATTTAACCATGAAATAAATCCTGAAGTTAAATTATTAAAACAATTAAATGTTCCGATAGATTTAATGGTTTGGGAAAAGATATTTATTTTAAAAAATAAAAATCGCGTAATGAATTTTGAAATACCAGCAGATGATTCTATTTTTAGGTTTATTTCGTTTTCAGATGTTGGTAATATTAAGAAAATATAAGAAAGGCATGGTAACAGGTATCCTTGACAACGGTGTTTATCTGTGGACTGAGGACATAAGCGATTTGTTTGCGAAATCGATTTCCATTTGAAAAGAAGTATCAACACCAATTTCTTATGATAAGTGAAGCCTTAGTGGCAAATATTTTTATTTGTGTAATATTTATTGCTTCAGGGTAGCTAGCTTCATTTTCTATGTAATATGCAAGGAAGTTGTTTTGGTTTACTTTTACAACTACCTGTCAAGTGACATGTTTCCTCATTTAAAAGTCTTTGCATGAAAACTGATATTGGTATTCACAACAGTATAAATCTGCAAAAAGTATTTTCCAAAGCTGAAATACTCAAATCTAAATACATCATAAAATATCTGCTATTCATAGCAAAGAAAGGTCAGTTTTATTCTTCTCGTTGTATATAAACTGCTACTAAGGTAAAAATAATTAACGGAACAGGTTTTAATATATGAGTTATGTTTTCATGAGACTTCATCTTTAATAGTCTTTAATAATTTACTGTAGAATACTCTGTGTACTTCAGGTTAAAAAAATGACAACTTTCTGGATAGTAAAACACCAGCAATGTACCCATAATTTGGGTTGCTAACAATTCATCTTGAATGGCGCTAATAATTCACTAAGAATGCCTTGGGCACATAAGGTTTCTCAAGAAAGTGAAAAATAAGTACTAAAAATAATAATACAGATTTCTCTGACTTTTCACAGCAAATTCACGTAAACGTTTCTTTGCAATCTAGAAAGCTAATTATAATGAAAGAATGACTAAAGAAATTGTGTTTTGGAACTTTATATTTGTATAAAAGTAATGTTTAGAGTTGCTGGTTTTGAAGGAAAAATAAGTGAGAAGCTCTGTGATTTGAATCAAAGAATGATATGCCTAGAAAAGAAAAGAACAGGCCAACAGAAAGAGGAATATAATCATTTTTGGATTGTAATTGTGTGCGCTTAATTCTATGTAATCGGCAAGTGTTCCAACTGTAATTCGATGGAAATAAAGAACATTTTGAGTTTGTGCAATTGGACTTTTAATTTCACGAGCCCACAAAGTCATAGTATAGACACTGACTAGATTAAGTTTATGTAAAAGGAAGATAGGAAGGTAATAAACCTAAATAAATGCCCTTTATATGGGAGAGAAGATGAGGAATTACATTATATATTAGAATGTGAAGAAACAAGGCTGTGGAATGAGCAGCTTATACCTAAAAATGGGAGAATAAATTCACAGCAATTATAAAAGTAAAGATAATGAGATTAAAGAATAAAGCAGATATAAATTTATGTGAAAAGCAAGGGGAAAATGTTACAGAAAAATAAATAAAAAGTAATATAATCTATACTGAGATTTGCCATATATAGATAACTATGGAGTTAACATGTATGATGAATTACGAGATAAAATACTGATTCAAAAGAAATGTATGAGAAAATTGTAAGAAAGTAAAATATTTTAATGGAATGAATACAAATTCAAATTTTAATACAAATAAAATCAATGTTTAAGGAAAATAATGAAGATGAATACAAGAAAATACTGAGTTATTGTTTTCCCAATGCAGAAAGGCTTTTTAAAACTTGTTGCAATTGTCACCTTCAACATTCCTATGGAGGTTGTATTTATTTATAAAAGAACTTTACGCTTTTTCAAATAAATCTGGAATGGCACAAATTTTGTAAGAGGCAGCCATCAAATATATGAGTTGTTCTATTAAAGGTGAAGCACTATCTTGCACCAACTGCTCTTCTGAAGCAATTGTTATTTCAATCAATAAGATATTCACATAGGAAGAAATCTATGAAGTGATGTCAGAAGAGTGCAATAGTCAAACTATAGGACCACCTCTTCCTATCTAATGCCCAGGAAACACATTGTCAAGGTGATGTCACACAGTTTTGTCACCATGAGGAGGTGCTCCATCATGTTCCTATTGAACATATTTGACTTGATGACTGCTTGTGGATTTTGATAATCCCATATGTGACTATTCATTTAGTTAAGAGTAAATCCATCTTTGGTTAAGCTGTCTTTCTGTAAAGAGCATAGAAGAAAAGAAGTTCTGCCACTCACCCTGCTGCTTTATTAATGCGTTACAGAACTGCAAATAAAGGACAAAGGTATAAACATCCATTGGTTCTAAGGTTTATACTTTGAGCAGAGGGTAAGAATGTATTTGATTTGATTTGATTTGATTTATTGATTCATCCATTAAAACATGTACATGTTATAGGACACGTCAAATTAAAAACTAAGAACTAAAAACTAAAAACTAAGTACAATATTTATAATTAAGGTAGTTAACTAAATATTTACAAATTTAAAAATTCATCCACGCTGTAGAAGCTATTGGCTCTAAGGAAGTTTAATAACAATTTCTTAAATTGATGTTGTGATTCTATCTTTTTTATAGATTCTGGTAGCTTATTGTAAAGATGTAAGCCAGCATATGTGAAACTATTTTCATACATCTTTGTTTTGTGTGACTTCACAAATAAATTATTCTTTGTTCTAGTGTTGTGTATATGAATTTCAGAATTTGTTTTGAATAAACTTAGGCTTGCTTTCATATGTACAAGAGTTTCATATATGTATATACTTGGCAGTGGTAAGATACCTAATTTACTGAAGTATGGCTTACAACTAGTTGTGCTTGAGACATCTGCTATGATTCTAATTATTTTCTTTTGGTATCTGAATACTTTTATACTGTCTTTAGAATTTCCCCAAAAAATTATACCATATGCCAACAAACTGTGTATATATGAAAAGTACACTATTCTCTGAACTTTCAAGCTTGACATGCCTCTAATCGCCCTCATTAAGAAACACATTTTACTAAGCTTTTTCGTCAATGCCTCTATGTGAGTTTCCCAATTTAAATTTTCATCTAGTATTAGTCCCAGAAATTTGATAGTTTGTACGTAATGTATTTGGTCTTGTCCCAGCATTAATTTTGGATACAATTGACTTCCACTCATTTTATTATAGAAGCTTAGGGCTGCTGTTTTCTCCTTACTCAATATTAACATATTGGCACTAAACCATTTTTGAATATATTTTAGATTATTTTCAATATGTACATCTGCCCCTTCCTTATTCACCCCTTTGATAAAAATATTTGTATCATCTGCAAAAAGTGTAACATTTATATTGGTTCTGTTTTCTACATTATCTGCCAAATCATTAATGTACACTATAAATAAAAGAGGTCCAAGCACCAAACCTTGAGGGACCCCATATTTCATTATAGCGCTACTTGAAATCTGAGTTTTAACTTCACTCGTTTCGCTATCAAAATACTCTATTTCCACCGATTGCTCTCTATTCTCCAGATAAGATCTGAACCAATCTAAAGCTAACCCCCTTATGCCATATGAGGATAATTTTTCTAGTAAAAGTTTGTGATCAACCAGGTCAAACGCCTTTGTAAGATCTAAAAAAATGCCTATCCCTAGTTGTTTACTATCTAGTGTTTCATACGCTTGTTCAATGAAATTCATCAGTGCAGAACTTGTTGATTTATTTTTTCGAAAACCATTTTGATTGTCATTAATTACTTTAAATTTTTCCAAAAAGCTTGTTACTCTTTTATACATTATTTGTTCGAAGATCTTTGCAAAAGTTGAAATTATGGAAATTGGCCTGTAATTTCCTACCTCCCCTTTGTTACCTTTTTTAAAGATGGGTTTCACTTTACCTTTTTTTAACCTGTTGGGGAACGTCCCACTTGAAAGTGAAAGATTTATCAAGTACGTCAGTGGTTCAATTAGGAATAAGGAGCAACGCTTTATGACGTAGTTAGAGTAACCGTCTATTCCTACTGATTTCTTATTCTTCAATTTTTTTATAACATCTTTAACTTCCTCAACTGTTACTGGAATTAAAAACATGCTATGTTCATTTTTCTTTACACTTAATCTTTCCTTCTTTCCTAGTGAATGAGTATTTAACAGTTTCTCCGCTACAGTTGAATAAAACTGGTTGAATAATTCCGAAATTTGTTTAGGATCACTTACTTTTTGGCCATTAATTTCTAGATGGTAATTTTCTTTCAATTTGGGTCCATTTTTTGTTTTGTGCTTAATTACTTGCCATATGGATTTAGTTTTATTAACTGCTTTTTTTTATTGTTTCATCGTTATGTAACTTTTTGGCTGCTCTTATAACTTTATTATATATATTTCGATATTTTACATAATAGGCCTTAAAATCCGGTGTAGTCTTGTTTTCCTTCATGAATTTGCTCAAGAATTTTAATCTATCACCAGATTTGCGGATTCCTGTTGTGATCCACTTATTACCTAGCTTGTTTATTGCTACTTTAACTATTGGTATGGCTGTTTCAAAGTGAAAATCAAATGTGTCCAATTATATGAGCCAATAGGATTACTGGACATCACTATCTCCAACTTCTGCACTAATATTTGTGTTAAGAATAGTTCTGCATTATGTAACACCTGTCAAACAGAATTGTTGTTATGTTCATGGTGTGTGCAATGGTTCGGGTACTAGCAGATGGAACTACTTAATATCTGTTGAACAACTTATTATTGAAGCAGACAATGCAAAGTGCTTGTGTAATACGTACATGTGGTCTGTGAACCAACAAGCCTTCTAGTTTTTCAGTTATTGGTGAGCAGAATGAAATGTCAAACAATGGGGATGATGTCTGTGAGGATATCATTGACTGAGCAGATACAGTAATGTTCTTTAATTTAATATGATACTTGCAGATTAACTTACTTAAAATTCTGTTGAGCAGGTCTTCCTAAGTTGTAGATCTAGTTAATAATGACAGTATGCATTCATAATACCATCTAAGTTGTGTACGGATAATAAAGACATCTTAGAAATAGAAAAGAATTGCATTAGTGAAATTAAATTATTTATGCATGATTGGAGAAATTCAGTAGCAGTGACATCAAAATTAATTGAAAAACTATTTGTAGTCAGTTTATTGACATTTTGTCACTTAATAATATAAAAACGTATCATGTCGATTACATGTCACTTCAATAATATAAAAATGTAAGTGACGAAGTGACAATAAACGGACTACAAATAGTTTTTCAATTAAATTATTTATTATTTTGTCCAGTTTATACATTTTTATTTGTAAGATCGTCAAATTAATTTAAAGTATAGTAGGAAATTAATAACACATGCCTTATTATTTCAAATTCAAAGTCAAGTATAACTTTTAAATTTATTTCCACAGAATATTAAATGTGCAAGTGCAGTTACATGGCCAAATTTTTTCTATTAATTTCTTCCAAGAAATAATCAAACATGAACCCTTGAATATGCATAATGTTTTCATTGCCCACTGAAAATATTGCTATAAATGCACTTCACCTATTATTGCCTGGAGCTTTTAGTTCATGTGATATTTAAAGTCCTACTTAATTTAAATAAGTAACAATTTTATGTAGGTGAACTAATGTTCTGTAGTATTGAAACATCATATCTGTAGAAAAAATAAAATGAAAATATTCTGAAGTCAACTAATGCTAGTTGTGCTTAACTACAAATGGCATTTCAGCAAATAGCATTTCTCATCCTTTGGCAGTGAAACATTATGTTTGAGGAAGAAGTTTGTTTATATAGAAATTTCATAGTTTATAAAAATAAGCAGTGATAATTGCTGTAGCTACAATAAAATGCTGCTATATTCTTTAACATTACTAAAAGCAAAATTAGTTGTTTAAGAAAATTTGTTGAATGTTATTGAGTTTTGTGCAAGTGCTTTTCAAGCAATAACCAACCAGAAATCAATGTTTCTCTAAAGATACCTGATGGATAAAACTTCTAGTGATTTCTTTTTTAACTGAACCATGGCCTGTAAACCTGGAAGCTACACATTTTACTGGTTAATAGTGTTTTCTTTACTTTTCTACATTTAATACCACTTTCTTACTTTCCTGTTTAACAGCAAACATAACCTACAAATGTAAATATGCATAAGCATGAAATGTTAAAAGTAACTGTCGTACTTCAGGAATTTTGTGAGTCAGAAATATAAAAATGGATAAGGAGCTGAAATTTGAATCTACAGCATCACCCAAAGAAACCCAGAAAAAAGATAAGAAAAGGAAAAGATGTAAGTAAATTAATAAACATTTTGTATCAAAAACACTTTTTAAACCAATTCTCGAACTGTATAAACACTTAAGCTCCACTTACTTTTTAAATTAGGACAAGTTTCAAGGACACCGCGTCCCCATCCTCAGCTGATGTTCTACTGCATTAGAACATCAGCTGAGGATGGGGACGCGGTGTCCTTGAAACTTGTCCTAATTTAAAAAGTAAGTGGAGCTTAAGTGTTTATACAGTTCGAGAATTGGTTTAAAAAGTGTTTTTGATTGATGAAGCTCCACTGTTTATAAATACTTCTATTATAGTTTTATTAAACATTTTGTAGTCAGTTTTTTTCATACTATGCCACTTAACTTTTAATTTTTGAGGAACTAATTTCAGATCAGTTGTTTCCATTTTCAACCTCAAAGGTCCAACTGTCATTGGTTGTAGTTGCCTGTAGTCTTCTCTCTGATTGTGAAATAATGAATTTCTTTATTGATTTATCGACTGGTGAGATTTCAAAATTTATTAATCAGCCTTTGTAGCTCTTTGTGTCAAACTGAAACTCTGTCAGGTTGCAGAAACTTCCTTCCAAGGTAGGGATCCACTACAGTTGTAGTGCAGCCTGTGATAGGTTCTGGGTCCCTGTCAGGTATGTTCATCTCATCCTTCTTTCCGGAGTCTGATACACAATAAGCCACAGCCTGCAATGCCAGAATCCCTGTCATGAAAGATGAGACAGGACAGGATCAGCTGCTCTGCATTCTTTTCTTCTTAAGACTTTTAGGTTCACTGATATTTCAGGTAACTCATGTGAACATGCAATACTTGGTACTTTCATATTCTTCCTAGGCTCTTTATATGATTTTATTCTGCCTTCCGACCACCTGGGTATTCAGTTACATTTAGGTGCTACGTCATCTTCTGAATCACATGTATGAACATCCATATTAAAGTATAACAATCTTGTCACTGCAAAAGCTTTCATCAACTGAGCAATAATCAGGAGTTATTGTTGTGTGAACCATAAGTATAAGTATTGCTTCTGGCAGAAAGTGCTTGGAAATGATTGACTTTGTTATGACGTTATTCTCTCTATAAGAAATAAATACATTTTTCATTTATTGACTTCTGCTTTTACTGGCAGAAATAAAAGTGTTTTACAAAGACTCATGTTTTCATCACTCTGTTACCATAGCAATATCAGATTTTGACTAATCCAGCTCAACAGATCATGCATGGCAACCAGGTTGATATGTAACTACAAAAATCTGAATTTTCAAATTGGAGAATTTATCAACTTTTGAAATAGCACTCCTCAAATCTTGATTGTTGCTGATGTTTATCACCTTCTTAAATATTCTGCATCACAGCAATATTTATTTTAAACTTGTAAATATATATCTTATTAAATTAACTCTTCAAAGCATTAATTAACAATACTTAAATACTAAAAGCATATAATTTTAATTTACTATGTAATTCTTAAACACTACCATCATTCTTTGCTATTTTTCTAAAACACATTATTATATTTTACAGCTGAGGCACAGATTCAGCAATGGGAATCCATGCGGAGAAGGAGCACTATAATCGAGCATAAGGAAATCAATATTGATGGTGTCGTATGCATTACATTCAGAGAAGAAACACAGAAAGCTTTAACTTGTGTTGTTGGTGAGCATGTGTCTGCAGAGGTCCCATGGAAAACAGTACCAAAATTGCAAATAATAGAGCTTCTAAACAAAGAAAAAGAAAAATCAGAACTTTATTTTATTAAAGACCAAATACAGGTATGCAAATAAATGAAAAATATTTAAAAGTTTTTAAATTCATGAATGTCATAAACATGTCAGTTTTTTAAGCAGTAAAAACAGTAACTTTTTTCATGAAAGAGTGAAGGCTACTTATAATTTAAATTCATTATATATGGCTGCCAAAATCAGCACCAAGAGAAGTGGCATTACTAGAGTTGGGTAGTACAAAAGAGGAGGGGAATAATAATAGAGAGAATACTGACATTCTGGTATAAGTGTATTAAAGGGCAGAAAGGGGAATTATTGAATCTGTACATGAAGCAACAAAAACCATTAAGAACATAAACAGTTGGTGGTCGGAATTGGAAAGAACTTATTGAAGATAGGCATAGGAGATTTATGGAGAGCAGAGGAGTCAAATCATAGAAGTTTTGGAAGGAATTGAGAAACAAAGTACAAGACATAGATAGGCAGGAGATATGGGAAAGTATAGAAGAAAAGAAAACTTTGAAATTTTTTAAGCAATTAAAGACAGAATGGGATAGGGAAAAATATATAGATCAATGTTGCAAAACTGGAAGAGAAGGCATAGCATGAATGAAAGTAAGAATAACATATGTGGGGATATGTGTATTTTGTGGAGATGAAGAGAGCACTATTCATTACCTGGTAGAATGTAAGGAGTTAAATTGCAGGAGAAAAATATGGGATAAGAAATGGGACAGTGTGAGCAAATAGATGGTAGCTTTACACATGTTGAATGGGTGGGTGAAAAGAAAAATAGATGTATAGGGGAATTCTTATATAAGTTAAGAGAAAAGTGGATTCGGGTAAAAGAAGCAAAGGCCAAGAAGAAATGACACCAAGCTGCTCAGGAAAACCAAAGGCTTATGGCCAGGGGATATGAGTCAGTGAGTAAATCTAAGGGTCAGCAATTTCATGTATTTGTACAGGATGTATATAATAAGTGCATGTGTAATTTTAAAGTCATTATAGTGAAACTGTAATAGAAACTATACAAATAAATATATCTAAATATCTAAAATATATCTATCTTATTCTCTAAGGATTTGCCTATGTTTTCAGAATTTTCGGGAGAATGATTTACTAGTGGGTTACAATGCCACCTCTGATAAACCCAATAGGTTCTATGTATGTATCACAGAGATTGCAAAAAGTGATGTTCTTGAAATGCTGGAGAAATTACAAGAAGAAGAAGCATGGCATGTTCATAATTTAATTTTTAGAACTGCCAAAGACTGGTGTACCCTTGGAAGTGAAAAGGAAGTCGAAGAATGCATGGCTAAAGATACAAGACCATTGGTGAGCATTCAAGTTTTTAATTCAAATTTCATTCACATGTTGTTCACATTAATTAAGCATGCACATAGTAAAATATACTATAAACAAATATTTATATTTAGAAACAAGCTAGGCAATTAGAATTAGAAGTAGAACTATTGGTTTCTCATCTTTCTTCTACATACATTTTCATTGATACATTGACATTTGTAACATTTCTTTCATACAATAACAAAATGACTTATTCACATCTAACATACCCTTCCTACCTGCTTGCCTCGAGTCTTGGTCTCAATACGCATAACCCCTGGTTTTCCATGTATTGATGACCTCCTCTCCTTTGTATCCCTCGTTCTAGTTTTCCAGCCCTTAATTGTTAGTTATTCTTCATCAATCTTAACCATTTCTCTCTAACTTTCCCCAGGAATTCACATATATTTCTTACATTCTTTTCTCCTTTTACCAATAACATTTTCTTTATTATTAATACCTCCCCCCACCCTAAAACTGTCCCATTTTTTGTTGCCAAATTTGTTCTCTCCATATCTTTGTTTGAGCTAGGCAACTAAATATAGCTAAATTGTGATCTGAGCGTAGCAAAAGCCACATTCTTTCCTTCCTTCTAACTTTATTTCTTTTCTTCCTTCTTTCATTTTTTATCTCTAATTTTGTTTTCCCTCCTATCTTTCTCTCTCCTTCTCACCATTTTCCTCTCCTTTCTTTCTCTTTCTCTTCCTCTATTTCTTTCCTTCTTTCATTTTTTCTTTCATTCTTCCTTATTTTCACTCTTCTCCTATTTTCTCTCCTTCCTTCTCTCCTTCAATGCTTCTTTTATTTTTTCCTTCTCTCTTTCTCTCCCTTCATCACTCTTTCTTTCTCTCTCTCTGTTTCCCTCATTTTCTCCTTCTTTCCTTCTTTCTCCTGTACCTTCTCTTCTTCTTACTTTCCTCCTCTCTTTCTCTCAGTCACTTTCTTTCTCTCTCTTTATATCTTTCTTTCTTTCATCCTCTCTTTTCTTCTCACCCTCTACATTTCTATTATTCTTTCCTTCATTCCTTATTTATTTCTTTTTCTTTCACTCTCTTTTTTCTATTTTACTTCCTTTCTCTCATTTTCTTTTTACTTTCTTTATTTCTTTCTTTTTCTTCTTTCTCCCATTCCTTCTTTCTTCTCTTTCCTACTGTCTCTTCCTCTCTCTTTCTTTTTTTAATTTTCTTTTTTCAATAATTCCTTCCTTCCTCCCTTCCTCCCTCCCTCCCTCCCTCCCTCCCTCCCTCCCTCCCTCCCTCCCTCCCTCCCTTCCTTCCTTCCTTCCTTCCTTCCTTCCTTCCCTCCCTCCCTCCCTCCCTCCCTTCCTCCCTGCCTCCCTTCCTCCCTGCCTCCCTTTCTTCCTCCCTCCCTTCCTCCCTCCCTTCCTCCCTCCCTTCCTCCCTTCCTTCCTCCCTTCCTCCCTTCCTTCCTTCTTTCTTTCCTTCTTTCTTTCCTTCTTTCTTTCTTTCCTTCTTTCTTTCCTTCTTTCCTTTTATTTATTTCTTCCATCCACCACACTGCAGAGAGGCCAAAACAAACATTTATTGAAAATTTATTCTATTGCAGAAAGTTCTGGGGGAAACATAACAAGGAAAGGACAATAACATACTTTTACAGTCACTGCAGTCATTTACACCATACCATTGTAAATTAATAAATTACACAATATTAACATTTTTAAAATATGATGTGTTCAATAATCAGATAATATAAATGAAACATGAAAATAGCTCTTTAGAATTTATGTAAACTAGATAAAAAAAAACGAAAAGAAAACAATATTTGTAGTGATCTAGATCTCTTAGCATTAATGTGTTAATGGAAATTAATTGTTCTTTTACACTAACTGTGTATAGCACAAAGTTTGTGAAAGCTAGAGTCAGACTGAAAAATTCAATGCCATAGCTGTAATTTGGACCAAGATCTTCTGGTCTCCATCTGGTAGCTCTAAACATTAAGCTATCATGGCAACTTGGCAGCACTACATTATATTCTGCCAACTCAGCAACTGGATGAAGACTGGCAAACTCCTGGTTCAAATTCCACCTACGATATTAAATTTTTCAATCTGACTCTACCTTTCCGAACCTTGTCATATATGCAGTTAGTGTTAAGGAGCAATTAAATTTCATTAACTGTGGTCTAAATCATGAAGCCTGAGGCTTAAAGTACCTACAGCATTGTAAGTCACCATTAAGGTGTCATCTTGTATGTAATTTGTAATTTATTTCTCTTCTTTCCTTTTTTTTTTTTTTTTTTTTTTTTTTTTTTTTTTTTTTGCAATTTACGTCCTCCAACTTTAAGTCATATCGGACGATGAATGGAATGGGTGAAATGATGCTCAAATGATCCCAGGGTCCATGGAGCTTAGAGCTACCCGACATTCGTCTGTTAGGATAAGGGAAAACCCGGGAAAAAGCCTTATCCAGGTAGCTCACCCTGACCGAGATTGGAACTCGGGACCTCTTGAACGTGAGGCAGACATGCTACCATCTACGCTACCGAGGCGGGCTCTCTTCTTTCCTTTTACATCATTAAATGGAAATAAAAAATCAGTATTAGAATTATAAAATCCATACTGTAAAACCCATATATTCCTAAATCCCGAAAGTTCTACCATTTTGCCCACCATTGAATAATAATTTGGTTCCCATACACCTAACCCTAGGTTTTTGTGTTTTGGAGGCCCTCTACTCCTTTTTACACATTTTGCCATTTCACCTATCCTGCTCCACATTTTTCCTCTTAATTGTTCTTAGCCATCTCCCTTTAACTTTCCCCAAATAATTCTCTATATTTCTCCTGTTTATTTCCCCTTTTACTGACAAATTTTTTCTATGTAAAAAACTGAAGCTGCTGACTGTGAAGTAAACTAGTTTATCAATAATAACTAAACACTAGTAACACAACTTCACTTATCTTATTTAATTCCTGGGATCGGTTTCAAAGCAAACATCTGCTTCATCCTCAGCCACTCAGCTTGACACTCACCCACTAACTGACTGACTGACTGACTTTGACCACTACCGGAGTTTGAAGAATAGCTCCTTATCTAACTGCCATCTACCGGGGACAACACAAACTTATTGATGATGTCTATTGGAGGTATATCAAAATTCATTACGCAATCCTTATTTTTCAAAATAAATATCTTCTCCCAAACCATTAAATCTATCGGTTCTTTCAATTGTTTCAATAATTTAACTTCTGGATTTACTTCATGATTATATGACCAAAAATGATCAGCCACTGCCGATTTCTCTGTCTGTCTATATTTAATATTTCTAAAATGTTCCTTCGCTCTGGTTTCTAAATTACGCTTGGTTCTACCAATATAGATCTTATCACATTCTAAACAGTTAACTTGATAAATACCAGATTTTTTGTTGTCTGAAATTTTGTCTCTTTTAGAAAACTGTAGCAAATTCTTTATACTATAATTATGAGGTGCTAGTATTATACCCACTTCTTTGAAAATTTTTTGGAACTTTTTATTTGCCCATGGATGATAAGTATAAAAAACTCATTTGAGTTAGTAAACAAGATCAGCAATGTAGTACTGTCAAAAAATGATAGGCTTGTTTCCTTTGATGTAACTGTCCTATTTCCCAGTATTCCCAAGGAAAAACTTTTAATGTTTTTAAGAAAATTGTTGAATTCTAATGATTTGGATAAGGAGTCAATAGAGGATTTTATGAAACTTACTAATCTGTGTTTAGATCAAAATTTCTTTACTTTCAATGGAAATGTTTTTCAACAAATTTCAGGAGTAGCTATGGGTAGTCCCCTTTCACTTTTTCTTGCTGATCTATTTATGAGTTGTTTTTTTTTTTTTTTAAATAGAAGTCACTAAAGCTTTTCCTTCAATTTTTAAAATATGGTATAGATACATAGATGACATTTTTGCCATAGTTCCTGAGAGATATATAGATGAGGCTTTAAATATTCTAAATTCACAGGATAAAGCTATCAAAGTTCACAATAGAAATTGAAAACAATGGTTACATCCCCTTTCTAGATCTAAAGATAATAAAAAATAACAATAAATTAAGTTTTGGCATCTATAGAAAGTCAACTCACATGGATAATTATATCAAAAATAAAAGTTTTAACCCTATGTCACACAAATTTGCTGTTTTTAATAGTTTGATTTGCAGATTGATAAACATACCTCTAAATGAAGAAGAATTTAATGCGGAATATAAACATATTATAAACACTGCTTTAATTAACGGCGTTAATAAAGATTTTATAATCAGAAGAGTAGAAAAATTTAAATATCAAAAAAATGTTAATGATGTTTCCACTCTTAAAAAAGTAAAAAAAGATTATATTTTCAAAAAATTTACTTATCATCCATGGCCAAATAAAAAGTTCCAAAAATTTTTCAAAGAAGTGTGTATAATACTAGCACCTCATAATAATTACAGTATAAAGAATTTGCTACAGTTTTCTAAAAGAGACAAAATTTCAGACAACAAAAAATCTGGTATTTATCAAGTTAACTGTTTAGAATGCGATAAGATCTATATTGGTAGAACCAAGCGTAATTTAGAAACCAGAGTGAAGGAACATTTTAGAAATATTAAATATAGACAGACAGAGAAATCGGCAGTGGCTGATCATTTTTGGTCATATAATCATGAAGTAAATCCAGAAGTTAAATTATTGAAACAATTGAAAGAACCGATAGATTTAATGGTTTGGGAGAAGATATTTATTTTGAAAAATAAGGATCGCGTAAGGAATTTTGATATCCCTCCAATAGACATCATCAATAAGTTTGTGTTGTCCCCGGTAGATGGCAGTTAGATAAGGAGCTATTCTTCAAACTCCGGTAGTGGTCAAGGTCAGTCAGTCAGTCAGTTGGTGAATGTCAAGCTGAGTGGCTGAGGATGAAGCAGATGTTTGCTTTGAAACTGGTACCAGGAATTAAATAAGATAAGTGAAGTTGTGTTACTAGTGTTTAGTTATTATTGATAAAAAAATTTCTAATTACTACTTCGCCCTCCAAATTGTGCCATTTACATAGCCAGGCCTGCTCTCGCCATATCTTTGTTTGACTACAATATAATATACAATGGAAATCTGCATTCTCTTATCCACACAATGAACATTTATCTAGTTCCCTCTCTTGACCTATACCTTTCAAGTTTCTCACTCATGTTCTCATCCAACCAAAACCTTCTCGCCCTAACTTATTACATATATCTGTATATCCTTCTCTCCCCCAGGTTGTTTTTATTTCTTTATATAACCTCAGTGAGCTTTTGTCACTTGTACTGGCAAAAAGTCTTGTCTGTCAGTATCTTCTAATCTTAACTTAACTTCTTCCCAGAAGCTTCTATACCCGTACACTGCATTTATCTAAGAATGACCCATACCTATCTGCTTCAACATGTCATTCATTTTATGTACCCAAGATCCTCCCCAGTTGCTTCTCCTTTGAATATGAAAACATTCTTTAATAATATTGCCATCTTCCAAGTTAGCGATTCTGTATAAATATTTCTTTGCCCTTGACAAGATTTTAATTTTAGTAGAATGCCTGCCCAGTTCCAATGTGCTGTCCCAATAGGTGATACTATCGGTAATCCCAATATATATTTACAAAAGGATCTATGCACCTATCACTGTCTCTCCAAGCCTCATCTACTCCCCATACTTCTGATCTGTGTAACATTCTACTTTTTACTACTGCTATATAAATCCTCTCCAACCATTTGACATTTATATCTGTCAGTTTACTGAAGCATGATCTTATCACCCTCTGGGCAATTTTTACCTTTTGCCACAGACATCTTTTTTTGTTCTTTCCAGCTACCATCTGAACTCAACCTTGTCCCCAAATAATCAAATCTCCTTACTACCTCTATTTCTCTTCTATTAACCTCCCATTTTTCATCCTTATGCAACCTGTATCCTTTTTTGAACACCATAATCTTGGTTTTGTTTTCATTTACTTTCAAATCCCATTTATTGCAATAAGAATTGGCTGCTTCGATTGCTCTACTTGATAGCTCCTCTAAAATACCATTGATATATAGGTTAAATAATACTGAACTAAGTTTACATCCCTGCCATCTATATCTTACTCGATATAGATTTATTTACTTTGTTGCCTGGTAGTTTTATATATAACTCGTTCTCCTGGTATATCCTCTTAATTACTTATATAAATGCATGACTTATCCCCTTACTGCTTAATTTTATCCACAATGCTTCACCCTGTATGTATATGAGATCTTCTAGTGGTTTATTGGGTAAAATGAGAGTCAGTTGGATAAACTAATGTTGTGTTGGTATTGCCACCTTAGCTCAGTGGTTAGAGCAACTAGACAAAGACTGGTAGATCTGTGATTAAAATTCTGGCTATGGCATTAAATTTTTCAGTCTGAAAAAATAGTTTAATAAGTAGAAAACAAATTATCATCTATTGAAACATGCAAAATATTATAAGTATTTTAATGAATAACAAACTTAATTGCTTATTTTAAGGAAAGGCCTGGTGAAAAGTCTGCCATTTCAGCTCATTTCCGCTAGTTATTTACATACATCATCAAGTTTCAGAGACCTGGAAATGTAATATAGAAGCTGAATTAATATAACGCTTCACAAATGATGATTGAACAAATAGCTCCAAGCACTATGACACATGGGAATGATCATTCAACTACATAGGTTAACAGAGAACAGTTAGGTGAAGTCATGCATATTTCTGGAAGAATTTTTAACATACCCTTCACCAGTTACACTTCTCATAAACTCATAAACTTTTCCATATGAAATTACCAATGTCAAAGCTTGCAATGAAGTGCTGGAAGCACTGCTTCCCCAAGAATTTCAGGAGTAAAAGAAGAATAACACAAAATACATGCCAAACAATATTTCATTTGCTCTGGATATTTTTTAAAAATGTATTCACAAACATTGCAGTGCTGCAGATAATTGGACAGCTGCTGCTTAATGCTCGAGTGACCAGTTCTGCGAGCTCATTCAATACTGAATATTTCTGTATTCTCACATTTGTAACCTTGAATACCATACTTTGTAAGTTTCCAGAAGCATGTGACTATTTAATAGTTTGGAAGTACTGACAGATTTTGTCAGATTTTTATTTTATGTGACGCTTTTAAATGCAACTCTCAGTATGTTTCAATAGCATTATCACTAGTAATTTATGTAGATTGGTATTTAGTGGTGACAAATAGGAAATTCTTTTGAGGTTTTAAGTTATTAACAAAAGCATGTGAATCACATATGTTCTCCATGTTAGATTAACAGTTCATGCGGTGTGCGCCAGCTCTTGGAAAAATTTAAATGTCTGAGTGGAGAGGGAAAGCAGGAATATGTCTACTTGTAGTGTGAGCAGTCTTGCAGTGCAAGAAGGACCTACATGCAAGTGCAAATTAGAAATAGTACTGAAGAATAGCTTTAGTCCTTTGAGTTATGAGGAAGAACTAAATATAATTAAAAGTGACAAGACAAAAAAAGAATATAATAATGATATTGGCATGCAAAGCAGAGTTGCTAAAACATTTATGTGCCACTTTAATGAGCATAGGTATGTGTTGACCTTGGCCACTTTATTGCTGAGATAAGATAAGATACTTTATTCGTCCCATACATTTACATACTTGGGCAAAGGCCCAGTAAACTGGAGACTCGTCAAATATTACAGATTTACCAACATATTTACAGGTATTTACAAATATTTTATATACAGTTATTTCTACATATTTCCCTATGTTTAAATATTTGTACTATACATATCTATTATACAGATTAGTATAATATATGTGGTCCTAGAGACTGTCTTCCATATATTCCTTTACTGAATAATATGCTTTGTCAGCAAGGACCTTTTCAAGTGTACTAAGAAACACATTTTTGTTTTTAATTTCTCGACACCTCGCTATTTATCAATTCGCATAGAACCAAATTGTATGAAAGTAGCTTCACATATGCTGGTCTGCATTTATTCAATAAACTACCACAGAGTATAAAGAATATTGAGCCAAAACCAAAATTCAAAAAGGCTCTATTTAATTTCTTAATGGAGAGAAACTTTTATAGTGTAGAGGAGTACCTAAATTATGACATAGAGTAAACTCTACATTTGTGAGCAATTACTTTTATATAGCATTTCTCTATGGTTTGTATATATATATATATATATATATATATATATATATATATTTATTTGCTTTTCTAATTTAGACTTTTGTTGGATTCTGTATCTGTTACAGTTTTTAGTCTTATGTAACTTTTTATATTTACCTTTGTATCTTGAACTGACGTGTCCTATAACATATTGTGACTTTGTGGGTTCGTGAAATGAAAAGTCCAATTTCACCACTCAAAAATGTTCTTTATTTCCACCGACTTACAGTTTAACACTTGCCAATTACACAGAATTACGTGCTGCACACAATTACAATTCACCAGTTTGTCCGTTACGATTTCACTTGTACTCGCGATTACATCAACTCCGATACTCATACACAGTTACGTACAGTCTTCCGTTGCACAATCTTTTCGTTCATTAACACGTCACTGACTAACACTGCCTTCTTACACCAAGAACTGTCCTCACTCACACTAACTGACTAACTGACTTCACTTCGCTCCGGCAGCCCCCTTTTTATAGGAATATCGCAGCCTTCTGGCTTTCACAGGAAGGTTCCAGTAGATGAAGGATCCCGTAATTTCCAGAACACAGGTAAAAGAGAAACAGACCGCACAATCATGTTTCTTTCCCCAGCCGTCCCTGTCACCACTATAAGACGGACGAGGGGGAGGCGTGGCTAACACGGACCTCCCCTGTCTTCCGCTCTCAGCTGCTTCCACAGGGTGTTCCAACGCCCGGGTGACACTGCTCCCTCCTCAAAGCTGTTCGCCCCGAACAGCACCATCGTAGCGTGCTAGGCGGTCCAGGTGTACCACCAGCATCTGCCCGGAGTCTGAGCCAGAAGTAGCGCTGCCGTAGTTTGTGAATCATACGGTTCGCTCCCAGGTGTCCTCCTGAAGTACCGGCGTGCACTTCCTCCAAGACTTCCCGGACCTTACTCCGGGGGAGTACCAACTGTTCTCTCTGCGCCTTCCCATCGGGTGACTCCCATACCCGGAACAGCACGCCCTCTCTGGTCTTCAACGAGTCCCATCGGGCCCAGTACGACTTGTAGGTGGCGCTCCTCGGTGCGATGTCCTTCCAGGTTGGTCTCATCCCTGCCTCCACTTCCCTCAAGAGTGGCCCCAAGTCTGCGTCCGCCAGCTGCTCCCTCCTCAGGCCTGCGCTATCCTAGCCTTCAGCAGGCACTGCCACAACTACTCGGACTGCTGCGGCACGCTCCTTCTCTTCCACTCTTGTGCGCTCATGGCCGTCCTGGATCTGCGATAGGACACCTCCAATGTAGTGGTCGCTAGCGTCGGTGTCCACAATGAAGGCGCCACCCGGTTGTGGGAAACCCAAAATTGGAGCACTGCACAGGGTGTCCTTTGGGTGCTGGAATGCGTCTTCGGCGTCCTCCGTCCACACATAAGGCCGGTTTTCCTCCGTCAGGCGGGTGAGGGGTTTTGCGATGTTGTCGGCCTTTTCCTCTAAATCATTAAGGCGGTCATCTACTTGACCCTTCCGCTTGCCCAGATTCGTGACGTCATCCCTCACGCCGGCCAACCGTTCCTCAAACTTTGCGGCGAGAGCCTCGTTCGCCGCCTTCATTTCCGTGGCCAGACTGCCGTTCGCTGCTCTCATTTCTGTGGTTAACTCGGCCTTCATTTCTTCCATCTTCTTGGTGATGTTGTCGTTGGCCGTCTTCATTTGTTTCAATTCCGCTAAAATCTTTTCTAATGCTGCCTCCATTGTGTTATGTCGCACTCCTGACACCAATTGTGACTTTGTGGGTTCGTGAAATGAAAAGTCCAATTTCACCACTCAAAAATGTTCTTTATTTCCACCGACTTACAGTTTAACACTTGCCAATTACACAGAATTACGTGCTGCACACAATTACAATTCACCAGTTCGTCCGTTACGATTTCACTTGTACTCGCGATTACATCAACTCCGATACTCATACACAGTTACGTACAGTCTTCCGTTGCACAATCTTTTCGTTCATTAACACGTCACTGACTAACACTGCCTTCTTACACCAAGAACTGTCCTCACTCACACTAACTGACTAACTGACTTCACTTCGCTCCGGCAGCCCCCTTTTTATAGGAATATCGCAGCCTTCTGGCTTTCACAGGAAGGTTCCAGTAGATGAAGGATCCCGTAATTTCCAGAACACAGGTGAAAGAGAAACAGAGCGCACAATCATGTTTCTTTCCCCAGCCGTCCCTGTCACCACTATAAGACGGACGAGGGGGAGGCGTGGCTAACACGGACCTCCCCTGTCTTCCGCTCTCAGCTGCTTCCACAGGGTGTTCCAACGCCCGGGTGACAATATGTATTATGTTCCAAAGGATGAAAATAAATACAATACAATACAATACACTTTTGTGGCAGTTTATTCTAAATCTTTATACCAGCAGAGAATGGGCTTTTTCAAATAGGGCAAGTCTATGAGCTAGTACTTTAAGGCAATTTTGTGTTCTAGTTCCATGATTATGTACATTCTGATTTAGGTAGTATTTGTCAAAATTTTCATATATATGCTTAACTAATTCATAGATGTATTGAGAAGGCAGGGTGAGTATGTTTAGTTTTTTAAATAAATTTCTGCAGGAAAATTTTGGAACATGGAAACACTAGGTTTTCTATAAGGGCTAAAGTATCTGTGTCTGTGGGAATTCTAAGACCTGGGGAAGTTAAAACATTATTTCAGTCTGAATCATTTCTTTTGAGTGTAAAGTCACGTGTTGAAAATACCAATAGTGTAAAGTGTGATCAATTTCAGGACTGGAATGCACCTCCATCATCACTGGTGAGTAATTGTATTTAAAAGTGCTGTATTTTGCATTACATGCCTTTTTTGAACCTACCTACTGTAATTTATGATTGTGCAAATGTTTCCTTACACCTCCATCGGATCGACTTTTTCACATGTAAGCTCACATTTCGATATACTGCGGAATCATTATAACATGGGATAAAGCATGCAACTGCTTTATTTTGGGCTTTTGCTGTATATATATACACACATATAATACAGTTCGAAAGTTATGTGGGTGTCATAGATAGCAAAAATATTTTGCTGACCATGCTTGCCAGTTTAGATGGCTGCATATATGTAAAATTCATTATTCTCTCTTATTTTAATGAGAATTATTATTTGGAGCTTGCCTCGCTTTGAAAGTCACAGTATAGTAACAAAGTGCTTTAAAAGTTCCCACTTTAAATTTGTTTTATCAGATTAATAGCTTTGTATGCTACTATGAATGTACTAATTAATTAATTAATAATTAACATTTATGTTATATCTTTTATTATTTCTCTTATTTCAAATTCTTTAATTAACATACTAATAATTTATAACAAAAATGCTACAGCCTATTTAATGTTTTATATATTTCTAGGAATGTTCATCAAGTTGTCCTTTATTTTTAGGCTTAATTTAATTTCCTTTGCATTACAGATTTTAGTAGAAATCCAGATTAATCTACTCAATATGAGGCGACCTAACTTAGCTGACAGCTCAAACATATCATGTGTTAGCTTTGGCCCTTCAAGAAATAGAGTTAATACTATAATGAGGAAACGAGTTCATCTAGGTCTTCAGGTAAAAATTTTTCTTAAAATAATTTTCAATATTTAATAACTGAAAACATGCCATTATGAAATAAGTAGTAAGTGCAATGCAAATATTCATTGAGCTTTAGGAATAGTTTATTAAATTTAAAGGTAGTTGATAAATAACACTAAATAACACTTACCTTTAAAATTTCACGGAACATGTTTTAGAGGCTATTTGCTTCCATTGTCAACTGGACATTGACTGGTTCTCCGTGGTGTAGCTGGCGATATTTTGTCATAGGTCTCCTCTGGTGGTGATTCGAGGAACTTGCTGACCAAATCTTTCTGGGGGATGTCAAAATTGAATACCTTGTTCCTATTTTATAAAATTTAGATTTGTTCCCATGTGGACAGTTCTTATTTTCTCCTGATGTATGTTTTAGTAGTTTTGGTTTTGGATGTGTGCGCGTGCGCGTGTGCGTGTGCATGTGCGTGTGTGTGTGTGTGTGTGTTTTTTTTAAATGCGTCGCAACTGCTGATTTTTCTAATTGTTTGTATTTTTATGTTCCTAAAGTATTCTTTTGATCTTGTTTCTAAATTTATTTTGGTTTTTCTAATATAAATTTGACTACAATCACAGCATTCAATTTTATATATACCAGATTTTTTGTTAGATGGAATTGCATCTTTGATGTTTGAGCATATTAGGTTTTTAAGGAGTAATGGTTGACCGGTGCTAGTTGACTGTTTTGTTTTTTAAAGACTTTTTTGAATTTATCAAAGGCCCATGGTTGGTAAGTGAATTTTTTGAAGATCATTTCTATTTCTGTAGCTGAGAGGGTTGTGGTTTCCTTTAATAGCTTCCTTTTTGCTAAGTTCACTTTTTTGTCTCCTAATGATTTGGAAAGTCATTTTTTGTGCTATTTCAATAATTTTTTTGTATTCAATTTGGTATTCTTCTGCTGTTGACCAGTCGGTATGTTAAACTTTTGAAGATTGCCTGTTTGTGGGATCTTGGGTTGTAGCCATTAGCTTTGATGGAGTTGCTTACATGAAGCAATAGGTTTCGTCAGTTATAAAAAGTATTTACAATGTATTTACAAGGACAGAAGGTTTACAAATTAATGCATATAAAATTCTAGGTGAAATCAGATTATTTGCATGGCTTAAGGTAGTAATTATCGTAAGTTAATAACTCCACTATAGTAATAATAAAATTAAACAATTAGGTACCTACCAGTATAATTTACAATAGTTTTACATAAATTCACTAGCATGTATGTTATATTCTAAGTATTCTTGCACAGTATAAAATGCTTTTTGTTTAAACCAGTTTTTTAATACTATAACAAATCTGTTTGTGGCAGTTCTTTTATTTCCAGAGGAAGCTTATTGAATAATTTTAACTGTTGATAACAGTGGCTATTTATGGTCTTGCTCAATTGGTTGTGGGATGTATCTAAATTATGTTTGCATCGAGTGTCATAACTGTCTACTGAAGAACGATTTATAAATAAATTTTGATTTTCTTTAACGTGTATGATATTGGTGTATATATACATTGACGGTAAAGTCATTATCTTAAGGTCTATAAAGCTAGGCTTACATGTATCCCGTTGTCCTAATCCTAGAATTAGTCTGAGAGATTTCTTTTGCCATATGAATGCATTTTTCGAGGTAGCAAAATTACCCCAAAGCCCAACCCCATACAGTATATGTGGATGAAAGAAGGCATAGTAAGATGTTATTAACATATTTCGACTAACACATTTCTTTAGTTTCCCTAGAAGATACCAGAATGATGACAAAAGCCAAAACATCAACACCAACAATAACAATAATATTAATAATCTAATATTGATACTGTTAATTTCAAGTGTAAATTTGAATTAACAGTCAAGTAATGTAATAATTAGAATTACACTGTGGGTCAACTGAGACACTCTACTTGTATTTACAGAATAGTACTTGTGGTATATAAAGTACAGAGTGTTTCAGTAGATTCACAGTATAATGTTTATTATTAATACTATTACTAGAGTACATACAAAATAAGAAGGCACATGAGTTCCTCCAATCTACGAGGGCTACTTTTTTTCAAACTCCAATACGGCATATCAGAAAGACAAATGTAAGTCACCAAATTATTTTATTAGCAGGAGTCAAGCATGGTTACAGTTACTTTTCCACATAGTCACTGTGAAGATTAAGACATTTGTCATATTGATAAACAAGTTTCCCAATACCCTCTTCATAAATGTCTGCAGCCATCATGGAGATAGGTCTTCATGGCATTTTGAAGTTCTCCACTGGTGTGAAAGTGCTTTCCTTGCAGTTGTTTCTTCAGCTGCAGAAAAAGATGAGTCACTCGGCATTAGATCTGGACTGTATGCCAGGTGATCGAACACTTCCCAATGGAACTGAGTACACTGAGTTCTTTAAATTTCCTGCACCATTCATGCACAACACTTCTACTCATACAGAATGCACCATAGACACTACTCATTTTTCAGTAAATTTCTGCTGCATTATTCCCTTCTGCCTTCAGAAAACGAATGACGCTTCGCAATTTGCACTTGGCGGGAGAATCAATGATAGTGGCCATGTTTAAGTGCCAGTAGCTCAGTTACAACTAACATATTGAACTTTGGCACAGTGGATGTTATGGTAGAAGAGTTGCTCTTTTGTACAGTGGACAAATCCGTCTCCTTATGCTTATGCGATCTCGCAGCAGAGCAATCAGAGTTTGAAAAAAATAGCCCTCGTATAATCAGTGATGATGGACTTTATTGCCGGAACAAACACTGTATGAAAGAAAGGGAGGGGGGATATTAATGTGTGTGATACCCATACCCATAGATAGTGGCAAAAATACAAGTGCATAATTAAAACCAGTGCCAACAATTTCCTTCTCTTTATGGAAGTATTTTTGTTATCCAAATGAAAATGATGATTTAAATAAACCTAAGCAGAGGGCAAGGTCCAATATTTCTCAAATTTTTTCTAAATTATTTAGAAGTACTTTATGTGAAATGTTCTATACATTTGCTAATCAATTTTTAAATTGTATATTTTAAGTAAAATGTACACTGTTTAATAAAAAATATAAAAATACAACTTCACGTCACTCTTTAGAGTGAATTTTCCAGCATGGTCTTCTCAGTTGTAATATTTTAGACATTTATCAGCACTTAAAATACTCCTTACAGTATATTTACTAAATTATAGTGAAATCTTATGAATAGTTTTTCCAATATACGTAAACTAAAATTTGCTTTGCAGTTATTAATATAAGGCAAGTGTGATGCCAACAAGCTCATTCAAGTTTCGTAAGTATCTCTATTTTGCAAAAGCTGAAATATAAAATTCAATAAATATTATTTTTTAAACCGGTCATGTTAAAATGTACTTTTTAGCAAATTTATTTTGCAGCCAGTGAGAAACATACATCTGAAATATATAGAAATTTAACCATATTGGAACACCACAGTGAAGCGAAACAATTATTGAATTATAGATGAGTCATATTTATTACACATCAACTTCATTTACATTCCTATATTGAGGACATGTTTCGCGAACCATCGTTCACATCATCGGCTCTAAGCTTTCCTCATATTTTTAAAACATGGTACAGATATGTAGACGACATCTTTGCAATAGTACACTACAAGCAGATAGATGATGTTTTGAAACTACTCAACCTTCAAGAACCCAGCATACAATTCACAGTAGAAACTGAAGAGGACTCTAGCTTTCTTGGACCTTAAAATCTCAAAAAAAAAACAATGAAAAACTGGGATTTGGTATTCACAGAAAAGCAACACACACAGATAATTACATCAAAGCAAATAGTTTCAACCCAATTCCACACAAACATGCCACCATCAACAGTCTCACACACAGATTAGTTAACCTACCCCTCAGCCAGCAAGAATATCAAAAAGAATACCATCAAATCTTAAAAACTGCAATTAAAAATGGATATGGAAAAAGCCTTGTAGATAAAAAGATAAAATCATTCAAACTTCAAAAAAGATTAAAACAGATCACAGCTCTTTCACCAATGAAACAAGAACTTAAATTGGCTAAATTTACATTTCACCCCTGGGCCACAAAAAAGTTCCAAAAAATATTCAAGAAATATAACATTGGCACCAAAAAACAATTACAACATTAAAAACCTACTTAACAGTAATAATATTGATAAGATAAAACCAGAAGAGAAATTAGGCATTTACAAGATTAAGTGTAAAGACTGTGAATAAATTTACATAGGGAGGAGAAAAAGAAACATAGGCACTAGGAAAAAAGAACATTTTAGGCACCTAAAATACAAAAATATTGATAAGTCCGCAATAGCAGCTCATTTCTGTTCTGAAAATCATGAAGTTGAAGATAGCACCAAAATTACTAAAATACATACAAAAACATAGTGAACTCGTCATTTGGGAGAAAATATACATAGAAAACCATAAACACCCACTAATGAACTAAGAAATCCCATAGGGCGCTGATGACCTCTGCAGTTGAGCGCCCTTATACACATCATCATCATCATCATCATCATCATCATCATCATCATCATCATCATCATCATCATCATCATCATCATCATCATCATCATCATCATCGAAATCCCACAGGAAGACAACCCCACATAAATTCATCACAAAATCAACAGATGGCAGCAGCAACTCCAGAACTCCCACACCACTGGATCAAGCGTTAGTCACATTAGAGCCGATGATGCAAACGATGGTTCGCGAAACATGTCCTCAATATAGGTATGTAAGTGAAGCTGGTGTGTAATAAATATGACTCATCTATAATTTAATAACACATCTGAAATGTTTAAAAAGATCATCACATCATTAGAAGCACTTTTGTTTATAAAATAACTTAAATTTGTGATTTGCAGCAGTTAATCCAGGAAGAACTTTGTAACTACAATATTTTATTATAAAAAAGGTTAATAATATTCAGCAAAATACAAAGGTGGCTTATCTGCACTTTGAAATAGTAGAGAAAATGATGATGTGTAGCAAAGTTGCAACAGCTTGATTTGAAGCAGTTATTTTTTGAATCCTAATATTTATTAAAACTGGGATAAGAGGATGTTAAATTAAGAGTTTAAAGACTATATATGCCTAGATTGTCCACTAAAATATAATTTGCACCAACTCCAGTGTTAAATCAAATTGTGTTAAAATGTATTATTGATTGATAAAACTGGCCTTATACAATCAAACTAATTGGTAAGAAAATAATTTTGAGATATAACAAACAACCAAGATGCAGGATATTTGGTATTTGCTACCACTGAAGAGCAGTATTTATTCATTTGCTTATATGTAGGGCTGCAAGTCAACTAAATATTGCTTCTTGGACATTCAGGCTGAGAATGTCCAGCTCTTTTCCTCTGGATAGTTTATAATAGTGAGCTGCCACTGGATATGCTGAGTGCAGAGAAAAATGAAGAGTAACAATTGTGCTAGACAATGTGCTACTGAACTGGGCAACGTTGCCTTTTTAGGACAGGCTAATCATACTTGTCCAGCTTCCTCTAGCTCTACTTCGTATGCCTTCTGTTTTCATATGCATCTTAATGCTATTGCCACTATTACTACTGCTAATGCTACTGCCACTACTACTATTATGTGATTCAAATGGGAAGAGTTCTCGCCTGTAGGAAATCAGATGTCTTAGAGCCTTCACCATTGCCACCTTGTTATCCCCACTCTTTTTATATCTCCCTCTTTTATATCTCACACTTGCGAGTGTTCATGGCACTAGACATAAGGGAATGTAAACTCAATTTTCCAAAGTTTTATAATAATTCAGTTGTTGAAATCACAATTGCAGCATGCATATTCATATATTATGCAAATGTTTTAAATATTTAGTTTAAAGTTAATTATAGTTCATGAATTACTTATTTTTCTAATCAAACAAAAATACCAGTGGTCATTCATATAGCTGTAAATGTTACTTACAGTAAGAGATAATTCGTCATTGTCATGGTTTTCAGCGTGTGAGTACTGCAAATTTATGATCATAGGTTCCAAAATCTCATTACGTGCTATTTCTTTCCAAAAGTCGTCTTCTTGTAGTTTATCTGATGTCTCACACAGTTTTCCCAGCCTTGTTGTGCTCCGTATCACTTTGTGAATAAATCATTCAACGTTAGTCAGTTTAAAAATATTATTTCTGTTTGCAACATAATTTGAGCCCACATTAGCTCTATTGGATTGTTTTAGTAGTAGTAAGGTGGATCACGTCTCATTGATCCAGCTGATACACTTTTTTATGGAAGAGTAACTGAATAATGCTGCTTTGAACTCTAGAGTAAATAGAGATTATGAACCATTCATAAACAAAGATATAATGTGAGCAGACACGTTCTGCCACACCAGCAGGAGGTGTATTGCTTCCTCTCATCAAATTTAACAAACACCTTGGCTTACTCAGAGTACATATTTCTTTTACCACATCATGTCAAATGTTTACGTTTCAGTTCTGAGTAATTTCAAATATACATTCACGCATACATGCCAACCAATAATGATATTCATTACAGTGCTTACGTCACAATGCATTGTTATAACATAATAGTATCTACTTTATTTATTTGTATTAGAAAAACTATTTTAGCTAAAAATATGGAGGTTTTCCGTTTATATTTAAATTTGATTTATCAGTCACTATGTTTACACTCAAACTTCACTTACTTGTTGTTGTATAATTGAAACGTTTTCAAGATCATTCAATCTCATCCTCAGCTGTTTGGTGACTAAATGAACCTCCCTCTTCTTCCACTACTATGGAGCTCCGATCACTCTGCCATCTGGTGTTAGGGACACTAAGTTTTAATACTTCATTTAATGCAGGGATTTCAAAATTTATAACTTTATCACGATTTTTGTTTATGAATATTTTTTCCCAAATATCCAATTCTATGGGTGTACTTAAAGATTTTAACAGTTTAATGTTGTGGCCAATGTTGTGGTTTTCTGTCCAAAAATGGTGTGAAACTGCAGATTTTTCTGTTTGTTTCAACTTAATGTTCCTCTGGTGTTCTTTTTGCCTGGTTAGAACACCAGAGGAACATACCATTCTTGTTATTTATTAAATACATATAGATTAAAAATAAACTTTCAGCTTGCATCAAATATTTATAAGTAATGATTTGTCATTGGAATAGTTAAATACTACTTATAGAGCTACAGAAGCATTATCAGGATAATTTGTCATTCAGATAATCTTGTACAGAATAAAAAGATTTTGAGCAAAGGTACTATCTAACAGCTTTTTTAAAAGCACCGAAATTATCAACTTTTTCTTTAAGAACATTAGGAAGTGCGCCAAATATTTTGATAGTTTCATAATACACACCTTTCTGGAAGCAAGAAAGTTTAGCACTGGGATAATGGATATTATACTTTTGTCTAGTGTTTATTTTGTGAATTACATTATTTGTTGCAAATAAGGCACGATTGCATACAAAGAATTTTAGGATCGAGAATATATACATGCAAGGAAGCGTTAATATCTTCAATCTTGTAAAAAGATCTTTACAGGAGCATCTGGTGTGGGTGTTAGTAATGATTCTTATAACCCTCTTTTGCATAAGGAATATTTTTTTACTTTCTACTGAGTTGCCCCAAAATAATATTCCATACTCCATAATAGAGTTAAAGTATGCATAATATACCAATTTAAGTGTGTCAATAGAACTCACATTAACCAGCTCTCGGATAGCATAACAGGCAGAGCTAAGTTTAGGTAAGATATAATTTATGTGAGCTTTCCAATCTAAACATCTGTCCACTTGAAGGCCCAGAAATTTTATGCTGTCAATTTCTTCTAATAACATATCATTAATCCCGATTTCTATTTCAGTATGTGATGTACGACAGGTTATAAATTTGACCACTTTTGTTTTGTCTAGATTCACAGATAATTTGTTTGCTTTAAACCAGCATGACATACAGTTCAAAACATAATTCATTTTAATTGTACACTCGTTTAAATTTGTACTGGTCACCAGGACACTAGTGTCATCAGCAAAAAGAACTGTACTTGCAATGTCCTTTATATAAAGTGAGAGGTCATTTATATAGATAAGAAATAATAAAGGCCCTAACATGGAACCTTGGGGTACTCCATGAGTTACTATTTTCCAGTTCAAAGTTTGTTTTTCATAACCAATATCACTGACAGCTACTTCAACACTCTGTTTTCTTTCATTTAGATATGATACAAACCATCTTAAATGTTCATTTTTTATCCCATAGAATTCCAGTTTTGCTATAAGAATGTCATGATTAACACAATCAAAAGCCTTTGCTAGATCACAAAAAATTCCACCTACATGTCTTTTATCATTTAACCCTTTCACCGATATGGATGTCATATGACGTCCAAGTTAAAATGCCCCAAACCGATATGGACGTGTATAGACGTCCTGCGCATACATGCACTTAATGCTGATTTAACGCTAATTATTTTAATCTTGCTGTTTTACAATAAATTTAAATTAGTTCTATAAGGAATGTAAACGTATCCTTAAAGGTTTCTTTTTGAATTGTACACCTCCAAACTTGGATAAACACCCAAGGGCACATCTGCAGATTCACACCAAATAATATTGGTTTCCTTGCGAACTTCTTTTTCGCAACACACTACACATTTTCGAAATGGTTACAAGTTTTTTGGGTGTGGGTGGTATACTTTTAGGAAAGTGTTTTCTCTCAAGTATGAGGGATGATGTGGTGAATTTTGCTACCCCCTAGTATAAAGAGGCCTCTGAGTATTATAATACTCAATTAGGTTACGAGCTCTTTATATGCGCAAGTACAGGTAGATGAATGTCTTTTACAGCTCTGAAAATTACTAAACAACTGTGCATAGTTACATCCAGTGGTATAAAAATACTTTTTTTTACCATTTAACTGTTTTCCGTAAAGAGGGATAGCTGGTAATAGCTGATCCGTATCACCCATATTTGACCCGCCATTTCCCCAAACAATGGAGTAGCTAACATGCCAGCTGTAGACCAGTACACGTCACTGCTACGTATGTCCTAAAGATCTCCTTCATAATCGTACACCAAATCTTCCAGATTTTCTACAGTAATATCAGAAGCCTGTACACATCATACCCAAGCTAATTTATTTGTTACATTACCGGGATAAGCCATGGTTAACATTGAAATTTAACAATTTCAAATGTGCCATACATTTAGCTCTTGATAGCTACAAGAAATCACTCTGAACACAGAGTATAAATAACTGAAATACAGAGCAAAAACTGCTGCATAAGGCTACTAGAAACCTTGGTTGAGAAACACTGTAATAACAGATGCTGACAGAGTTTTCATTCCAGTGTGTGAGTGTGTGACGCAACTTATTCTCGTCATATTATCGCTTGGTATAGCATAAATAAACTAAACTTGAACCTGAGAAGTCGCTTGCATAGCTATACATACATTGGCTCGTATACACACAAAACAAAATGATTCACATATTAGGCGCGTTCGGTACAAAGAATGGCTTTTGCTACAGTGAAACAAAGTAGTGAAATTTCAACAATTTATTAATGTAGTCTCTACTTTATTGTTACTGTAGATTTATACTGCCTTTAATGAGTTTTAAACTAGTTTTTGTTTCGTTTAAATAACTTAATAAATACGGAAGATACGGAATTGTATTTATGATGCATTTTTACAGCATTTAACAATTTAAATGTCCTGTTCTGTTTATTGGGTATCCGTTGCCGGCCCCTGAAGGGTTTAAATGGCCATCGGCGAAGCGGTTAAGGCAATCAACACTTCATGTGTAAGCTTGTAAGTTGCATTATTAGTCGATATTCCTTTTCTGAATCCAAACTGATCACTGACAAGTATGTTGTTACATTCAAGGTGTTTATACAGTCTGGTGAACATTACTTTTTCAAGAACTTTTGAAAATATTGGCAAGAGAGATATTGGTCTATAATTTGAAACATTATTGCGTTCGCCTGTTTTGAAAAGAGGTTTAACAACTGAGTATTTCATTCTGTCAGGGAAAATACCAGTCTTTAGAGACTCATTACATAAATAACTAAGGGGAATGCTAATTTGTGAGGAGCAAGATTTTAGGATTTTTGTAGTTATTTCATCATAACCGGAAGAATTCTTCATTTTTAAAGAGTCAATAATTTTATTTATTTCGGAAGGTGTAGTTAAACTGATTTTAAATGTAGGTACATTGTTTGTGAAACTTGAACTTAGAAATTCTAGTGCTGCATCTTTACTTCCATAATTAATATTTAATTTTTTTGTTACATCCAAAAAGAATCTGTTAAACAATTCTGCAACTACAAGAGGTTTGGCAATTTCATGATTGTCAACATTGAGTGTTATTGGGCAATTTTCTGATGAGTGTTTACGTGTCACATTTTTTATTATATTCCAAGTGGTTTTTATTTTATTGTCTGAGTTTTGAATTAGTTTATTATAATGCAATACTTTAGCTGCTATTATTACCTTCTTTAGAAGTTTACAATATTTTTTGTAGTACTTTTTTAAATACAAATTGTTACTGATTCTAACTTGCTGATATAGTTCTCTTTTGTGCCTGCATGAGGTTTTAATTCCTAAAGTGAGCCAGGAATTGTCTTTTTTAAAGTTAAATGTTTTTTTATACTTGGATGGGAAGCAGAATTCAAACTTAGTTTTAAAGCATTGAGGAAAGCTATTATATTTGTTGTTGGTTCCATTAACCTCATAAGTTTGTTTCCAAGATTCAAGTTTAAGGTTCTTACTAAATTCATTCAGAGTATTTTCGTTTATTTCCCTATATTTAATATATGTGTATTTAGGTTTGAGTTTTAAATTTATCTTATCAATCCTTAGAATTTGTGCATCATGATCTGATAGTCCATTAGTTTTTGATGAGACAGAGCAAAATTTAGTTATATCTGAATTTACAAATATGTTATCAATAGCTGTGGATGAATTATTTTGGATTCTTGTTGGAAAGTTAACTGTATGTGTCATGTGGTATGTGGTAAATAAAGAGTTAAGCTGTTCCCTTTGAAGACTTGATTTCAGATAATCTACATTTATGTCACCACAAATGATTATTTCTCTTTTTGTTTTAAATAGAAAGTTCAGAGCATATTCTAATTGATTTTTAAAAATTTGAAAACTTCCTAAGGGAGATCGATAAATGGCTACTATGACTAAGTTCAAATTACTTCCAATTAACTGAACTGCACAGAGTTCGAGGTCTTTTTCATAGCAAAATCTGGATAAATCTAAAGCTTTAAAGATCAGATCATTTCTAACATATATACAAACTCCACCTTTATGTAATTTTTTTCTACTATATTCTGCTCCTAAAGAGTACCCTTGCAATGAAATTGGCTTAAATTCCTGCTGTGTCAAGTGATGTTCAGAAATGCATAAAACATGTGGTAGTTGAATTTCAGTATGCAGATTAATAGCTAGTTCATCTAATTTGTTTCTTATGCCTCTTATGTTTTGATGAAATATAGATAGACAGTGGTTATTATTAATATTATTGATATTATTATCATTACTATTGTTCTTGAGAGGAGTATTTTTAATTGAATTTATTGTCATGAAGCTATTAGGGATGATTGATTTAATTTGCCTAGAGTTACTGGGCTTATATTGGTTTAACCTAAAAAAGACCTTCTACTTGCAACAACAGGAATTTTGCCTTTAATTCTGTCAGCAATCAGAAGTGACAACTTCTCTTTGCCTCTAGATTTAGGTGTAGACCATGAAGAGTGTAATTATCCCTGCTGATACTGTCAACATCTATCATACACATGTGAGAGGCTGCAGGCCCTAACAAGGCACGATCAAGTCTAAGATTCAACACCCTTTAAATTTAATTTATACCATTATTTATTTTTGGAGCTTCTCTAAAGTATCATTAATTTGGTTAATCATTTGCAGGCCTGCCCACAATTAAAAGAGTCTATAGCACAAACTAACCCACCTCTGCCACAAAATTCCTGGACACAGTATGAATATAATGTGGATGTGCAAGTCCAGATCACTGATCCTGGTTTAGCAAAACAAGTGAATGAGTTTTTGAAGGCACAATCTCCAGAGTAAGTTTTATTCATAATAAGAATACTGAGTGTGAATTATGAAGTCCTGGGAACACTTTAGTCTATTAGCATGATGAAAATTTTAGTGTGTCTGTAATTAGAAGAATTTAGGTCTGGTCCACAGTTGGAGTAAATTGTCTGGGTAAGGTTTCTCATATATACAGTGTCCTATAAAGGAGTTTACACTCTTGGAACACATTCCAGATGATGTATTGCTGTCAGTGGAAGACATTTTGAATATGTTGCTCATCATCACTTAAAGGAATTGTCCAAAGACAATTTGAACATGATATAACATGCACATTAAAGTATCATAATTATTGTACAATAAATGAAAATAAAAGCTATAAATAAATAAGAAAACTTAATTGTACCTTTGACTACTTATAAAGCATACAAATTTCTTACATAGGATTACATTAGAAAATTAATAAGTTGTTTATGCTGTTTATGAATAAAAATAAAATCTATAAAAATAAAAATTACAATTAGGCATTTATTCAGATGATAAAGAAGCTAGTAACAGTATAAATTGATCAAATGAAATTGAAGAGTTGATTAGTTGAGACATAGGGGAATATCCCCTTTGTGGGTCGCACAGTATAACCTACAAGCAATCTATTGTTACTACCTTCCCACAAGAGGAAGAGTTGAAGCAAAGGAACTACAGGAGGCTACAGGTAGTAGGCCGACAGTCTACAGAGTCTGCAACAGTTGCAGACTTGTGGATCTATCCCACTGCTGGAGCTTCAAAGAGAGGACAATAAACAATCTGTTAATCAAGTAGCCCTTTAATGTCCATGGAGAATACTCTTTCCTTTGAGCAAAAATCCACGACATATGTCTGACACTGCCATATACAGTAAAACCTTGTTAACCTAGACCAGTTTTGGAAAAAAAAAAAGTATGTTGTTTAGCGTAGTAAATGAAGCCTTATTTTACAGACAATAAATTATAGTTCTCAGTAGGCACTTTACTGAAATTCTCTTGCTAGAAAGCGAATTCACTGCACTCACCCCATCTGCTTGGGACCAGGTTGGAAGAGAAACTTTGATAAACTCATGAAAAGAGTTGTGGCATGGTGAGTGTGACTTGCCAGAAAACAAGATTGAAAAAGAAGAGAAACTAAGTGTAGAAGAAGATTTCATAGACATTTTTAAAAATATGGATGGTTGTTCCATTGTTGAAGACATTGACAATTGGTTGCAAATTGACAATGATGGAGGTTATAAACTGATTACAGAGGAAGGCATTATTGTAGCATGCAGTGTTACTGAAAATGAAAATGTAGAGTATGCAGATTCAGATGGTGTTGATGAACCAGCTGTGGTTATGACCCATGCACATGCAGTAGCAAACATAGGGAAATTGATGCCTATTTCAAGAGTCAAGCCAAAACATTGCCAAATAAAATTCTAATGTTAATGTGGATGCAAGATGGTGCTGCTCATAAGCACTACACTAAACTGAGACAGCAGCAGCTCACTGCCTTTTTTACTACCAACTAATTTGTAGCTATATCATGCACAGTGCACATACATAGGTCATTACAGTCCATACAGTGGATGTGTTTTCATGTGAAAGTGTGGTGATAGTAATTTCTAAACTCCATTAAAAATATTGTGGTGATGCTGTACATGCTTTTTATAATTTTTCGTCATTCTCTGGATAACCTGGATTTTCGTTAACTTGGATTGGCGTTGGTCTGGGTTGATCTGGGTACACAATGTTCTACCGAGAAGGACACCTGAAACATGAGAAGAAAACTGAATTAAAGAGAAGTGATAAAAAGAAAATCATGGTGGATGAGAAACAATATCAAAATTTGCCTACTGAGCAGGAAGAACCATGAAAAACCCTAAGTCATGATGTAGAGCCAATGGAAATCGAACGTGGTACCTCTGAAATTTGAGCCTAACATATTACCATAGGCCATTTTGCTTGGTGACAGTATCACTAACTTATATACTTACTCATACACATTTTGAATAGTTGCAGTAGATGGGAATAAGTCTTGTTCCAAAAATGCCTGCAAGGTGTGTCAACCAATCAACTCTTCAGTTCTAATTACAAATAGAAATGAAACAATAGCTTCCTTGTTCTGTATAAGGCAACCACTCTGCAAATTTTGCAACTTTTAGGAATGTTACTACTTTAAATGTATTAGAAATAAAGAAACCTGTGGTGCTATAAAATAATACAGTTTATAAAGAACCTGTGCCTAATTTACTGTTAACCACAATATCTAACTCATACATTATATTTATATGTTGCTTCATCTTTAAGTTTATATCTATTTTTCTCTATATTTCTTAATATGTCAGTACAATCCATTGCATACTGTGAACTGGCAGTTCATTGTTCACTAGAAGAGACAAGGTGTTGAGTTCATTAAGTATACTTTTTGTCTTGTAAACTTGTATATGGAGTCAAGGGTGAAAGTATTTTTATGCAGTTGTGCATACTTATTAGGACCTTTCATTACATTACTTAGGTAGTTGTTGGTTATGCATGCTGTTTGTTTATCACTAGTAATTTAATATGCATGCTTGTTGCAGGATGAATGATCAAGTACGATGTAATGCTGTATTTGATTTATATAAGGATGAGTATCAAGGCTTAGCATCAGATAAACAAGAAGACATTATTCCAGATTCACTGGATTATAAGGAAGAACAGTTTTTTGTTAATGTGAAACATACCAAAGGAAAATCTATCTCAGCGGCAGCATGGCATCCAATGTGGTCAGGGAAGTAATAACTGGCATTTCTTTAGATATGGTAGTTGATTTACAGTTCCTGAAATTTACCTCTTAACTATTAACTTCAACTTCTTTATTATTAACTGATAAAACTATTTGTAGCTGGCTTTTCACACTGTCACTTACTTTTTGATTTTTTGAGGGACTAGTTTCGGGAGTTATTGCTTCCATTTTCAATCTCAAAGGCATGGATAAAGCAGAATACTACTAGGAACAAAAGCCATACTTCACATAGCAAGGGAAAAAATGGATATAACAAAAGTGTGTTATTTAAGAAAATTAAAACAAATTAAGCTAAAGAAAAACCATTAAGGAAGCAAACAATTCACTGAAGAAAAAGAAAGTAACAGCATATTCAGTGGATTCCCATACCACCCAAAAATATTTAATGTAAATAAAGAGATCTTAAAGAGCAAAATATTATATTGGCACCTACAAATAGATAATAATAATGATGGTGTCGATGGCGGTGGTGATAAATTTAGCAGATCCTTAGTATTGTGACTTTGTGGGTCCGTGAAATGAAAAGTCCAATTACACCACTCAACAATGTTCTTTATTTCCACCGTCTTACAGTTAAACTCTTGCCAATTACACAGAATTTCGTGCTGCACACAGTTACAATTCACCAGTTCGTCCATTACAATTTCCTTGTACTCGCGATTACATAAACTCCGATGCACATACCAGTTACGTACAGTCTTCCGTTGCACAATCTTCTCGTACATTAACACGTCACTGACTAACTCTTACACCAAGAACTGACTGTCTCCTCACTCACTAACTGACAAAACCAACTGACTGACTGACTCTGACTGACTAGCTGCAGCCCTTTTTATAGGCATCTCGCCGTCTTCTCGACGTTTCCAGATGATGAACGATCCCGTAATTTCTAGAACCAGGTGGACAGAAACAGACGGCACACTGATGTTTTTCCTCCCAACCACTGCCTGTCACCACTACAAGACAAACGAGGAGGAGGTGTGGCTAACCGAACCTCCCCTGCCTTCCGCTGCCAGCTGCTTTCACAGGGTGTTCCAGCGCTCGCGTTACAGTATTAAAATTTTTAAATTCAAAAACAAAAGTTAAAATCTCACCAATCAATATATATGGAATATGTCAAATAAGTTGTAAGGATTATGAGAAATTCTACATAGAGCAAACTAAAGGAAACTAAAAACCAGAGTCAAAGAACATTTTAGAAACATCAAATTGAAATGGGAAGAAAAGTTGGCATTAGCATTCCACTTTTGGAATGAAAACCATAACCTTGGCCCAAATCCAAAATTATTAAAAGGAGTGATAAAGCATAACAAACTGACAACATGGGTGAGCATCTTAATATGGAAATATAAAAACCGAGTAATAAACTTTGAAATCATACCAGTCAATAATTTGATAAAGAAGTTTATAGTTCCATCACCTGAGAGAAGACTGCAGCAACAATAACAGCTGACAGTCAGGCCTTTGAGGTATAAAATGGAAGCAATACTCCTGAAACTAGTACCTCAAAATATAAAAATTTAAGTGACAAAGTGTGAAAAACTGACTACAAATAGTTTTATCAATTAATATGGACATCACTGTTATTAAATTCCTCCAAACATGCATAATTATTTATTTTTGTCAATGGAGCAAATGCTGCCATTTGTCATGGTCAAAGTTAAACGTAGTTATTATACAGGATGAACATAAATTTTCGATCCATTTTTGAGAAAACGTAAAATTAGATTCAAACAAATACTGGTATTGTAGACCATGTGACATGGTAAGACATAATCCATGAACATTTTTTCTTAGTCTCATTTGATATGACCACCGTGCACTTCCATACAGGTTTCCCAACGATGCACTGCTGCTTCAAACACTTTGTTCAACATTGCAGGTGTGATATTGCACATGAAACTTCTGCACCACTAGTCTGATATTAGCCCTTGTAGGACCGGGTTTAGGGAATTTTCATTCAAATCTGCTTGACCCTCCTGATATGTAAATCCCCTCAAATGTGCAGAAACAACAGTGATTCATTCTTCAGTTGACAGCATCATTCAGATCTCCTGTAAAAGAAATTCAAAGTCAACCATTTTCTCAAAAATGGATCAAGACTTTATGTTCACCCTGTATTAAAAAATTCTAAATATACAATTACAAAATTAAAAGTTTACAATTACTACATTATAAATAATAGATATACAAGTACAAAATTATAAGTTTATAATTACAAGATAATAAAATTGTGGATGTATAAGTTGCAATTAGTACAGTTTCAAATCAAAATTAGAAGTAAAAGTTTCATTTTTTTTTTTTTTTTTGGTGTGTGTAACTTACGTCCTCCAACGTTAAGTCATATCAGGCGATGAATGGAATGGGTGACATGTTGCTCAAATGAGGCCAGGGTCCATATATATATATATATATATATATATATGTGTGTGTGTAGTGTTTAACGCCCGCTTTTACTACATACGGCACCGCAGGCAATGACACTGGGGATACATGAGATGAAGATGGAGAACCGGTGGAATGACATGGCGGGGGAAACCGGAGGTCCTGGAGAAAACCTGCCCCAGCGCCGTGTTGTCCACCACAAATCTCACTTTGCGGTCGCCTGGGATCGAACCCGGGCCGCCTTGGTGAGAACAAAGCAGTCTAACCACTGAGCCACGGCGCGGCGCCAGGGTCCATAGAGCTTAGAGTTACCTGACATACATCTTTCAGGATAAAGAAAAAGCTCCGGAAAATACCTTATCCAGGTAACTCACCCTGACGGAGATTTGAACTCGAGCCGTCTTAAACATGAGCAGACATGCTACCACCACGCTACCGAGGAAGGCAAAAAGTACAAAATTACTGACCTATTTCATTGCTATAGGTTATTTCTAAAATACTCAAAAGAGTGATATTTATCAGACTGTATGAGTACCTAGTGAAATTTAAAGTAATATCTGAATGACGAGATGGCTTTAAAAAAGGATAATCTACAAATACTACATCATTTTATTGATGAGGTGTACCAGAAGCTTGATGATTCAGAAAAATGTGTTGGGATATTTCTGGACCTGTCTAAGGCATTTGATTTAGTGGTTCATGCAACACTACTAGAAAAGCTATCATACTATGGAATGAGGGGTGTTACATATAATTGGCTTGATTCCTATTTAAGAGAGTGAAGACAAATAACAGAAATTTTCTAGACAAAAAAGCATATGAGATAAAGGCCACTCTATGAAAATCCACAAATATAGCATGCAGAGTCCCACAGGGCTCAGTATTAGGGCCTTTGCTTTGTACTTTAATTGACTTGGCAACCTAGTCAAGCAATACTATAAAATTTTTACTATTCACAGCTGTCAGAAGCATTTTGATCTCTGGATGAAATAAAGATGAACTTAAAGAAAGTGTAATAAATAATTTGAATAGTTATTAACTTGGTTTCAAACTAACTTTGGGATTTAAAAACAAAATAAATAATATGTTTAAGTTCCCAAAATATTTAATTGCATCAAAATGAAGTTATATAGGAAACAAAAAGTTTTTGGGAGTTTGGATGCACAATAGTACAGAGTGTTTCAAAACAACACCGAACATATAAAAGTAGCTGTTCAGCTTCTTTGTGACACATATAGATAGTTTTTATGGCAAATAGAGCCGCATAAAAAAATGCTCCAGAATGAGTGTGGATTAGGCAATGACAGGAATAGCGACGTGTGTCTCACACTGTCAGAGTTAGCAGGTATAGGTCACACACCGTGCCGTGTGCTGTAACTGTTTGTAAACATTCTGGCATACTGTGTTGTAACTGTTTGTAAACATACCGGCATATTCCGCAGTAGATTGCTTGTAACTATTACGAATTTCTTTGGCTTATGAAACCGCAATAAAGAAGCTATTGCTTAATTGTTACTTATGTGTGTTTAAATGTTTCAAAATTCTGTTATAGCAGTCCATGGTGGCAAATAGGCTGGTGCACATACGCAACTTATACCTTTTAGAGGGAAGTTAATGTTAGTGAGGTTGAGGATGGAAGCATTAAATGATAAATAGAACAGAAAACAACATCAAAGAACTGTAGATAAATTAAGCAAAACTAAATGCCTTATGCAATGAGATGAGCATTTTATTTCATGTGTCTGATAATATTAAATAAAGCATATATAACTCGAAAGGAAGCTGTTGATATTTACAGTAAGTGGTTTAAGTATTGTACAATTAAGATTATAAAAAATTGCACTGAAGTTAAACAAATTAATATTATTGATATAACTGTTTTTGCAATTCATATTTTTAATGAAACTAAATTAATCGTGTGTTTGTTGAGCTCCCTTCAGCCCTTCCATCCATCAAAACCATATTTGTCATTTTGGCATTCATATAGTGCTCCATATTGCTTGGATTTGCTATCTAAGTACACGCAAAATCCTCCCTGTTAGGATGGAATGTGTAATTTTACACTGAAGAGCAACCTTACAACTATCCGAGTTAATAGTCGACTTGCACAAATAACTGCCCTTTGCACCATTACCTGAAAGGTAGGCTAGAGTCAGTGATGAAGAGCAAAGAGTAATGTTTTTGTTTTCGTGGCTAGTGAGTCCCAATAACAACTTTTGAGGTTCGCACACCAGTGATTCCTGCACTGCCTAATCACAAAATCATGTAATATTTAATGCTACATAAAATTATACCTAACAGAACTACGAAGCTGCGACACCAAAATTTGGACCAGTTAAGTTACAAACTACTCAACGGCTATAATCATTTGGTGTCATTTTGAAACAACCTTTACAAGTTTAAATATACATACTGAAACTTTAATTAAGAACTTAAGCAGAATATGTTTCCAAATATAGTCTGCCACAGCAAAGAAAGTCCCAAGGGAATGAGGTGCAGAGGGGTCGTATATGGTTCTGATACCCTGCATTCTCTGTCACACACATTCCTTGTCCTTGTCACACTGTGTGAGGGTAGTGCATTCCTGTCAGGACTTTTGTACTGTTGGCGAACAGTATCTATCTAGAAACAAAGTCTTAATTTAAGCACACTTAGTACAGTTTATTTTTCAAATTTTCATCCACTTGTTACATATGGGAATAGTAATAGCTTAAACAGAGTATTCATGCAGTAAAACAGGGTTTTCTGAATTATGATTAATTTGAAGAGAATGATCAGCAGTAAAGCCTGGTTTAAAAAATTAGTAATTATGCCATTGCTAGGTATATGCCTCTTTGAAATAACATGTAGTACAGGTACTCAAAAATTTAGATGAATTCTATAAAAATAATGATATATTGGACTATAATACAAGAAGTGGTTTAATATTGCATGTCTCTTATAAAAAGAGGATGTAAGAGCACAAGCACATACAACTGAATCCATATTTACAATAAACTTTCTGCTGAAATAAAACAAATTACCTCCCTTACAAAGTTCAAAAATAGCTTGAAGATGTTTTTGTTAAACTAATGTTATTATCCAGTTGAGGAATATTTGACTGATAAAAGCTATGGGAATTAAGTAATATATTGGAAGTATATTGAAGATAATAGTAGACATTGGTATATATATTCTGCTAATATTTATAGAATTGACATATTGTATTTTTTGTAAATGTTTTTTAGTATCAAACATTGTAATTACTAACTTCATAATTCCACATCATGTAAATATGATTAATGGATGCAATAAATAAATATGAATAACTTTAATCATAGAAACTATTTATAGTTGGTTTATTAATACTCGTCACTTACTTGTTTATATTTATGAGAGACTAGTTTCAAAGGCATTCGCCTTGGAAAGAGATTGAAAATGGAGGCGAAGCCTTTGAAACTAGTCTCTCATACATATAAACAAGTAAGTGATGAGTATTAATAAACCAATCACAAATAGTTTCTAAGATTAATTTTGACGCCACTGTTACTAAATTCCTCTAAACACATATGAATAACTTTGTTAGGGTTATGCACAACATTAGAAAATAAAGGATACAAATATTGTTTTACACAGAGCTTTGCACATTAAAATGTATTACATTATGTTGCTTTACAA